>OV651815.1:74083047-74415467 GCA_927349885.1 Psylliodes chrysocephalus | reverse complement strand
TCCTGGATGTTTTCACACACCAGTTTACTATCATAAACAGCAATCTTTTTTTCTGACCAAATCATATACAGGGTGGGCCAACGAAAACTTAACACTCCGATTTTCCGGCTTTAAAATGAAAATCGGGAAAAAGCTTAAACCCGTCGATTTTTAATTCGAGGGGGAACAACTTGTTTAGTTTTTTCATCCATGTAACTTCAACTCTCTAGCAGGGGGGTTACATAACCCCCTGTGTTTGAATAGGGGGTGACGAGTGTTGTAATACCTCATTTTAAAGATCTCATCGATTACTATTTGACCCTTAAACTATACGTCAAAATGTTTATCGATGACAGCTAAAACAGTAAAAGAGACAATGTGAAAAATGTCGACTTTAATAACAAACAAAAAATACTTACTTCTGTGATTAGTTTATTGGAGAATAAAGAAGACCATCATACCATCATTTTTCAACAAAATGGTCGTACAACCTGTCCGTCAAATTTTGGATGAGAATTTTCCTCACACCTGAATTGGAAGAAGGGGGCGTATTGAGTGGCCAGCCAGGTCACCTGATCTAAATCCACTGGACTTTTTTCTAAAGGTCAATCTAAGATTTACGCTATCCAGTCCGAATCACTAGATGATTTGCAAAATCATATAAACACAGGTCCACAAAAAAAAAGTGGTCTGTGCTGGGTGTTCGACAAAGATTTTCCGACGTATTTTTTACCGCTGAACACGAATCTGAAGTCAAAATTGGGGGTCAAACTGCAAAAAACGGAGAAAAATTAAAAAAACCGATAAGATCCATTATTGATTTTATCGGTTATTTTTTTTTTGTGGACCTGTGTAATTAATGAATATCGTCAAATTACACCCGACACTCTATTTAATAAACTAAGTAAGTATTATTTTTGTTTGTTATTAAGTAGACATTTTTTCCATAATATCTTTCATTGTTTTAGCTGTTATCAATAAAAATTATGACGTGAAATTTAAGGGGCTGATGGTATTCGATGAGATCTTCAAAATAAGGTATTGCCCCTGACCCCTATTCAAAATCAGGGGCTTGTTACAGGGTTGAAGTTACATGGATGAAAAAACCAAGCAAGTTGTTCCTCCTCGAATCAAAAATCGACGAGTTCGAGCTTTTTCCCGATTTTCATTTTAGAGCCGGAAAATTGGGGTGTAAAGTTTTCGTTGGCCCACCCTGTATATCAAACTCCAACCTTAAATATCAAATACAGCAAACTCCAATATATATAGCCAATTTAAAATATTATTCAAAATCCTACGGTGATTTTGTTTGCAATTTACATAAAATAATTTATTTACACACTTAAAAGCCAAAATAGTAATTTTATGTAACGCTAATATTTTTTAAATAGTTTTTGTTGTAAAGTGGAAAATTTAGAAAAGTGGACTTTGCTACAATTAACATTAAACGTCTGAAAAGGAATCAGCATAAACGGGTATTTTATTTACATTACATACATTAAAAAAAATTGACAATATATTTCCATCAAAACTAAAAATAAGCCTTTATGGAAGGGATCTCTTGTAGATTAAAAAATCGGTTAATAATAAACCACATTGGAAGCACCGATGGATTTTTGTCAGATGGTTTATTAATGTTCGAGTCAAAGAAAACCAGAAGTGTTACTTTTAATGACAAAAGATTAAAAAAAGTTTTTGTTGGTTAAATTTATTTTGTTCATTTTGTGCAACAATTTCGTCCAAAGCATAAGGTTTATTTTTATTTTTGTTAATAATATAACTTTTTTTATTCGAAATTGTGCAGACGTGATCCTATTTATATTATAGAAACTTCTTGCAAAGTACGTCTATGAAATGTAATGTTACATACTCACTTTTATCGCACTTTTCTTTTATTCAGATTATAGAATGAGAACCTTTGTTATTGTAAAACAAAACTATATATTTACATTCACAACCGCATAGTAGAAATGTAGATATTCTGAAAGTTACAAAATTATTTATGAACTTTTTGTTTTCGACTTAAAGTTAATTCAGTACAAATTATAAAGTTAACCTGCTTTTTGATGATAATAATTAATAAAAAATAAAGCGAACAGCACTAATATAAATTGTCCGTTAATTGTTTTGAGAACGTTTAACTTAGACTTATGTGTCTGTGCTTTTGAGGTTTTCTCATAATGCCAACTTAAATAAATCGTAAGACTGCTATAGCCTAAAACAGAGTCGTAATCATATTATTTCTTCTCCTATTTTATAATATTATATATTTTCTGTTTGTAAGGCTTCAAGGATTTCATCTTTACCTAAGGTAGTCAGTGCAACTGTCATTATCGTTTTTCGCCAGAATAATTAAAATTTTGTATTTATAAAGCGTACATAAATAGTGAATTATTACGGGAACGCGTTTATTTATTTGGTGAAAAATTCACATTAAAATACAATGCTTTAAAAATAACCTAAAAACTTTTGACAACAACCTTACTAGATCACATCTATACAACATTGCTCCCATCATAAACCATACCATAAATTGAGTTTATTTTTGTTGGGATATAAGCTTATTTTTTTAGTTTTAGGTATAATACTGATTATTTCCCTTGCCTGTCAGATTTAAAATTTTAACCAATCACATCGCAATTTACGTTATGGTTAGAACCAATCAGAAACAAATAAATCGACTATTTTCACAGATTTTCACTGACTATTTGAAATCGACTATCCATGCATAATGCTCGATATTCACCTATGTTGACAGCAACTCGCATACTTGATTGCAGGTGTAATATTAAAAGTGATTACTGTCAAACTAAAAATTAATATATTAGTGAAACGTTTAAAATGAACTGATTTTGGTGTGTTAATAGCAAAGAAATAGACAGTTTTATAGACAATAGTACCCCGAACAAATTCAAGGTATTGAATTTAAAAGTGCTCGCGATGCACGAAATGCAAAAAGACGGGAATTGCAGAAATTTTCAGAGAAGTGGAAACAAAGTTCTACAGCTCTAAGTTTAAAACATATATACGATATTATTGACAAATTGGATGAACAAACTCCAGACGGTCTCCAAAAGATCTTCTATTATTGGTTTCCGTGGAATTAGCTTGGCGCGGTGGGGAAGGCGCAACATGTTTAACAGAATATTTTAAATTTGAAACCTCTGAAGATAGTATAGAAATAGGCAGGTTAGAATTTAATCCTATTTTTACGAAAATTTGCCAAGGAGACAAAAAATGTGCAGATAGTAAGTGGTTGATTCCAAATTCTCAAAATCCGCAATACTGCCCAGTTAGATTATTCAAAAAATTGATTTGAAAACGAGGTCCACAATTCACATGTTCACGTTTATTTCTAACTCCAAATCCATTTTGCCAAAATATTAACTCTTTCTGGTACAAAAATTCACCTATTGGAAAGAATGAGTTTTCTAAATGGACCAAATTGGGTGCGGAGTCTATTGGATTAGACACCAAGCATTTAAAGATCAGTAACCATTCTTGTCGCTCGACAGCAGTCTCTCAACTTGCAAAATCAGGTGTACCGGAGCAACCATACTTTTAGATAGATGACCAGCATCATCAAAGTGTTATTAACCAACTTCGAGGACATACAGAAAGTCAAGCTTTCACTTCTGTGAATACTGATTTTAATCCGGTAGAAGAAAGTCAAGTTTCTACTGCTGCCATGAATACCGCTACTTCGTCAAAGGTAGGACGAATGTCCCAAATTATGCAAACTGGAAATGTGACTTACAATAATTGTTCATTTAACTTTAACTAATTTTTTCTAATTCATGAAAGTTATTTTCATGTGTATTTATTTTTTTTTAGTTACGACCTTAATAAATTAGCGCCTATTTTTATTGTTAATAAATTTTTCGTGTATTTTGCAATTTGTTTCGACAATTTTGTCATTAATAATCAAAGCTGAAGCTCTCGGACTTTATTCAGAATATTATTGACAAAATTATGTTTCGACAAATTAGTACCAAAAACACTCAAAATTTAGATTCAATAAAAATAGTCGACTATTTATCAAGGTCCGTTATATTGATAAAATTGCATATGGAGAAAATATTTAAATATTTTTAATATTGGCAAATACTCTTAAAAATCCTTCAACGTGAGTACGCGTGTTTCAAACATTTTTTAAACAATGATAAACATGCTATGTAAATATGTTTTTATTTTTTAAAGTGGAAATGAGTGAAATTTTTTCTTTGTCTTTAAGACCGATTCTGTAGAATCTGCAAAGATAAGTTTCGTACAAGTTTTCCAAGTGCATTTTGTAAAGGTTGGAGCAGAGCCAAGCATTCTTCAACCACAATATGCGCTACTCCTTAGCAGCGGCAGTTCCTCATCCGTTCGTATTTCAAAATGTTTTGTAATGCCAGTGCCAGTAGACGGCAACCAACAACGGACACTTGAAACCCAAAATCTCGGCGGCGAAGGCACAAATACACTCGACAAGTTTTTGTCTATACACTACCGCCAGCTATGATATATCAGAGAATTAGTTTTTGTTATTAGCGTGAAAAAGCTTAAGGATAAGAAGGAGTGTGTTAGACCGTAGATAAATGTTTTTGTTTAGATTTTCCACCCTACTCCTTATCTAGACACAGACAGACACGGCAGAGGCAGCGGGACGGCAGAGACATCAGAAAAAAGGAGTATAGTGAACGGCACAGATAAATTTTACTATTCCACAATTAAATATCAGTATTATATAAATCTTTATAATAATATAATTCACAAAGATACCGCCGACCTTCAAACTTAGAAAACACAGTTGTTAAACTGCAAAAAAGTGATGCGTTCAATTCTATTACAGCAAATATGCTCAAAACTAGTATGGAATAAATATTTTATATCTGGCATCGCTGTACACGACTAGCCCAAACGGTGGTCTATTAATGCATAACTTAATTTTAGCATCTTCTATTGGCTGAACCGAGTCTTTCTCAAATTTTTACTTATAGTAGCCCATGAGAGCCCGTAAGAAACGCTGATCAACGTGGACTGGGATATCCAATCGTATGTCTGTGATTTTAAGTAACTTATGTTTTAATCAGTTATTCGGCACGCTTCTATGTATCATCGCCATATCGACAATGTTTGTTTATCCAGTGTTGTATTTACATTACCGTCAAACGGGGTGACCGGACACTTTTGCAACTTTCTTAAACACAAACTAAAAACCAAGAGAACTAAAATTCTGCAAATTTCGGCTAAGATGCCCCTAACATCTAGTTACATTTTGACAATGTCAAATGTTTCTAATTTTTTTCCAGTTATTATATTTTTTTCATTAAAAACTGTCCGAAGTCACCCCATCGAGTGGGGTGACTTCGGACGGCCATAAAAACTACGTAAAACCGATGTTTAACGGTTGCAGGGGTTAATTCGGACAAACATTTTCTTTTTTTAATCGTCTACACTAGTAGGAAAATTATTTGTTATAAGAAAAACATCATTTTATCATAAAAAAGATTTATTTATTTTAAAAATCAAACATATTAATTCTTATATAACAAAACTAAACAGGTTATTCTAGAAAAGTAAATTTTTATGTCATAAATACAACTGTAATCTACTCTATAACAACATTAGGTAAATTGGAAAACTTATAACAACCTCTTCGAAAATGTGAAGGAAAAACCGTTTGAACAATTTCAAATTTTCCAATAATACTCTCATCAGACACGTTTGGAAAAGAAAAGAAAACATCAGCCTTAAAATTTTTTTGTCGAAGAAATTTTACCAGGTAATTTTCACCTTCTACGTTTAAAATTTGTGCAACAAAGAATTTGCTTTTTAAAGAATTTTCTATGGGAAGTTTAACTAGGGTAAAATCATTTATCTTAATATCTTCATTTGAAGAATGGTCTCTTGGTTTCTCGGAAGTAATTTCTTCTTCCGAATCAGATGCGTCAGCTGGTAAAAAATGTTCATCAAATAAATCGGAATCAGATGGAATGTTCTGGCACTTTGTAGGTTTTTGTACTCCAGACGTGGAAGGAATATTTTCTGGTGGTTCGTTTTCGAATTCAACATTCATATCTGCAAGGATGACTGGCCTTCCTGGTGGAACATTGACTCGTTTGCGCCTGTTTGTTCTTGTTTGCAATTCAGGGTTTCTATTTTGTTTAAGAAATGCCAGTAGCGATTTATCTATTTTACCGCCTGGGGGATTATCTTCAGTCATAAGTCTTTAAGGCAGACGTTTTAGAACTTCCTGTGGATTGTTGGGCCAAATACCCGATGCGCGAAATCCGGACAACACCTTTTTCTTTGAATTTGCTTCAATTGCTTCTAATGATTTCCTGAGAAGTTTTGGAAAATCTTTCTTCTGAAATGGACCTTTTCTTTTGGACTTCTACTCAGTCAGAATTCTCCTCCATGTTTTCTTAAGGGGCGCAAAAGAAGCAACATCCAGCGGCTGGCAAAGGTGGGTGGCATTTGGTGGAAGTAGGATGAATTTTATATTCTGACGTGCACATTCCTCAATAACTTCTACTGTTAAGTGACTGGACAAGTTATCACCAATTAAAATTTTCGGCCCATCCTTTTTTCTGAAATAAGGTAAAGCTATCTGGCGAAACCATTCCAAAAAAGTTGTTGAATCGAACCATCCTGAGCTGCTCACACTGTAACCACATCCATTCGGTCCATCTTCTTCCCATTCTTGATACCGATGCTTAGCCTTATATACCACGAAGGGTGGAAGAAGGTCGCCACTTGCTGAAGCCGACATCATTACACTTACGCTAGATTTAGACGAATCTATTATTCGATCGCAATGTTTCGATCCTCTTTTACAAATGACCTTGACTTTACCTGGGTCGTCACTAAAATTAGTTTCGTCATAGTTAATTATTAGCGATGGGTCAACATTTTCCAGGGATGTTCGGAGCTCACAAAAATATTCCATTAAAGTGCCTTCACTTACTTGTGCCCTACATCTCTTTATATTTTGACAAAATCTTGTCGTAAGATTACGGTGTCGGGATAAAAATGATTTTACCCAATCGTGTCCCGGAAGGTTATCTCGGAATTTTTTTATTTTCACCCCTCTCCTGTCTAGATATTGTTTGACTATCATTCGGACATCGTACGGAGAAAGAGGAAATCCCCATTCTGCCGCCAGGTTAATGGCCACAACCAGCCTTCCTTCTTCTTCTGACGATAGTATTGTCTGGCCGCCGACTTTTTTGACATTAACATTCTTAATTCTGTCGCTAATAGTCGATTTAGGTACACCATAATATTCAGCAGATTGCCGTATGGTTTTCCTGTGGGTTTCCACATCACGGATGGCATTTTCTAGTTTTTCTGGTTTATAATTTTGGTAGCTTCTACCACCTACCACTTTCTTATAAATTCGGCCGATGTCCGAAGTCGCCCTCTACAAAACGTATAATTTTGTTATCGCCCCTGTATATGAAATGTGTGTAAAGATAAACAAACGAACTCCTGGCTAAAATATTCTCAAAACATCACCCTTCCTACTAGTATAAACAAAAATTGTACTAAAATATGCAAATGAGGTGGGCACAACTTACATTTCAGTATCTTTTGAATTAAGAAATTCTTACCAAAACAAAAATTACGTGAAACGGAAAACTGATCACGACGTGCGACCGCAACACACCATCATCTAATGGCAACTAAGTTGTAAACATTTGGGTAACATACTAATATGGGCTATCTTTTACACTGTTGCCGCTGTTTCAAAAAATCTACCTGTTGTCCGAAGCGACCCCAAATGGCCGAAGTCACCCCGTTTGACGGTACTGTTTGAATTTTTGGTTTATAAGAAAATGGCTTTTTAGAGGCCTTTTGAAACTGATGCTCAAATATACCATATTTATCTCATACAAGACCTAACGTAGGTAACATTGTTCTCATTTAAGTGTTTTTTGAGGTAGAGGGTAAGTTTGGATTGATAAAGTCGTCTTCTGAAGAGGATTTATATTTTGAGGGGTCAGTTTCTGACCCTGACAATAATGTAGTAGTTTGAGAGAAACAGCTGGGTCTTAAAAATGTTGTTCCTTAGAAGGTACTTCCCGGGTCTTTTAACACACGCATGCAGAAAAATCGCATTTACAAGCAGCTATGACAAGTAATTTTTTATGACACCCTATTTTAAATGTATTTACCTTTTCGTCACAGCTATTGTTTCGCTTGTTTCTGGGATATCTTATTAAGTTTTTATATTTTTCATAATACTTACGTATTAATTGCACAAAGCCTTTTGAAACAATTGGAATTAATGCTTCTTTCCAAATGTTTTTAATTTAAGGCACAAGTTTAATGCAAACTTCTAAAAAACTTGGTTCTTTTCCACTATATATTGATATTTTAGTTCATAGTGTATAAATAAATACCATCGTAGTATTTCTTCAATTGTCGGCAACATATGAGGGTTCAAATCGGTAAGGTTCTCAAATATAGGAGATTCCACTTGACTCCTAGTTAAACTACAATTTAAAACACTAATTTTTGTTTATTATTGTTTATTACAACGCTTTACTTCTTCAAAAACAAAGTTAAGCAGATATTCCTTGTACAACGATTAGGCACATAATACTGTGACGAAAGTCTAATTTATTTTTAGTTTATTTATTTAAAAACACACTATTTACAATTTATTTCAGACGTACTATTTAATTTATATAATACTAACTAACAATTCTAATTTATTTCTTACACTTTAACTTTCCAATACAATATTCTATATTAAAACTCAACTCGGCGCTGATACGTCGGCTATTTATATTAGTCCAACTCCGCTACTGGAAAATGCTAGAGGCTCTCAAAGATTCCACTTCTATGACTAAACGGCATTCCCCGCCGTTGCAGCTGTTTCTAGTGCATCAGCGGCAGGCATTCCGTCGTATTCTTGTATATTCGAGACGCGAGCCGGCTGTTTCCACACGTCAGCGTTACTTCGATCACGAGTTGGTTGCCATGTGAAGGTTGCGTGCGTACACAGGGTCGGATTAGGAATTTCATGACAATACCGCCCGAATCTAAGAAATAACGTATTTATAACCAACCCCGAAAACGTTTTAAATGCAAATTACGAATTGGGGTTACTCTTTTTATGTAAGGGTGGGCGTGGGATGTTAAAAAGAGTGAAAATTAAAGGGCGCTTTTATAGTGGAAAATAGTTGGGTTACAATTCTACTAAAAATCGGCATTTCAATTTTGTCATGATGAAAGTAAATTTCTTTGTCAATATAAATTTTCTAAAGTTGTGGTAGAGGGCTCAAAATGTTTTTATAAAATTTCGAATAAAATAACAACCAGTGTATATATGCTTAAACATAGCTTTTAATGGTTATAGCCAATTAAAATTTAACATTTAATTTTATTTTTTTTATTAGCTATTTTTGGGGACTGGTAGAAGGCTGAAAAAATAATTTTAAAATTGTGAAAAAAATTACAAGCAGTTTTTATAATGAAACGCAGCTTTTAAATGCTATAGCAAATTAAAATTTCAACTTGCCATGTATAAAAAATGGTAAATTTATTAATAACCAATTCTTTAGGCAGTGCATTTACCGTTCTGGTAGTTTAAAAATAGTAGCGTTGGACGACTACTGATGGATTTTTTACATATTTTTTTAAAGGTATAAATTTTTGAGTTATTTTTGTCTTGGCTTTGGGTAAATTTACTAAAAAAAGCTAATCCAAGCACTAATTTTCACGCAATAAAGCTCATTAGCCTGGCAAGCACCCATTATTTATGCAACTTAAAACAATAAATACCTATGAATCATAATCGGTAGTCTACCTTTGCTGCAAGGTATTTGTCGTCTGATTATTTAATAAGAAAATCAATAATATTTTCGTCAGATAAACGCCCTACACACGTAACGATTTATCGTACTGCGCGTTGAACTAAAGATCGTAAAGAAAATCGTATGGCTTGCAATACAGCCATTTTTTGTACACACGATGCAACATTGTACTGCCGCAGTTCAGATTATTCAGTTTTTGTCGAGAAGGGCTACCGTTATGTCAGAAATTTCAAAGAAGAAAGCTGCCGTGCTTGTAGCTGCGGTATTGCTGATAGATGAAGATGATGAAAAAAAAAAAAAGAAATCAAAAAGCGAAAATGGTGTAAAAAGTGGTTGCTGGAGAGAAAGAAATATTCACATATGAGGTTGTTAAAAGTGCTGGAAAAAGAAGAACCGCTTGATTTTAAAAACTATTTAAGAATGGATTCTGATGCCTTTACGTGTCTGATGGATTACTTTGTAATAAAATTACGAAGCAAGATACAGTTATGAGAAACGCAATATCTGCTAAAGAAAGATTGGTTGCAATACTAAGATATTTAGCAGCAGGATGTTCTTATGAAGATCTTAAATTTAGAACAGGTATTTCACCTCAAGCGCCAAGTAAAATTATTCCCGAGACGTGTAAAGCTATTTATGATGCACTGAAAAAGAATTATTTAAAGGTAAGTAAACAACAAAATTTTTAACACAAATTTATTTTATATGGCTAGAAATTATCGTATTCCCGCAAAAAACATTATTTAAATTGAGAAATGAAAATAAATGAAATTCTTGCTGAACAAAAAACATTTTCAAAATTGAGAAATAAACGAAACTCAATAAGTTAAACAAAAAAAAAATAGGTATTTAACTAACATCATTATTGTAATTTGTATGGTGTGATGGCTTAAGAAAGATAAAGTCTGATAAATTTGCTTTTAAAAAATCAAAACTTCTTGACGGGGTAAATCTGGTTGACGGCTAATTTCTGAGTTAGAATACTGTTGCGAACCAAATATTGAATCTGATGGAGTGGTACTGAGGAGTAAATCTCGTTGACGGATAATGACTGAGTTATAGTACTGTTGCGAAGCCAATCTTGAATCTGACGAAGTGGTATTGAGGGGCAAATCTGGTTGACGGCTAATGGCTTGGTTAGAATCATGTTGCAAAACAAATGTTGATGCTCTCGGAGGAACTGTATTGAATGGCTTATGATTATATTGAAGCTGTTGCATATTTTGTGAAGGAAACTTTATTGTGCAGTCCAATTTAAGTTTTCCCTGTGCACCGCAAAATTTGATGTCCGACCATAACTTTTCCACAATGAGTCTCTGCTGATCGTCCAGTTTTTTCAATTGAAATGCAAATCTTTTTCCTGTTATATTCAACTTGTCATCTACATTTTCTTCCTCGGATAAATATTTATGAGCAGAATCAAAAAGGGCCTTTTTTTTCTTCCAGCGCAGTGCTTTTTGTTGGTTGATACCTTTTTCGTGAAACTACTTTCGGTGTTAGTGAGGCAGTAGTTCTTATGCGGGATCTTAATAAGCTTTGTGAAGTCTCTTCTGAATCTTCCTCATTTTGTAGTTCAGTACTACAGGACAATAAAGACAGTAAATAAATTTTGGGATATATTTTACATTTATAGTTTTTGTGTCTATTTTTGTAGGTAGCAAAAAAAAGATTATTTAATTATTCATCCTGCATATTCCTTTAAGGTCCATCAACAGAAACTGAATGAAAAGAAACCAGCAATGGATTCCGAAATTTTTGGCAATTTAATAATTGTTTGGGTGCAATCGACGGTAAACATATAAATATATCAAAACCTGTTGACAGTGGATCATATTTCTACAACTATAAAGAAACATATAGTGTAGTACTATTTGCTATAGTAAACGCAAATTATGAATTTATTTACGTCCATACTGGAACAAATGGTCGAGTCTCAGATGGAGGAATATGGTCCCAAACAAGCATATATAAGCGCTTACTCGCAAAAAAGCTAAACATATCAAGCTCCACGAAACTTCCAGGAACAGATGATAAGGTGCCATATGTTTTCAATGGGAATGAAGCATTTCCATTAATGGAAAACTTAATGAAACCGTACTCCCAAAAAAACATATCTTATGATGAAAAAATATTTAATTATCGTTTATGACGATCACGCAGAGTTGTGGAAAATGTTTTTGGAATATTGGCTTCTAGGTTTCGAATATTTTTACAGCCCATTATTATAAGCCCAGATAAAATTAATATTATAATATTAGCATGTTGTGCTTTGCATAATTTTTTGCGAAAGACATCTAAAAGTAATTATATTTCTGAAAACTGTGTCGATCGTGATGATTTTGCCAATGGAAGCATAATACCAGGCCAATGGAGGCAGCAAACTGGTAGTGGTATGAGCAGTTTGGAAAAAACAAAACCGACAAATGCTAATGTCATTACAAAAAATATAATTTTTTTTAACTCTGTTGGTAAAGTTTCTTTTCAAGATTTTATGGTAAAATAGTATCCAAATAAATGCTATTATAAAAATAATTTGTGCAAAAAATGCTAATAAAAAAATTATTTAATTACCTTATCTGTTTCTATGTTCATATTCGTTGTCTCGTCGTCGTCGTTTGATATTCCCTTTCTTCCTGTTTCACTTTCTCGAGAAAAAGCAATAAATCATAATCCCAAAGGGAAGGCTCATAAATATCATCAATCCCGGACCCTGTGCGTTTGGAGTCCTCAACCTAAAATAAGTAACTTTTGAAAATCACAATTAGGAATTATGTAAATATAAAATGACAAAAATGTGTGATACCTATAATACTCGCATATCATTAATATACAATGCATATATTTATAATCTTACCTTTTTCAGTTCGCGTCTAAAAGATGTTCTTATATTGTTTATTTTCTTTTTCATCACTTCTTGTGATGCTTCTGGGAACAATTCCTTAAATGTTTTAAACAAAATTTCATAACTGGAATTTCTTTTCATTTTATTTGCATAATCTTTTGATTTCACATCCCATAGGCATCTATTTTCTCTATATAAATTAATAAAGTCTTCCCAGAACGTCTTATTTTTAAATCCATAATATTGATTAAACCAAAAATAAATAAAAATTATATCGTAACCGCGCGCTGCGGCAGGAATACACTCCACACGTTTAGACTTGCGTTCAAACCCCACCCCAGACAAGACCCGTTGATACGATATTTTACGGAAGCTCCCTCCTGCAAACGATTTGACGACTGCATACTGCAAACCATCCAATTTCCCTACACATGCTACGATTTATCGTTAATGCAGCAGTTTTGATGGATATCGTTCTGCATGCAGTACGATAAATCATTACGTGTGTAAGCCGTTATAGTACTAGTATTGATTAGTAAACGATCCAAAAATGAAATCATTTATCTGATATTATAATACGACCCATACTTTTTAAACATAATTATATTGTTTTTTAACATAAAGTAGTTTATTTTCAATATTCGGATCAGTAGCGTAGGTATCTAAGGCTCTCGCATTCCTTTGCGAACACTTTTCAAATTCTATAGAAAACCATGTAAATTTATTTGTATGGTCCTCTATGGCATTTAATGGATGTCATATTAGCAGAAATTTAATTTCGGCTTATATGACATCCAGATTATAAAAATCGCCATGCGTTATCGTTTCGATGATGGTGGGTGGGGTTTTTTAAATTTTCCTCATCTGTACGTCAAATGACACCATCAGTCATCTTTAAGTCGCCCCGGAGCGCCACGGCAAATAATAATAATAGTTGTCCTTTCCCTTATACAAGTCGCTCAGTTGGTTTCAGGGGTTGAAATTCACTCGTAAGGGGGTGAATTATTATTAATATTATTATGACTATAAATTTTTGGCCATTTGTTTTTTAGATACATGCCAATTCTTCGATCAATTCGAGTATTTATTTTATTGAAGGGAATGCAGCCAATGGATTTTCCGCTGGCCAGCGATGCAATAAGGCCAAAGACGAATGCTGAAACGCGATGGTCCATACCCGTGCAGAATGCAGCATTGTTTGTGTGTGATGGACTAGGAATTCCAGGAATGGTTTCACGGCGTTCATCGTATTATAATCCGAGCATTTTTACCTTTTATATTCAGTATGTACTTTTTTAGAAGTAGTTTTTTATTGATGTAACTCAATTTCATAGCTTAAAATATTTCATGTTTAATAAATTAATATTATATATACTGCTCAATAATTGAACTGGATAATTTTGATTGTTTTGAAATTTAATTTTTAAAATGGTAAAATAATTTCACTCTATAACTATCTATAATTTAGTGAATTATAACTATTTCATCGTACAATCCTTATAATAGAGGTGTCAAATTGACTCTGTTTATACGAATTTTTTAAAAGCATTTGTCAACCATGACATACTAATTGCTAAACTAAGAGGATATATTATAATAAATTGGATAAATAGTTATTTGCGTAACAGGATTCAATATGTTAAATATGGCAACTGCAAATTAGAGGCAATTACAGTATCTTCAGGTGTACCGCAGGAATCTCATTTAGGTCCGTTGTTATTCAATTTATTTATTAATGATCTTTATAGTGTAATCTCTAACAGTAAATATCTCATGTTTGCTGATGATGTGAAAATATTTAGATCAGTTTTCAATGAAACAGATGCTTTGTTACTACAAAATGATTTAAAAAGATTGCCCCGTTGGTGAGATGTAAATGTGTTGTACTTAAATGTTTAAAAATGTCATCAGTTCACCTTTTTTAGAATTACCTCTTCAGTTCACTATTCATACAGAATAATTAATAATTGTGTGCTATAAACTAACGACAGTATTTGCGATTTGAGAGTTATTAGGAACAGTGCGCTTTCCTTTAACACTCACATTAGTCAAATAACTTCTAAGGCATTTAAATATTAGGATTTATATAGAGGAAGAGCAGACAATTTTCTATTAATACATTTAAACTGTTGTACTCGACTTAGAATACTGCTGCTCTGTTTGGTCTCCCAATTATGTTATTTACATTGATCACATTGAGAAAGTACTGTAATGTGAACCATTTCATTATTCAGTCATGCTCTAATACTCCAAGTCCCTCTCTGTATTATTTGGCTTTTGAGGCTCAATTTGTACGCTTATTATACATAATTAAACCCCTTAAGACCAAACCTATGGGACGACTATGGAGGAGACACTTTCGCGAACATTCCAGAGTCAACGACATAATATTTCTAGATCATGATAACGTTTCTGGTACATACTGGCAATTTTGGTGGGGGAGCATTCTAGACCACCAATTTGTATATAAATTGGTGGAGGAGAGCCATCAGAATCAGTTGATATATGGACAGTGAAGATAAATAGTAATTAGTAGATAGACAGTGGTGAATATAAATAGTGATCAGTTTAAAGACATTCGAAGTATATATAACTTAAAATAGTATTGTTTAAAATAAATAAGTGTTTAAATAAATTATTAATAAATAAACTGTTGTTTGAAAATAAACAAACATCACATTGGTGTCAGAAGAGGGATAGTGTAAATAAATAGTGGACAATAATGGTTAAAAAACTGTGTGATTTAAAAGTGGCCGAATTGCGTCGAGAATTAGAAGATCGTGATCTGGAGACGACAGGAAAGAAAGCAGAGCTGGCAGAAAGGCTTAAAGAAGCACTAGAAAATGAAAGTTTGGATTCGGAAACGTTTTTATTTTTGAATGATACGTCTTCTATAATTTCTTCAATTTCCGATATGAAAAACGATATGTGTTCTTTAAAAACTGATATTTCTTCTGATATGTCTGCTTTAAAAATCGATATTTCTTCTGACATTTCTTCTTTAGATAATAAAGTTTCTTCCATGGAAACTAAGGTTTCTTCTGATGTTTCTTCTTTTAAAAATGACATTACCTCCTTAGAAGAAAAGGTGTCTTCTGACATATCTTCTTTAAAAGATGAGATTTCTTCCGACTTGGAAAACAAAATGTCTTTTATGGAAAATAAATTTTCGTCTAATATTTCTTCTTTAGAAGAAAAAGTGTCTTCCGAAATGTCTTCTATGAAAAACGAAATTTCTTCTATGGATGATAAGATTTCTTCCGTTGAGAATAAAATAAAAGAAATGGAAAAGAAGATTGAAGAAATGGAACACGTAGACCAAACCAAGAACGGTAAAATAAAGTGCCATGAGGTGGAGTCGAAGTTGAAATTGGAAGGAGCTGTAAACTCTCCTTGTGTTAAAGCCCCAACTTTTGACGGGAAGATGTCATGGACGAACTACCTTAAGCAGTTCGAAACAGCTGCCAGAGCAAACGAGTGGTCTGAACGAGAGAAGGCAATAAATTTGACCATCGCCCTTCGATGAGACGCTTTAGATGTCCTTCAGACTATACCCGTGGAAGAGACAGATGATTTTGAACAACTGAAAAAGAGACTCAACATGGGATATGGCCACGAACACTTGGAGCAGGTGTACCGATTACAGTTAACGAATCGCAAACAGAAACATGACGAGAGCCTTCAAGAATTCAAATTAGATATTGCGAAGATGGTGCGATTTGCCTACCCATCAGCTCCGGAATACATGATTCAATGTTTGGCTGTTCAAGCATTTGTAGATGGACTTCGTGACCATGAAATGCAAAGGACACTTCGTTTAGCTCATCACAAAACATTGGTCAATGTCTTGTCTGCTGCTCTCGAATATGAAGCGGCTACGCTGGCTTCTGGTGGATACAGTGAAGTAAGAACTGTACAAGAAGAATAGGGAAGTAAATTGGACCAATTGTTTCACATGATAAAAAAACCTTATTGAGAAGCAACCGAAGGCTATTAGGTGCTGGAATTGCGGTGCAATGGGAAAAGTAAGCAGTTCGCGCAAACGGCCAAAGAACACTACGAATCGAAAAACCGTGCCGGTGGCTGTACAGGAAGGAACGGTGTTACCTGAAAGTAGTGAAACGATAAGAGAAAGGCGGTTGCAAGAAACTGTAGAGAAGGCAACGCCTGTCATGGCGGAACCTTCGAAGCGCAATGAAGGTGTTGGTCAAGGAACTCTGATTGGAAAGGGGTTGGCCACATCTGTTAAAGAAGTTACAGTACGAAGAACGTCGGTTGTCAGTGATGAGTGGGCCCCTGTCAAACTTAGGGAAGAACAAGAGAACGATCCCGTTTTAAAGAGGATAAGAAAATGGAAAGAGGAAAATCGTCGATCCACTTGGCAAGAAGTATCGAAACTCTCTCCAGTAGTTAAATCATATTGGGCTCAGTGGGACTCCTTTATCCTGGAAGATGGCTTATTAAAGCGAGTCCTTGAAAATGATGAAGGTTCAGAGAACAGAAGACAGTTGGTCATTCCAAGAAGTAGAGTAGCTGAAGTACTCCGTCAGTTACACGACAGTCCATCAGGAGGGCATTTCGGTGTTAGGAAAACCCTTCAGAGAGTTCGGGAAAGGTTTTACTGGATGAACAGTTCCGATGATGTAAAGGACTGGTGTAAGAAATGTACCACCTGTGCTGTGAGTAATGGACCTCAACAAAAAAGGAAGGCTCCCATGAAGCAATACAACGTTGGTAGCCCATTTGAGAGGATCGCCTTAGATATTTCTGGACCATTCCCCGCGACCGAGGATGGTAATAAATACATTTTGATGGTTATGGATTATTTTTCAAAGTGGGTGGAAGTCTATGCCATTCCAAATCAGGAGGCCGCAACTGTTGCAGATGTATTAATAAAAGAGTTTATCTGTCGATTTGGAGTGCCCTTGGAGATCCACAGTGACCAAGGCAGAAATTTTGAAAGTCAACTTTTCCGTGGAATCTGTGACAGACTAGGCATGAAGAAAACCAGAACCACAGCATTGCATCCACGATCCGATGGAATGGTAAAGCGAATGAATAAGACCATTGGCAAACATCTGTCAAAAGTGGTTTCAAACCATCAGCGAGATTGGGATCAGTATCTCTCGCTCTTTGCAATGGCTTATAGATCCGCTGTCAATGAATCAACAGGCCAAACACCAGCAAAGGTCTTGTTTGGGCGTGAGATGAGACTACCGTGCGACCTCGAGTTTGGATGCCGACCTGGAGAAGATGTAGCTGGTGAAGATTATGTGATCCAGTTACGAAGAAGAATGGACGACATGCATGAATTAGTTCGCTCCCATCTTCAAATCGCCAGCGACAGAATGAAGAAGCGATACGATACCCAAGCAACAGAAGGATGTTTCAAAGAAGGCGACAAAGTCTGGATCTATAACCCAAAAAGACAAAAGGGTTATTCTCCGAAGCTTCAAAGGTCTTGGGAAGGTCCGTATCTCATCAAGAATAAAATAAATGATGTAATTTACCGTATAAGTAAGATCCCAAACGGTAAACCAAAGGTAGTGCACCAAGACAGGCTGGCGCCATTTGAGGGTGACCATGAAGAAGAAGTAAACCAACTTCAAGAAAGACCAGACCTGGTCTTTGAAGAATTTATGGGTACATATGGAGGTACTGGAAAGGCTAGATATGGTGTTACGATCGAGCAACAACAAGATCTGCTCTCGCTTCCGAAAGACTACTCGCTGGTCAATAGTACTTCCGCCAGCATCAACGACGCGCGAGGACTGGCATATGTGTTCCGTAAGAAGTTTGGTCGACTGGTAGAACTTCAATGTCAGTTACCAGCCCCTGGAAAAGCCTTGAAACTTCAAGACGGGTCACGGTATCTTTTTTTTATTTAATAACGAAGAACACCTTCCAAGACCGATCCACCTATCAGGATGTATGGGAAGCATTACTTAGTCTAAGGGAGCACGTACGGGAGTCCAATGTACAAAAACTAGCCATGCCGAAGATAGAAGGAAATCAGCTGGATTGGAGGATCATTAGGAACATGGTGGAAGTAATCTTTCAAGATACCGGAGTCCAAATACTGGTCTGCAGCCATTTGCCCAGTGCCCAGTTTACAGCGAAGACAGTCCCTTGTTACTTCCATGCAACTGGAAATTGTAAAAGGGGGTTTAGTTGCAGATACAACCATTCCATTTTAGTTTGGTAAGAGTTCCAGGAGGAACTATCTCTTAAGGAGGGGGCAATGTAATGTGAGCCATTTCATTATTCAGTCATGCTCTAATACTCCAAGTCCCTCTCTGTATTATTTGGCCTTTGAGGCCTAACTTGTCCGCTTATTATACATAATTAAACCCCTTAAGACCAAACCTATGGGACGACTATGGAGGAGACACTTTCGCGAACATTCCAGAGTCAACGAGATACTATTTCTAGAACGTGATAACGTTTCTGGTACATACTGGCAATTTTGGTGGGGGAGCATTCTAGACCACCAATTTGTATATAAATTGGTGGAGGAGAGCCATCAGAATCAGTTGATATATGGACAGTGAAGATAAATAGTAATTAGTAGATAGACAGTGGTGAATATAAATAGTGATCAGTTTAAAGACATTCGAAGTATATATAAATTAAAATAGTATTGTTTAAAATAAATAAGTGTTTAAATAAATTATTAATAAATAAACTTCACAATACAACCAAAATTTCTGCGGATTTGTGCTTCCAAAATGGGCATAAACGAAATAGATAATAATTATAAAAATATTCTTCTCCAATTAAACATGCAAAGATTGGAGCCCAGGAGAATAGAATTTGACTTATGTTTTTATATAAAATTTTAAATGGAATTATATCCAATTCCGAACTATTGAACTTGATACTTTTTAATGTAAATGAAAGATGTTCACGGAATGTTGAACTATTTCGTATACCTTTTCATTATACTAACTATGGAAAAAATGAGACAATATCCAGAATTTTACGATTAACTAACAAATATCAGAATATTAATATTGTCCATAACTCTCTTCCTGCTTTTAAAAGAGCTATAAAAAGTTTACATGTTAATATGTGATTGTTGAATATTTTATTTTTTTTTATTTTGCTTATATATTTTGTTATACATTTTTTATATTTTCTATTTTATTTTATTTTTTTTTACTCGCTGTAATGTTAGTCATTTTACATTTGTTGTGGAACTTTATATAATAATCTGTAAAATGGGTTTTGAACCATAAATAAACAAATAAATAAATTTTATCAGAAGAATAGAGTTTATTTTTATTTTTTGTAAATAATATAACTTTTTTCATCTAAAATTTAATCTACGAAGTGCGTATATACCATTTTATTTGCGCCGTGACCATATAATATAGAAACTTATTTTGCAAAGTACGCTTATGGAATCTGACGTTATATCCCCCCTTTTACTGCGCTTCCCTGTTATTTAGACTACAGTTGTAACAATAAAGTGACAGTGCCCGCTGCAAATCTATAGGAATTGACAAAATATAAGTATTTTGACAATGACATAAACGATCATTGTCAAAATTTCTGTTATTAGTAATATACTTAAGGAACGATGAAATGATGCAACACATCGTCTAATTTAAATTTATACATAGGGGCAGTCCAGTTAAAAAAAAATTAATACAGATATTTGCAAGAGGTACATAAACCTTGCACCTAATCGAGCTATGAGAATTTGAACAGGGTAAGTACAGTTAGTTCTTGTAATATATTATTAGTACGAGGTGTTATTCAGTACTTCTTTTACCTATTATTCTGATGCATTTGTTTTTAATAACTATCGCCAAAGTTAACTAAAAATACATTTATTTAGAGTAAACTTGTTTCTGGTTAAACATACAAATACGAGAATTTTTGCATACTTTCTTAATTCAAATCTTACTACTCTCCATTTTTGACTGAGAAAAATCCAAAACCACCATAGTTAATATGAATCATCTTCTATCAAACCCCGATAAATCCATTTTTCTATCAAATTGAACAATTTATAGTGGCCAAATACCCTTAGTTTGTGATGTATCGATCTCTATCATATTTAAGAGTTAAAAATGTTATACCTTATGAGTTAAGAGCAGGCAGCAGCTCTCGGTCTAAGGTACGAATTTAATGGTTTCTATATATTGATAGTAAAGTCAGACGTAAAGAGCAATAATCTTTGGTTGATATGTAAAATATTTTAAAAATCTACAACATCGAAGAGGTCGAATATCGTGGACCACACTATATATATTATTATAATTTTTATTTTAGGATAGTCCTGCACAAAGTCCATTGTTCATTTACAATGCATTTCCTAAAGCTGAAGTTTAACAATAAGACAGATAAAGAGGCTGCTTTAAAATTTCAACTCCCCGAAGGTACGTCAAGATAGTCTGCTTGAAATATTTTACGAACGATACATCTGACTGACCGAAAAACCAGAAAAAACGATGAAAATTACCTTTTTGTCTCACTTATATCGATATCCAACGTCGTCACTCAGCTCTTTAACATATATTGGGTAACTAATTTTTCACTTTTAGACACTAATTTTTTAACCAACGAAAAAATGCAATCAAGACAATCATCCACTTCTGGCGTTCTAATGGTTGGCCCCAATTTTAGGGTTGGAAAGAAAATAGGCAGTGGAAATTTTGGGGAGCTCAGATTGGGAAAAAATTTATACAATAACGAACATGTGGCAATCAAATTGGAACCTCTTAAGTCTAAAGCGCCTCAACTGCATCTTGAATATAGATTCTATCAAATGCTTGGAGAACATGAAGGTATGTTAAAAAAATTTAAAAATACATAACCAGTCTTTGCGAAAAATCGTTCAAACTGTATTGTTTTATAGAATCCGGGACAGATGCGCCCACACACATTTGTTACCGCGGTACATTTGAGACCCTCCCTTGATTTTTCAAATAATGGTTAAATTTAAGTGAGACAGTTGCGACCCTACCTCTATTAATGGGATACCTGCTAATGCCTACTAATAATGCATAAACGAAACAGGCGTCAAATAACAAAAAAAACTATAATAGTATTTTTTACAAGTCCGGTAGGTGACTTATTACAGTATGAGTTGTATATAAACGAGTACTGTAATAACTAGAGCTAGGAATATATGCAAAACGCCATATTTTGCATATGTTGCATATATATACAATTTTTGATTTTGAATGCATATATTGACATTTTGTTATTTTTTTGGCATATATCTGACGTACTAATTGGCTGGACATATTAAAATTATGAGTTTTGGTCCAAAATAATATTTTGTGAAATGCCTTTACAGGTCGATTTTTCTAAAATTTTGAAGGAACAACTTTTCCCTGTAATAAATTGCGGTTAATAGTGTAGGTACTTGAGAGGATTAAATTATAAACACCCTCCTTAAACCAACAAATTTTGCTAAATATCCTTTCAGGTAGTTGTATTAATATCTTCAAATTTCTAAATGACTCAGTTTACTTTCAACTTAATTTCAGTCTTTATTGTTGTGTTGTGTTAACCAGTGGGAAAAATGGCAAAATTAATTGAGTCGTGGTTAAAATCTTATTCAGATTTTGTTGTAGAAGATGATAACCAGGTGTTTTGTAAAACATGTTCTAAAATTGTAAGTACTTTTTTATTTTATATTTTATTTTGACCTTTCACAATGGTAAATCAAACGACAGTAAAATATTATTTCAACTCACAGTTAAACAAAAAAGTATGGCAACTTTACAACGTACGCATTTATTTAATTTAATTAAAACTTCAACATCTACAGGAATTTATTTGTTTTAGATTCCATGTAAAAAAAAGTTTCAAATCGACCAACACGTGAAAACACCCTCACATATAGCAAAGCAGAAATCTAAAGACACTCGCAGACAAAGTCAACTTCCCTTGAAACAATATTTAGAATCTGGATCGTCTAGAAGTGAACAAGCTATTTTTAATGAAGATTTATGAAAAGCTTTAGTGACTTCGAATATCCCTTTAATACGATTAAATAATCCAAATCTCCGATAATTTTTGCAAAAATACTATAAATTTAATATTCCGAAACAAAGTATATTACACAAACGTGGTGTTGACAGTTTGTACATTGAGACTCGTGAAAAAATTCGTGAGATTACCGTTGGAAACCATTTCTACATTATTGTGCATGAAACAACAGACTCTTGTGGTCGATATACAGGGTGTTATTGAAATACACGTACATATTAAAACTGGGTATTGCGCAGATCCCCACTGAATGTAGAAAAATATTATTTTTTTAAAATACCCCTTATTAAGGGAGTTATTAATTTTTGAAAATTAATTCTAAAACAAACGTACTTCACTGATATGTTGAGGATGACCTATATAAATAAGGTTTATTTACTTATTTTAAACATCAACAGTAATTAATATGCAAGTTTTTGTCAGATGATAAGAAAACTAGTCTTGTAAGAAATAACCATGTTGCCAAGATTTTCGAATTAATTTCTATTTCCGAAGACTGGTTTTTACTACCCTCGTTATCAAAAAACTAGAATATTTGATAAATGATTGTTTTTAAACTATACATTTTTGAAACTATAGATTATTAAAATTTTAGTTGATTTACGAATCTGGCTAACACGAGCGCGTCATTTCCAAGTTGGTAAAAAGTGTTGTTACGATTACTTTTAAATATTTTTTTACGATGCCACTATTTACGAATATTGAACTAACGGATATAGTGCTGGTTTATGGGGCAGCTGGAGAAAATTCTCGGCAAGCACAAATCCTGTATCGCGAACGGTTTCCAAATCGGAGAATTCCGAACTGTCGTACGTTTATTTCAACTGTTCAGCATCTAAGAGACCATGGAAAATTTGAGAGTGTCAATGCAGATCGAGGGAGAACAAGAACACAAAGAACATTGGCGGCCGAAGAAGAAATATTGGAAGCTGTTGAAAACCGGCCTCAATTAAGTTGTAGAAGACTAGGTCTTGAAATTGGAGTGTCCTCATTTGTTGTGTGGCGGACACTTAAAGAACAAGGTTTACATCCTTATCACATCCAAAAAGTCCAGGCCTTATATCCAGGTGATGAAGAAAAGAGAGTGGAGTTTTGTGAATGGATGATTCAAAAATGTGTTGATATTCCTGATTTTCTAAAAATATTATTGTATACTGACGAGGCTTCATTCACTCGTGATGGCGTGTTCAATATGCACAATACGCATATTTGGAGTGATGAAAATCCTCACGCCATTAGGGAAACTGGGCATCAAAGAAAATTTTCAATAAATGGGCTGGCATAATAGATCAGTATTTAATCGGGCCTTATGTTCTCCCGAACAGATTAAATGGGCCAGGATATCTCCACTTTTTAGAAGATATTTTGCCAGTACTCCTAGAAGAGATACCGTTACAATTAAGGCAACGGATGTGGTACCTACTAGATGGCACTCCTCCTCACTTTGATTTAAACGTACGGCAGTTTTTGAACATTAGATTTCCTCAAAAGTGGATAGGCAGAAATGGACCTACTAAGTGGCCTCCGAGATCTCCGGACTTAAATCCATGCGATTTCTTTTTGTGGGGTCACATGAAACAACTGGTTTATAATGAACCTATTAATAGTGTTGAACAATTAACCAATAAAGTTAATGCGGTAGCCGAGGAACTACGACAAAATCCAAGACTAATTTCTAATGTTCAAAGTTCTTTGGAAAGACGATTGCAAGTGTGTGTAAATAATAATGGACGGCATTTTGAACAATTACTGTAATAAACTTTATTTTGAATTAATTGGTTTTGCTACGGCAATAGTGCAATTTCTATGGGTAAGTTCAATTTCGATTTATTTTACTTCTTTAAATATGGAAACTAGTAGGTCGGAAAAGGGAACTCTTCCCCAATATTTAAATTTTAGAATTTGAAGTTAAAAGTGGTGCCAATCGTTTTTGGTCATTACATACTATTCCCCATTTTAATATGTACGTGTATTTCAATAACACCCTGTATAGCCCATTTAATTATAGGTTCATTACGCGAAGAAATGCAAATTGGTCCATATCTAATCGCTTCAAAGCAATTAGATAAAACAAATAACTTGACAATAACTCGTTTTATTCAGACAGAATTGTCTTCCTTTTTTCTTCCGGAAGCCGTTCCAACAGAAAAATGTTTATTGCTGTTATCCGATGCTGCCCCGTACATGGTAAAAGCCGCACAAAATTTAAAAATGTTTTATGAAAACTTAATCCATGTTACATGTTTGGCTCATGGCCTTAACAGAGTTGCAGAAGAAACTTTGCTTTAATAAATGATTTAAAAAAATATTTCTTAAAGCTCCTCTAAGAACTCAATTGTACAAAGAAAAATTTCCTGAATTACAGATGCCACCGGAACCTGTGATTACTCGGTGGGGTACCTGTGTTAAAGCTGCCTTTTCTTACGCAGATAATTATGAAAAAATTAAAGAAATCATATTTGATTTTGATGATTCATCTAAGGGAATATCTAATACAAAGAAGTTGTTTCAAAATCACATATTACCAAAGCAATTAGTGTTTTTAAAAAATTATGCATTTGTACCCAAAATTAAATTAGATTTAGAACAAAAAAATTTACCTTTGGTGACTTCCGTAAAATTTAATTAAGACGTTTGAATTATTATGTAAAAATGTCCAGGGCGATATTGGAAAGACGATTTTTCATAAATTTTCAAATGTAATTTTAAAAAATGAAGGATTTATTGTTTTAAGAAACCTTGCTAATATTTATTCTGGTAACTTTGAAGATATTAATACTATTCATCCAGATATTTCAGGAAAATTTAAGTTTGCACCTATTACTTCTGTAGATGTCGAAAGAAGTTTTTCTGTATACAAGTACATACTTACTGATAGGAGACAATCATTTAATACAGATAATTTAGAAAAACATCATTCGTTTTATAATAATGTTGATTTGTAAAATTTTATTTACAAATGTTGATTTGTAAATAAAATTAGTTAATAATTAAATAATCATTAAGTATTATATTAGGTATTGTAAAATATTTCGATCAAATAACAAATTACTCTTATTGCATATGCTCTGCATATTTTTCAATTTTTTACGCATATATTAAAGTATTTAACACTTAACGGACGTGTGTCGTATGATATTTTATTTCATCCTGTCTTTATAATACTTTTTAAAAAGAATAAATAGATATGTTGATTAAAATTTAAAAAAAAATGGCTATTTTACATCATTATCTTAACTTCAATTGAGCCGTTGTTTCCAAAGTTAAATATGATTGCTATTTACTGTAAAATATTTAAGATCGAAATATTTGTGTTTGAAATAAAATAACAAGTAATTGTTTCTAAAATAAAAACAAGGTTGCTAGGCAACACATTACAGTGTCTGATACTGTTATGTTCCGTTTCCCGGAAGCAAATGAGTAATATATTAGTAATACTGAATGACAGGAAAGGTTTTGTTTGGGTTATTGACATTATATAACTTCCCTTCACTCTTTTTACAGGCTTAAGGACTGTCAGCACAGATATGCCGGCGTGTTTAAAAGATATATTCAGTGGATATTGTTTTTTTTTTATTCAAGTGGTTTGTTTTCATTGTTTATTTTTTTTTTGTTTTTTTGCGTATATATACATATTTACATTTTTTCAAATATTGAATAACTACTCCAGCTTTTGTACAAAGGCAAGATTTTTCAAACACTAGAGAAAAGATCATTTGTTTCCGCATACTTGTTCATTATCTTATCAATATAATTGAATGTACGTCTTTTTTCTTCGTTTTCCCTCTAACTTTAATGTTTTCCGAATATATTGACTCGCTTTTTAGGCACTAAATTAATTGTATATGTGGGTGATCGTTTTTTATGGCCATATCTAATCTGTGATTCAAGCCTTCCATGGAGTTGTTTGTTCGATGCTTTTGACCAAAGATCTTTCACATATCAATGTCTAGGACTGAATTTTCCATTGCTGCAACTTTGAAGTAGTAGGGGCACCTTCTATGATGCCTAACCAACCATTTTCTACTTCCATGGAAGAAATATATGATAATGCTACACACTTCCGCATTTTGTTTATATTATTCGGTCAGTCCCAACTATTGTACTTTTCTCCATACGAATTAATTGAAATGGAAGTTGCAATCACTAATTCTGATGTTTGAATATGTGCTTCTCACAGATGCTATTGCAGCCATTTCAAAGTCAATTTTTACTGTTTTCGCGACCACCTGGGAAGTTTTTCTTTTATTATTTCACACAATCTAAAATAGGTTTTCTTCTGCTTGTTTTGCAGTAGCGCAAACATTTCGGTGCAGTTGCTTTCTATGTCTACACGAACCGAATATAATTGCGAAAATTGTTTACAGCAACTTTTGAGAGTTCCGACTATAAATACTGTTTCGGCTGTACTGAATAGATTTTGTCCACAATCGGATGAAAACACCATTATTCTGTACCCTGATTTATCATCATCAGCGAATAAAAACGGACAATTTCTTTCGCACTTGACGATTACTCAAGCATGTCGAATCCGGATGACTGTTCTTTTGACAGATGAATACGACAAAACAGAATTTATTCAATTCATATCCCATGTCTTTCACAGCTACTATTTCTTCATATAGTGTCCTTACTGTTACGTCTTCTTCTCTAAGTAAACTATAATATTCTTTGAAGTATTGTGTACAAATTACTATTATCTTAGTGATGGAAAGTTATACAGGGTATTATGTTGAGAATGGGGTGTTAATACACTGCGACCTAAAAGATCTATTGTGTCCCCTTCTGTCGCCACTACACTAAGGAAATGTCTCAATGCCTATAGCGACCCTTCCAATCCTATTTTCTCAAGGAAGTGTAGGATTTGAAGTGGCTTCAAGTTAGGTAAGTCTCCCTCTTCTATTTGATATCCTCCTAGATATAGTGCCCTTGGCACAGGGTATTTAAAAGACACATATCTAAATCGATTATTTCCGCCATTTTCAAATATGTAATCAGATATAAATTTGGTTACACAGGTTGTTTTTGAAACGAAAAGAAATGATCAAATTTTGTTATGCCAGACTTGGATTTGAAATATTGTTTCTATTTCATTATTTTTGGAATATCGAAATGATTCTACATGCCAAATTGGAAATTTTTATACCGAATGATGGTTATTGAGTTTTGGCCAAATAAAAATCCAGGCGAAATTCATAAATTCATTCTAGGTAATGAGAGGTTATAGATTAATAAATAATGGGTGATTTGGAACCATTCTAGTGTCTTACATTTACAGTTAACGTATGTACTGATAAGTAAACCAAAAAATCTACTCGCATTATTCGACGTTTGTTTGGGATTAATAGGTGTAGGGTCGCAACTGTCTTACATAAATTTTATCATTATTCGAAAAATCAAGAAAGGGTCTCAAATGTATCGAGGGTTCAAATGTACGGGGGCGCATCTATCCCCACACCGTTGTTTAAGCCCCAACTTGTAGACACATAATTAACTAGGTAGAAATCTGTTTCACGAGAGAAGAACCCACCTGAAGTTATAATCGTATGCACGAACGTTTCCTCATAACCAGCGCCATATTATAAATTTGATGTTCGACTTCAAATCAGAAGCGTAACCATTTCAA
This sequence comes from Psylliodes chrysocephalus, assembly GCA_927349885.1. Taxonomy (NCBI): domain Eukaryota; kingdom Metazoa; phylum Arthropoda; class Insecta; order Coleoptera; family Chrysomelidae; genus Psylliodes; species Psylliodes chrysocephalus. The sequence goes on along the minus strand of OV651815.1, from coordinate 74,387,203 downwards.
ATTTAATGCTTAAATAAATATAAATATGGAATGGTGTTGTCATTTTCACCAGTTTTAATGCAAGAAATATCTAAATAAAAAATGCAATTTGCAAATCTCTTATAAACCATATTGAATATGTAATATAGCAAGGAATGGTCACTATCATAGGTTTTTATCGCATAAATCATTCAAATGGTCAATAAATATGCTATTAGGTAAATTAGCGGTTGGAAATTGGGGTGAAAATGTAACTCTTAGAGTGTTTTAATCGAATTATTTATTTAGCAAAAGATCTATTTTTTTACTTTTTGCGTATAATTGCTTTCTGAGTAGAGGTAGGTGCAGGTATTACTTCATACAAAAAAAAGTAGATAATATTTCCTTTAAAATCTGGGATAATAAACGTTTTTTGGATATTTACATTTTAGGTCATAATCAATAGCCTATTCAAGTCTTAAATATCTCGTTTAGGTATTAAAAAAAGTAAAATGAAAAACACAAAATAGGAATTTATAAAATTGTTTATTTTAATTAAAAAATGCTTGAAAAATATTGGTAACATATTAATTAAATAATTAAAAAGTTGGAATTCCATTGCCATAATATGGCATAATATGTAACCTTAGTAATAAGTTTTAAATTAAATTAAATTAAAGCAGGGAAGAATATATAAATTTTTGAAACATTTCACATCTAAAAACTGTAACGAAATCTGCAGCATACAATAGTAGTAAATTAAACGATAAGTGTATAAACAGTGAATACAAAATAGCTTAGTGATAATAAATGTTTGTTGTATTTCTTATTCAATTGACTGCTAGTTGCACATCTGTGAAATATTTTACAAAATTTTATATTTTTTACCCTTACTTCAAAAATTCAAACTTGTTTGATTCCATTTATAGTTAAACAAATTAATGAAATTTTAAATGTTAGTTACTAGTTATTGGAAAAGTATATTAGAAAGAAATTTAAGAATTTTTTTTTGTTTATTGACTTAAGTAATACATCGATTTTAAAATCATCACTTTGAGCCATATCACAAAATTTGAAATATGTTTGCCTAAAATCTAGGTAGGTATGCTGGAAAAACTGGAGGTAATTTTTTCATGCAGGCCTGTGTTATTATTCGCTTTCAGAGTCACTAAGCAATTTTATGATACTGCTATTACTGTCACTGCTGCAATCATCTTTTAAAGTAGATTCGTCAGACGATCCTGTATTTACAGTAAACACAAGAGAATCTACAATATTATCTAGAATGTGTTCTTTTTTAATCCATTCTGATTCGCATGTCTTTACATGTTCGCAAACAGAACACCATTCTTGAACAGAAACTTCAGAAAATGTTTTCCTTGCTAATTTATCCACATCATTCAGTTTAAATGTGGTATTGTGCACTGCCACCCCATTCTATTGGGTTAAATTCTGGATGTTTATAGAAAACAGGGATACCTAACGGATTTTTTTTATTGTCATCTTTGTGGGCCCTAAGCCATTCTAACATTTCTGCTTTCCTAGATGCTGGAAGTAACACTTTTTTCAGTTTTCACGTCTTGATAAGAAGCATTATCTACAAACAGAACTAATTTCTCAGGCATATTGGGCAATAGTTGTTCCTAAACCCACTTCATAAAGTTTGAATGATTCATGGCATCCTGGTAGTCTCCACTAGACCCACACGAAAATATGCTATTTTGTTACCAAATTACATAATAAACATTTAGTACACATATGAAATGAAGTATTTTTGAATTTAATTGTTACAAAAAAAAATAAACATGTCATATTAAGACATTGTAAATTGTATTGCCTAATTTGACTGTTATCTTTTATTATATATTGTTTTAAAACCAATGAAAAAACCATAAATAACACTAGTATAATTTTCAAAAATTTATCTAAAAATCAGTACATGTTTTTCGTTTTAGCCCAACATTTGTATGAACGCTAATAAGTGAAGTAATTCGTTTTTCCACACATTCAAATTAAAGCATTTTTACTACTATAGAAATACCTGATATATACAGTATTTATAAATATTTGGGACAATCGATACTTACAAAATAACACTTTTCAATATATGTATACCTGAACGAAATATTAATTAGGCATTAGGAATAAATCCTTTCTCTCCACCTTCAATCTGCATGTACAATCACAAGTCTCCTTCCTTTTGAGATTGGCTTCTTCAAACCTTTTCCTGATAATCATACCATCCTTTAGAATGCACGTGTGAGCTGTGGATGTATATTTCATCAGTATATATAATATTCCAGCCTTCATTTTTATATTTAGTAACATTTTCTAAGAAAATAATTCTTTTGAGGCGAATATCATAGGATTCCATAATCATCTTTCTGTTATTTTGTGTGAGCTGCCATCTACAATTAAGGCATTATTTTTAATTAAATACTTATGCATGTTACTTATTATTTTAAATGTCACAATGTCTATTCTAGTCTATTACTACTTAAACCCCATACTTTTTAGAAGCCTGCATAAAGAAGTTTTACTTCCTGTAAATTCAGGTAGAATAGTTTTTTTGTGAAGATTACCTAAAAAAAATATATTATATTCTAATAAAAAAATATTTTTCTATAAAAATTATTAAAAATAATTGGAGCCTAAAAAATGTTTTCCGGTTAAAAGTGAACTGACAGACGTTTCTTGTGAATAATTTTAGTATCTGTCAATGGTACAATATAAAAAACCAGATTTCAGACACTTAATACAAAAATAACTATTTTATTTTTATCAAACTCATGTTTTAAACTATGATCCCTTTTCTCCAGGATGTAAAAATCATAAACGATCTCCAGAATCCTTTCCAGTTCTCCAAGTTTTAGTGCTCCCAGGACTGATTTTTCCTTGGTTTCTTTTTTCAAGGAGATCCAAAGGAAGTAGATGCTCCTTTTTCAATACCTAAAGCTTTCTTTTTAATTCTGGTGTAAGTTATTTTGCTCGCACAAGTTGCTTTTAGAGTTCGCTTGCTACAATTTAAAAATATAGGTATTGAAAATCAGCAATATTTACATTGCATGGTTGTGGAAATACTCCTAGTCCCTAAACAAGTTAATTGTTAACCGTTTGAAATTAAACTATTTCCAAATACAAATAAGATTACATTTCAATAAAATGATGTATAGGTAGTAATAAATATCTGTTTTATCAAAATTTATTCTAATTTTTTTTTCAGGGAAAATAGAGGCTTCGTATATTAAAAAGACTCGATCAGGATATATATTTTACAAATTAAAGAAATGTAACACTATATAAGCTTGTCTTGCAAATATACCAAGACATTGCATAAAATAACAAATATTTTTTTTGCAGGCAAAATCATATAAGTCGGACACTTTTTAACAGAATTCAATTATTTGTATCCCATTAGTCCCCAACGTTGCGTAAACGAAACATCAAATATATTTTTTTTTAAATATGTCTTTAAATGAAATGACTTTTCTTTCTTTCTTTCTTGTGACAACATTAATCCCAACAGAATAAGGATTATTCTTTTTATAAAATACCTCCAAATTTTCAAGAAGTTTAATTTTTGTAAGTATACGAAATATGCCAAAATTTGGGCATTTGCCCTATTTATATTCGTCGATGTAAATGATGTAATTGTCCAGCTCAGAATACAATGGGACTTTCTAAATTATGAATTTAGATTTACCTGAGCTTTAGTAAGAGGAATTTAACATGACCTTGAGCACAGCGTTCATAGTTTTTGCATACCTGAGCTGTTTTTTATTGTTGCGTTTACGCATCGTGTGTTGCGCCGTCATCTTTCGAGAGCCCAGTAGCACAATATGGTCAGTGTTGTATAATTATTCATAGTGAACGGTTAGTTATATGTTTGAGTGAAAAGTAGCTTTGATTAGTAACGCGTAGTTTTTGAAAATATTCGATTGAAGTAAGAACTCAATAAATAAAAGTGCGTATTATTTTAAATATTTTCTAAACGTTTTTTTTTTTTTCTAAAATAATTATTTCTTTAGTTATAGTGATGTCTTGGAAAAACCAAAAACCTCTGTCATCTGCTGAGCTCTTAGCTTTACTGGAGGAGGACGAAGATTTATTGCAGTCTGATACCGTTGATGCCGTATATATTCCGCCGCTTGTAGATGAACTTACAGATGAAGAAGTGGTTGATGACGACGTATGTGAAAATGAGATGGATTTGCCAGATGTTGCAGGGACCTATGAAATTCATGCAAGTTTACCTGATACATCTAAAGACTTTGATAATAATCAATCATTTCCATCTAGTTCCAAAAAAGCAAAGAGGCTAAAGAAAACTCTTCCGAAGTGGACAAAGGAGAACGCATTATATACAATAGAACCACAGACTAAAGAGAAAAATAACTTAGAACAAATTGAAAATACAATTGCCGGTAAAACTCCTTTCGAAGTTTTTTCTTTGTATTTCAGTAACGATGTTTGGGACAAAATAATTTCTTATATAAAAAAATATGCTCAAGATAATAACCGTCATTCATTTGAGATTGACAAAATTAGCCTAAAGAGATTTTTCGGCATACTGATGTTTTCGGGGTATCATACGTTACCGGCTACAAAACTATATTGGTCCAAAGATGAGGATAAAGGAGTAATGTTAGTTAGAAATTGTATGAGTTGAAACCGAGTCGATTCCATAAAGCAGAACATACATTTATCAGATAACGACAAACTTGATAAAAGCGACAGATTTTTAAAACTAAGACCTCATTTTGATATGATAAATAAAAAGAACATGCAGCTTGGAGTTTTCTCTCATAATCTATCTATCGATGAGGAAATGGTACCATATTTTGGACGACATAGTTGTAAGATGTACATCAAGGGCAAACCAATTCGGTTCGGCTTCAAACTATGGTGTCTATGTAGCTCCAATGGTTATTTGTACAAATTCATACCTTATGGTGGAAAAACAAGCGGTTATGAAAACGAATTGGGACTGGGAGAAAATGTTGTATTAGAATTATTGTCAGTTGTTCAACAGCCATCTTATCATCGCGTATTTTTTGACAATTTCTTCTCTTCGTACAAGTTATTCTGTTTATTGAAAGAACGTGGTTTCTACGCTACTGGGACAATACGTGAAAACCGTACGTGTAATAACACAATGGAAACTGTGAAAAATATGAAGAAAAAAGATCGAGGTTCTTATGATTTTTCTTTTAACAATGATCAAAATATATTATTAGTTAGGTGGAACGATAATTCTGTAGTGACTGTGACAACCAATAACTGCACCATTGAACCTTTAGTAGGTGCAAAAAGGTACAACAGAAAAGAAAAAAAAGACTGTTTCAATTCCTCAGCCGAAAGTTATAGCCGAGTATAATCAACACATGGGAGGTGTTGATTTGCATGACAATGGAATATGTAATTACCGAATCAATGTAAAAGGGAAAAAATGGTGGTGGCCCCTTTTTGTAAATTTTATTGACAGTGTTATTGTCAATTCTTGGAAAATATACAATTTAGCAAACAAATCAAAAATGTCACAGTTATCTTTTAAGTCCTACATTGCAGTCACTCTTATGAAAATGGATGAACCAGGCATAGAAGCTAGCATTCAAGGCGAAGACATAGCGGGACCAAGTGACCAAGTAAACTTTTCTCCAAGAACAAATTATGGACGTCCATCTAAAAGTGCGTTGCCTATGGAAATTCGACATGATAATGTCGGTCACGTGATAATAGAGGAGAAAAATAAAGCAAGAAGAAGATGTAGACAATGCAAAAGCAACACTATATACATGTGTGCCAAGTGTCAGGTTCATCTTCACACAAACTGTTTTGAACTATTTCATAATAAAAATTAAATTCAAATTTCCGTAAATCCCAACGTTGCGTATACGCAACATTTTGTTGTAAAAAAAATAAAACACATTTTTTTTTTATATTATAAACATTTATATAAGTGTATGTGTAGTTATAAAATGCAGTAAAAACATCAAATTAGTTTAATTTGATAACCTTGGGAACTAATGGGTTAAATTAGAATACTACTTTTCTAAAGACTTTATAAATTCGCCAAGGAATTCATGTAAATTCTGACTGATCTAGTTAGGAATAATAAATTACATTATTATACATAGATATTATACTTTTTTATTCTACTTACCGATGATTTTGTAAAGGAATTTGATATTTTTTCTTCAGCTTCTGCTTGCAACATTTTTATAATCTGCCGATCTTGATTATGCACAATTTTTTATTTTAAACCAACAAGTTTTTTAGGAGGCATGGTTTTAGGTTAAAACACACAACACTCGTGTATAAACGTCGAAAATCAAATATATTTAACAAATAAATGATTCCAAAAACACAACCTTAAATGTCAAACGCTAACGTCGCTTACAAATAAATTATTATTGACATACAAATGTTCGTTCTACGCCAGTGGCGTGACCCTGTCGTTACTAAGCGACGTAGGTAAAAAAGACATAAATTGGTTTCTGCCACTGTCATTATTGCAACTTCAGTTAGGTTCTTCTCTCGTGAAACATAGTCTAATGCGCTAGTTCAGTGATGATGTAATTATGGTTCCACTGACAATTAAAGTGACAGTAGATTTTTTGAGTGTGTTTTGTTCGTTTTGTTTACCTAAATTATATCGTTTTTTTCACTTTTATAAATATATTCCTAAAGTAAGTAGATATCATGTATCAAATATACAATCGTTTAGTTACCAATTACTTACCTTTAAACTATTTTTTATGACCTGTAAACAATATTTTGAAATTAAAAAAAAGACAGTAAAAACGTATATGTCAAATCTATTGATGTTTTTGTTAAAAGTTTGGTTAGAATTAAATGTCAGTGGAACCAAAATGACATCACACTGAACTAGCGCATTCCGTCAATGACAGAACTTTTTATTTGTAATCTAGCGGTAGGTCGATCAAACTTAAAATTAAATCGATTAAATTTGGAAGACTCTGATATTACCTACGATAAATTAACATGTGATGGTAGAGTGAAATGTTTTTATAATTTATGTCTCTTATACTTATTCTTTGATTATATAACTACATGCGAAACTCGTTAAATATTTGAAAACAATAAACTATAAATCAAGGCAATATTTTATATGTAAATAAGAATATTACTCATATTTTAGGTATCCCAAAAATATATCACTTAGGTACCTGCGGTGGAAGGTACAATGCACTTGTTATGGAATTACTTGGTCCTAGTTTGGAAGATTTATTTTCACTATGTAGCAGGAGGTTTAGGTTAAAGACCGTTTTAATGATTGCCGATCAGTTAATATCGAGATTGGAGTATGTTCATAATAAAAGGTTAATTTTTCGTGATATAAAACCAGAAAATTTTCTGATAGGCCGTTCGAAAAACAGAAAGGATAAGATAATACATATAATTGATTTTGGATTGGCTAAGGAATATATCGATCCAGATATTGGAAAACACATTCCTTACAGGTACGTAAAGATGTATTCGATTTAGACTCCTCGACAAAACCATGCATAAAAGAATCCTGAAATTATGATTATTCCTAGGTGAAGGGTAATATTTCTAAGAAGCTTAGAGAGTGGTAGATATAATATGAATGTTAAAAATTCTTTTTATATTTGATGCATCTATATTTAATTAGTTCATTCATTTGATATGGGTTTTCCTACCTTTCGAATTGTATCATGGCAAGAGCATGCTTAGGATTAGTCATTGATATATAAATTAAACGTTTCCTCTGCTATATATTCTGCCCTTTAATTTTTCCCTTGGTCTGTCAACGAGTAATTTAAACCTTGCGTTGTAGAGAACATAAATCGTTGACTGGTACAGCCCGCTACATGAGCATAAACACCCATCTGGGTCGAGAACAGTCCCGCCGGGATGATTTAGAAGCATTGGGACACATGTTTATGTACTTTTTGAGAGGTTCGCTGCCATGGCAGGGCCTGAAAGCAGATACATTGAAGGTAATAATCCAGTAAGTAACAATATCAAAGGGGCATGACAATAAATGGTTATGATTATTGGTCGTGGCACTTTTAAAATCTATAGAAATAAAAATATACAGGACGAACAGAAATTCTCGCTTAGATATTAAAGGCTTGATGATAAGTTGTTATATTTATTTAATAATTATTTGTGTACCAAGGCCTTAAAGTTGCCCTTTTTTGTCCGCATCAGAAATTTTTGGTCGAGGCCAAGCAACTGCAACTAGTTAGGCTAAAAAAGATCATACGGCCTAGATGCATACAACATTTTTTTAGATGGCTGTGGTGATTTTAATATCTTTTTAATATTACTCTGTAGGACATTGTTTTTCACTTTGATTAATAACAAAAAACGCTTGTCAGTAATAAAAATTACGAAAATCTTTAAATTGTATGATTACTACAATTGGAGACCCCGACTGGAAAAATACTACACAATAAGCATGGTCAAATGGGTTACATTCGACTTACTGGACACACTAAATTTGGCCAATTTCAATTTGTCTTTGATTTATATAATACTAATTTTAATACTGATTTTAACTCACTTTAGGTGCTAAAATACGAAAATAAATATATATATTAATTATATATTTTAATTAAATACTTCTTAAAAGTACGAAAACACGCATTTCATTAAATTTAAACTACAACTTATTATTTGACATTTCCCTTTTAGATTACCTTGAATGTTTCTGCCGTTACCCGCAATATTTAAAAATTAAGTAGTTTGGTATTAACAGTTTAGATGTTCATTTATTTTATTCTAGAACATTTTGTTTAATATTTATGAATGTCAATTTGAATTTGGTTTCGAATCATTTAAGTATTGTTTAATTGATAATAAAATAAATTATGGAAGTAAACAGTATTAACGGTATAAATCGCATAATAAATAAAAGTGATGCTGAGTTGGTAAAATATTTACAAGAGATAAATTTATTAAAATCAAATTTTCGATGCAAGACAAGATCTTGCAGAAGAGTTTGCAAGACACGGCAGAAAGAAGGAGCAAACAATTTAAATACAGTTTTTTATTGCCAAAAATGTAAAGCTGACTATTGTCTATTTAATAGTACATACTTTGAGAACATGAAAATTTCCATGAGAAACATAATTTTATTGTTTTGGTGCTGGGCATGTCAACTTAGGGTAGTTTCTACGGCAGAAATGTTGGGAAAAACCAAAGAATGAGTTGTACAGCAATATAGATACATACGAGATATTATTAGTTGGAAACTGATCAATGAAAATGATCAGTTTATTTTAGGTAATTTTTATGAGTTTATTAATATATTTATATAATGCATAAGCATGTTCCTTTTCAGGATGAATCGGACACGTTGTACAGATTGATGAATCGGTCATCACTAAACGAAAATATAACCGTGGTCGGTATATTCTGGAAAAATGGGTTCTCGGAATTTATAACACTACACAGAAAAAAGTTATGTTATCTATGTAAAAAATCGAAAACAAGCAACTTTGATACCAATAATCCACCGCATTGTTAGTCTAGGATCTGAAATTTGGACTGATCAATGGAACGGATATAACCAATTGAAAAATATTGGTTATATCCATAAAACCGTTAAGCAATCAAAATATTTTCGAAATCCTGAGACAGGTGTCTGTATGAACCATGTGGAGGGTTATTGGTCATGCTTAAAACGATATCTTAGACAACTTGGTGTCATGAATTCTAAATTTTTACCGGAATTCATCGACACTTTTATGTGAAAAGAAATCTATGGAAAAAGTGCGAAAGACAGGCTAAAAAATTTAACTTTGCACATATCGCAAAAATATTGTTTTCTGTTTAAATGTGTTGTTCATCTTGTTTATTTGTACCTTTTGAAAATTTCTATTTGTAATATATATTGCTTAAGCTAACATAAACTTATTTTATTCTTATATTTGTTAGGGATCGGGGAGCGCCCGACTGACGTTTCGAAACTAGCGTGCCCGCGAATTTCGAAATGTCGGCCGGGCGCTCTTGCTTCGCTCGCGCTCTTCTGTAGTGGTTAGGGGTGGGTGATAAAAAAAGTGCACGCGAATTTCAAAACAGTCAATCCTAGAGTGTCCTAGGACTAAATTTGGAGAAACCCGAACACGTAAATTTAAATGCACATGATTATAACGATTTTAAACCGTCCTCAAAAGTAAGCCGAACTAGTAAGCTATAAACTATAAACATTTCCATATTTATTTTTTTGGTTTATTTTTCCATAAATGTTTTAATATGTATTATTATTTAGCAGTATAATTATCACACGAAATACAAAGAATTAATGTTTAATTTAATAAACAATTATTGAATAAACTGATATGAGCAGATATTATTCTTTTGATCTGTGTCAGGGATCGGGGAGCGATGTCTGATCTAGATTCTGTTATTTTATCACATTTAAATACTATTATTTTTATTTAAATCTGTTTCCTTTAAGTCGAACGTAACCGTCAAATGTCTGCTGAAGTTTGACAAAGAAGCAGTAAGCAAAATACTTGTTCACTTTGGAATTACACCATATGGGACTGCTTCGGATATGAAAATAACGTTAGAAGGAGAAATAGTAAAAAAAGTATGATGAAAATAAGATTAATACTTTCGATTACGACTTCACAGAACTTTTGAAAAAGTTAGAACTAACAGCAATTAAGGATTTAGAAACAAAAATATTAGAAAATAAAATACAAAATTTACAAAATGTATGCAATCGTTTAATGTTGATCATGGAAGCTAGTAATGAATGTTTTAATAAATTATAATAAAGTCTAATTATTAAGTCCGCAAATTATAACACAGCTCCAACTAACTTACCTCCAACTAACAATGGTGATAATGTAAAATGTACATCCATTCAGGAAGAAATAACAATAAAAAATGAGTGAGTTCCATCGTGCTAAATCCGTTTCTTTGCTTACCTTTTGGAAACATGAACCAGAGTTATGGTTTAACACAATAGAAACAATTTTTAAAATAAATAAAATTTATTCAGAAACAATTCAATTTGGAAAAGTATTATCAGCATTGGATTGTTCTATTGTTAAAGAACATTCTAATCTGTTTAAAAATCAAGAATCACTTAATGCTTACTCTATTCTCAAATCGCAATTAATAAGAACTATGAAATCACTGATGAAGACAAAATTACGAAATTATTCGAAGAGTGTTTGGGCGACATGAAATCCAGTCAACTTTATAGAAAAATTACAGATTTAGTCTTTGGATAAATGTCTATAAACTGTATTGTACTAGCTTGACTTAAAAAGCAACCAATAGCTGTGGAACAAGTTATTCGAGCATTTAAATCAAAATTATTAGATGAAGAATTAATCAATGTGGCAGATGGAATGATGAAATCGTCTGCTATACCAGAACAAATTTGAACGGTAAACTCCCCTGAAATGTCATCAAACGAAAGTAAATTTAAAGAATTAATCAAGAAAATGAATGAAGCATCCTGAAGCCGAAATAGATCTGGGGAACGGGAATTTAGCCCACGTCCTAGAAAACGTAAGTTCAGATCGAAATCAAGAAATTCGTCACCCTCTTATAGCAAAAGCAATTCAATATGTCACTACCACCGAAGATTTTGGATTAAATCTTTTAAGTGTGAGCCACCCTGTTCATTTGAAACGGTAAACGAAACAGCCAATCGTTAATGGCGGCGAACGATCTTGGCGAAACTAGAGAATGTCGTCTATTTATTAAGGATATCAATAAAATTGATTATTTAATTGATATGGATGCCGATATATCTACTCTACCGAAACAAAGTTATGCTGATAGACCTTCAAATAAAATTTTATATGCAGTAAACGGCTCACCTATAACTACTTTTGGAGAAAAAACTTTAACGGTAGATTTAGGACTTGGAAAAAACTATACCTGGACATTTGTATTAGCGAATATTGATAAGGCCATAATCGGAGCAGATTTCTTACGATCTAGCAAACAAAAGAATTTGTGATATTAGCAGAGATATTTGGACGAATTGTTAAGTGACCAAAGTTAGAAAATGTACTAAAATAACTCCAATAAATAAGATTTCACCATATTTAAAAATGTTAATGTAGTTACCTAACCTGTTAAATTCTATTAATGATAAAAAAGATGAAATGGCAGATGTTTCACATCAAATAATTACGAAAGGGCCTCCACTACACTGCAAGGCCCGTAGATTAAATCCGGAAAAATTAGTAGATTCAAAAAAAGAATTCAGCAGTATTTTAGTAGCTAAAATAATTCGCCCATCAAAAAGCACGTGGGCTAGTCCATTACATATGGTTAGAAAACCAAATGGTGAATGAAGAGCGTGTGGAGATTACCGTATTTTAAACATTAAAACTGTACCTGATCGCTATCAGATTCCAAATATTAAGATTTTACGTTCCACCTTAAAAATAATAAAACATTTTCAAAAATAGATCTGACCAAGGCTTTCCATCAATAAGCAATAATTAAACCTTTTGGACTTTTTGAATACCTCAAAATGCCATTTGAGTTAAGAAATGCAAGCCCAAACATGCCAAAGATATCCATCAAATAACTAGAGACTTAGAATTTTGTTTTCCTTATATGGATGATTTTTTGGCAGCTTTAGCTTTGGAAAATAAAAGTTAACAAAAGATTTACCTTACAAAATTATATACAAGACTAGAAAAATATGAAATTCTAATAAATTTTCTTGGTAATTTAGTTTCTCAAGAAGGAATTAAACCTACAAATAAAAAAAAATTAAAGCTATTTTGTAGTAATCATACAATTTATAGATTTTCGTTATTTTTATTACTGACAACCGTTTTTCGATTAGTCATCAAAGTTAAAATTAATATCACACAGAGTAAAACTAAAAAGATATTGAAATCACCACACATCTCATTAAGTAGAGCCAATATTTTGTTTTACATTCTTGTTTTTAAAAAGAGGCTTAAATGCAAGAATTGTTTTAAATTTTAATTATTGATCGAATAAAAATCCATAATGTTTATAAAAAGTGGCCGTAAAGTAAATGTAGCCAACACTTTAGGGATGTTAATAAATCCGTAAAATATCATTTTTTATAACAGTCGCCTAAAAAAATTTTATATATCCACTTTTCTAATTTTATTATGGTGGAAAATTGATTTCACGTACCAAATTTTTAAAAATTGGGTTAGTTGTAAATTGCTTTTAATTTTTATGTAGTGTTTCTTAAAAATCCCCTTCCCCCTCTTTTCTTTTGAACGGTGATACTGATGAAATTTGGAGGGTAAACATAAAGTATTGTAAGTTTCTCTACTTGATGCGGTCCAATAGAATGTCCAGCTCCGTCCTCGGACCTAACACCTTTAGATTTTTTCTGAAGGATCCCTTTAATGTAAGTTTTACGCTACAGCACCTGACAGTATTGAGGTTTTAAAACAACGAATTGTTTAAGAATGTAGGACAACTTCTCCTGGCACATTTGAACGAGTCCCCTTTAATAATAGGATGTGGTACTGCTAGGAAGTAGATAAAGCACATTTTAAACAATTAATATAAAAACTAGTTCTTGAATCTTTATTATTCAAATTTTAGTAAAGGTATTCTCAAATGTAACCAATTTAAAAAACAATAATGAAGGAAAAAGAGATAATCTCAAAAACCATGTCACACAAAAAACGAGCGACTATGAAAACAACTGTTCCCTTGGCTAATACCGCAACAGGAATTGCATTATATCAAAAGGTCAATAGCAGAGATACAAAATAATATAATGATATAATGCAATGTCTTTTGTTGTATTAGCCAAGGAAGTAGTTGTTTTCAAGGGGAAAATTGCCGCTTGTTGTTTGTATGACACGGTCTTTAAGATTTTCTATTTTTCCTTCATTATTTATTTTAAAATTTTAGTGTTTATTTATTTTTAATCGCCTTCAAATAAATGAGGAGGTTCTCAATTCGTCGCAATATTTGTTTTGTGTATGTTCAGCGATAATTGTTTGTCACGTTATTCGATTTTAATAATTCTTTGTTAGATAGGGTGTACTTTAAGGGTGGTCCCATATAAATTTAATCAAGATCCAATAATTGGGTCCATGAGAAAATCCTCAAACTCTTTATTTTGTATGTACGTTCAACGATAATTCTTTAAAACGTTGTCAGATTTTAATGATTATTTTTTTGTTAGAATGGGGGTACTTCAGGGGAGGTCCCATATAAATTTGGTCAAGTTCTAATAATTGGGTCCATGAGAAAATCCTCAAACTCTTCAATCTTTATGTTGTTCAGCGATAATTGTTTAGCACTTTGTCCGATTTCTATGATTCTTTTATTGTTAGAAAGGGGCTATCTTAGGGGTGGTCCCATATAAATTTAGTCAAGATCTAGTCATGGTACCTGCAAGATTTTAAAGTCGGTTTTTTACAAGTATTAGAAATTAAAAATTTAAAAAACCAACTTCAAAAACGTGCAGATGCCATCACCACATCTTAACCAAATTTATATGGGACCACCCCTGAGGTACCCCCATGCTAACAAAAAAAAATCATATAAATCGAACAAGGTGGTAAAGCATTATCGCTAAACATATATAAAAAATGAAGAGATTGAGGATTTTCTCATGGATCCAATTATTATATTTTTTACCAAATTTATATGGGACCACCCCTGAAGTAGATCCTTCCTAACAAAAAAAGAATTATTGAAATCGGACATCATCAAACTATTTCTGATGTAGATCATTGAAAAAATCACGCATGTCTGAGCGTAAAGTATTCTAATTTTAAAATTAATGGTAAAATCGTGATCAATTATCTCAAACATGACTCGTTTGTCGAGCATAGCCTACTTTAGAAAAATTGTTTTGTAGAATAGTTGACTAAAATTTTCAAAACTATGTTTTGTTTTTCATCTTCTATTTTTTTCTTATAGAAATAATTTGGTCGGCTAATTTCATTCATTTATTCTGATTTTTCAATAGTGAAAGTTATCAATAAGTTTAAAAGATAAATGTTTTAGGAGAGGTATCAAAAAATTGGTGAAACTAAACGAGCGACCTCCGTGGAAAGTCTCTGCGAAGGACAACCGGAAGAGTGGGCAACTTACTTGAGATACGTAAGGAAGTTGGAGTTTTCAGAATCTCCCGATTATGATTATCTAAGGAAACTATTTAGAGATTTGTACTTCAGAAGGGGTTATCCTGACGATGGTATATTTGACTGGACAGGTGAGAAAACTACCACTCTATTCTACCACTTGTTAATAATAGCCATCCTCCAAAAGGGGTACTACGGTATAAGCGCAAATAAATGTTCACTTTAAACGAAGTACATGCTAATTATCTGTGAAGAAGTCTCTACTACGTAGCATTAAATTTTATATATAAAGTACCTGCTCCACTTGAGAAGAACAAAATATAGTCTTGAGAAGAAGGGAGTGCAGTAAGTTAATTTGCAGAACGTAGTACACGTTCAAGAGGTAGACTTTTTAGTCATTCCTTATCCTTCAATGCTCATTTGTAGTTAAAATGAAAATTTTAATACATCTGATCGGTCTAATAAAAGTTTTCGTTTAGATTTTTCCATGGTTTTTATTTTAATACATTTTTTTGACTTTATTTATTCATAGCTGTATCGTATGTGTTTTAATTTTGTATTATTATATATTATAATTTTAGAGTTATAAAAGAATGGCAAGTGCACTAATTCGTTCCAGTCTTTTTGATTTTATCAAACACGAACATTGAAAGATACTGGCATATCGTTCTATTGTGTTTTTCAACCATTTTGTCCGACTATGGGTGGAGAGGCGTAGGACGTGTTTTTCTGATGCCTAACAGTTTCATTAATTCTTGTCATAATTCGGATTCAAAATTTCGTCCTTGATCAGAATGCAATTTCAGGGGGACTTCGTGTCTCGGAATGACGTTCATCAAAAATGCTTTCGCTACTGTCTTTGCTTCCTGATTAGGAATAGGCGCTATTTCGGGCCACTGTAAAAAATAATTCATAACAACCATCAAGTATTTGTTCGCCTTTCTGTTAAGGGATGTGGTATAAGGATATCTATGACGATTCGTTAAAGGCTCTCCGGAAAGGTACTGTGCCATTTTACCTTGACTTCTTTTTTTGGGCCCTTTTCTGCCATTGCAAAGGTCACATTCGTTATACGCTAGGATGAGTGCCATGGTCAGTCGTTTTTTTAACTCGATGGAGACATGTTGACAATCCGGCGTCCAGTCAAATAAACTTCTGTTTTCAGTTAGTCGATGAAAGGGTTTAGCTATTTGACCAAAGTCTTCCTATTTCCCTTTTTTCTCTTGGTTACAATTTTCTCCGGGTCAGATTTGATTCCTTCTGCGGAAACGATGTGTCCCAAATAATAGGCTTCCAACTGGAACAGTGGACATTTATTGTGATTAAGCCTTAGATTGGCATTTCCTAATCTGTCAAATACTTCACTCAAATTTACTTATATTCATCAAAAATTTTTGACTTGATCATTATGTCAGAGTTTTCCATTACAGAGACCAAACAGAAGAACCTGGAATCTGTATAATCTGCAGCCAGTGAAAAAACAGTTTTATCTTAATCGTCAGGATGTACTTCCACATGAAAGTATCCGCTCTTCAAGTCTAACGTGGAAAACCATTTTGCACCTGACAGTGTTTAGTGTGTCGTCTATTTGGGAGAGTGGATGACTGTCTTTTTGCGTTATCTGATTTAATCTTTTATAGTCTACACATAAACAAGTAGATCCGTCTTTCTTAGTTACTGGGAATACAGGTGGGCACCAGGGACTAGAAGCTTCTTTAGTAATATTTGCATCCATCATGTCCTCTATCATATTTGCTACCTCTTTTTGTTTATCAAAAGTCTTTTAGGTGCTTGTCGTATTAGCCTTGTATTGCATGTATAAATTCAATGCTGAACAAGACTGGTAGGCCCCATAGATTTGTCTGTCTCGAAAATATCTCAGTTAGTATTAATAAATTTTTTGACTTCTCTAAGTTCTTCAACTGTCAGTTGGTCATAATTTTTAACTAGCTGTTTCACAAAGTTACTTGTGGTGGCATTCCCCGTGAAACGGTCTTCGCACTTGATTGTTTTTCACCGGTGTACAGAGCCCTATTGCTTATCATTTCTTCAGTTTGAATGGTCTCTTTGATAAATTGGCAACCCTTACTGGAATTAGTTAATCAAGGTTAACGAGACATCTAGCTATCAGAATTTCATCACACACAGATTCTTCACTTTCCACAATGGCTACATGTAAAACGTGTAAGTCTCGCCGAGCCGACAGCTTCAGAATTTTGGGGGACTTCTATTTCTTTTTCTACTAGGATCTTTATCGGTAGAGTATTTTGTTTAGAATTTAGGACAATTTCCTCGTTTTCATTTGCCAAGATCTTGTTTGTAGTTCGATTTTGCATAATGTCCATATCAAGGACACACTGATTCTTAATATCGGCAACCAGAAATAAGTGTTTTATCATGGTACGGTTGCTAATATCTCGTCTAGAACAGGAGTAGTGTGCCCTTTAGCTGTTTCTAGTACTAAGCTTTTTGGAGTTGGTCGTGGTTTTCGATGCGGGATCCCTGTTCGAAAGAAAGACTTGGTGGTACCAGTATCAAGGACGAAGGTGCCTTCTTGTTTATCGATATACCCCTTGACCGATAGATTTTGTGCGAATTTTGGGGTCCTCTGTCAGAGCCAATGCCTGCCCCGTAGTGTCAGCCTTCATTCGTTTCCCTGGTTATTGCTAGAAAGTCGGCTTCTATGCGAGACATATCTGCTGTAATTATTTCTTGTTGGACTTCGTAACTGGTTTCGGGAGGTTGATTTAGGTGAATTTTTGATATCATTTTCCGATTCTCGATTTATAGAACGAGTCCAGCTTCGACAGTTTCTATGAAGGTGTCCGATTCTTCTAGAATTGAAGCGTCTTTTGCTCTTATTTTAACTATTTCGTTGTATACTTTGCAGGCTATTTAAGATTTGTAAGAGGGTAGGTTGAGGGATAATAATAATAATAGTGGCCTCTTTACTTTCCTGGAATCTAATTTCTCTTAATTTTGCCCAAGAAGATCTAGATATACTTTTTCCGGTTCCGTATTCTTGCATTTCAACATCCTGTAGTCCATCAATGAATGTTTGCATTGCCGATTTGTTCTAAGAAATCTTAAGTGCCTGTGGATAGGCCAGATGCAGCATTCTTTTAATATCGGCTTCGAATTCTTGTGTTTCTAACTACGAACTTTTAGCTGGCTTTGGAATACCTCTTTCAAATGCTGCTGGCCATATATTGTCTCCAAAGCTTGGACGAGAGATAAATAACTGGATTGTTCTTGGAAAAGTAACTACAAAACGGTTGTTGCCTGACCTCGCAGTGACACTATCAATGATGCCGCCATCTCTTTCTCGGCCCAGCCATTGGCTCTAGCTGCAGCTTCAAATTATGGTCGATATGTGTCCCATGTTTTAGCATCGTCAAACGTGGGTGGCTTAAAGGTCTTGCTAGTATGGTTTTGTGACACTGGAATTTAAATGTGACTTGGTACGGTTATGGATGAAGACGAGGCAATGTTTTTAGCTTCAACGCTGTACACTGTAACTTCGCTACGAATTCTGTTTTTTTGCTCAGCTATTTCAGTTCAAATTTGCCTTTCCGACTCTACTCTAACATGTTCCTGTTGTTTTAAATTAAATTTATTAAAAAGTTGAAATTTTTGTTGTTTTTCTTTAAAAATATAAGTTTTTCGCGGTTTAGCGAAATTCTTGGTTCATTTTTACAACGATTGGCCTAAACCATTTTGTTTTACATTTTTTTTTAACTGCCGCAAATGTAAAATTAATTTTTGGTGGAGGAGCGCCCGTCATGTTTGCTCTTAATGAATTTGTCTTGAAATAATATCTTTTGAATGCAAGTATTTAATTCATTTTGATACTGAGATGTGACTCTTTTGTAAGCAAGCTGCAACAGATTCAGACTTGTAATTTTCTAGCGTGTCTATACATAACAAGTTAGAATGCGACGTGAAGGTACATAATTGTTTAGATTTGTAAATGGGTCAGAGGCGGCGCAATGGGATCAACTCTTCTTTAAGATATGTAGGAGTAAATACTACTCGAGAGAAGTTATTGTTATATTGCTGTAGTACAGTGTTACTTAACGTATGGTCCGCGGACCCCTGGGGGTCCGCGAGTATATGTATGGGGTCTGCAGTTTTATCTATGGAACATTTAACACTAATAAACAAATGCCACCGAAAGTCTCGTAATCGCTACGCTTCTCTTCCCCCACCCGCGCTGTTTTGTGTTAAGTTGGAAATTACATTTTAGTGATAGATAGTGAATTTCATTCAAGCTAGGCCTCTATATTCTCGTATTTTTGGTATAATTTGTAAAGATATGGGAAGCATTCACAAACAGTTATTATTGCATGCTGAAGTGCGTTGGTTGTTTCGTGGCAAAGTTGTGTCGCCTGTTTCTGAGCTACAAGATGAGATCAGAATGTTCTTTTTGAAGAATTCTGTAGGAGGCATCAATAAACATGCTGATCACTTCAGAGATTTTGAATGGCTCACAATGACAGCATATTTAGCTGATATCTTTAGTGCCCTTAACGAGCTAAACTTTGGTCTACAAGGGAAATATAACATCTTTTAAGGTGAAGATAAAATATAAACAATGTTTGAAAACTATTGGACTGATGATATAATTTTAAAAACTGTAATCACTTTCTTACACTTGCAGCGTTTTTGAAATCCTCTGGTGGAGCGACGTAGCCAACACAAGTACAAGACGAAATTATTAAACACATCCGCGCTTTGAGGTCTTCGCTTCGGGATTATTTTCCAGTAGTTACCCGACAATAATAACTCTTTCTACCCAGATGTTACTGATATCACTGGCCTGACAACGGTACAGGAAAATCAATTGTTAATAGAAATATCCTCTGATTCAGCTTTGAAACGTAATTTCAAAGAGTCTTCCTTGTCAAGTTTTTAGATAAATGTAAAAAAAGATTATAAGGAAATATCAGAAGAAGCACTGAAATATTTACTGCTTTTCTCAACCACATACCTCTGTGAAAAGGCATTATTTGCTCTTGTATATATACTAAAAACAAATACAGAAACAGATTACAAAAAGTTGAAGTGTTAAAAATGACTGGAAAAGCCCCTACTGATATGGGGGGAAAACATTTTAACAGACCACAAAAGTTAAAACCTGATGCTAAATAGTTAGTGCTATGCGATGAATACATGTTAAAAATTAAGGCTTTAGAAGCTAGAATAAAAAATGCTCTTAGTTCCTTAGACAAGGAGCAAATGTTATGTTATGTTATGTTGATAATGGGGTGTTAATACACTGCGACCTAAAAGATCTATTGTGCCCCCTTCTGTCGTCACTGCACTAAGGAAATGTCTCAATGCCTATAGCGACCCTTCCAATCCTATTTTCTCAAGGAAGTGTAGGATTTGAAGTGGCTTCAAGTTAGGTAAGTCTCCCTCTTCTATTTGATATCCTCCTAGATATAGTGCCCTTGGATTTTGGAGTGCTACACATTCAGTTAGGATGTGAATGGAGGTTTCGTCCTCCTCCTCACAGAATCTGCACTCACTATCCTCTACTACTCTCAGTTTACTTAGGTGTCCTTTTAGTCGGCAGTGCCCGGTAAGGATCCCTGTTACAATACGTAGCCTGTTCTTGCTCAGGCAGATGCAGGCTTCCGATCTTTTTTGGTTATATTCACCCAGAAGTATCTTGGCCTGTCTCAGCCCCAAGAGATTGTTCCAATTATCGGTTCTTCTACTACCCAATTCTTTTTTAATATCTTCTAATATTATGTTACTGCTGATACCGCAGAACGGCTCAGGTCCTACAAAGGGTGTTTGAGCCCCTTTCCTTGCAAGACTATCTGCAATCTCGTTACCCTGTACCCCGTTATGTCCCGGGACCCAAGTGAGAGTAACTCTATTTTTCTCGCCTAGCTCATTCAATTGTTCTAGGCATCTCCATACCATTTTTGAGCTGATTACGTAAGAACTCAGCGCTTTGATGGCTGCTTGACTATCGGACATGATGATAATCTCTTGTCTATGATAGTTTCTCTCGATGTTAAACTAGATACACTTCTCGATGGCGTGAATTTCCGTCTGGAAGATGCTTGGAGAAAATAGAAGGACAAATAGCAAAACTGCAACTTAAGAATCAACTTCATAAAAAGAAAGCTGTAGTGTTTAATGAAAGAAAACAAACTGCAAAATTATCTAGTCGAGCAAACAGAGATTATGAAGCAATATGCATGGATTTTGCGAAAAATCTACAAGTGCCAAACATCACAACAAATGATGTTCATTATAAAAGGCAATTATCCATATTTTCCTTTGGCGTTTGTGTTTTATCAACTAGCTAGAGCATTTTTTATACTTAGCCCGAAACAAATGGGCGAAAGTGAAGTGACGAAGTTTGTTCGATGCTGCATCATTTTTTCTACAATTTTCTGCCCAACGAGGTTCGCAGCAAAAAATATTTTGCAAGGCGACTTTGTGTAGATTAGCTTTCCAATTAGAGGTCATTCTTTTATGAAAAGTGACAAGGATTTTGGATTGATAAATTAAAGGACTCATGTAGAACTTCCTAGTAAAACCGATGCCTTTTGATGTGGATGTCACTCTTGATTTATTTAAATGCTAAAGTACTCATTTTTCTACATTATTCGAGCGAAGTTATCCACTGAAGACGCGCCCCATTCGGCAATTTAAGGTAGTAAAAGATCATCCTAGGCTTGTTTACCAACGCTCAACATGGAATGGTAC
Source organism: Psylliodes chrysocephalus (assembly GCA_927349885.1). Taxonomy (NCBI): domain Eukaryota; kingdom Metazoa; phylum Arthropoda; class Insecta; order Coleoptera; family Chrysomelidae; genus Psylliodes; species Psylliodes chrysocephalus. Next base: position 74,365,448 of record OV651815.1, on the reverse strand, counting down.
ATGGGAAAGCGCAGTTTTGATTGACGCAAAGAAAAAGCAGAAAAAATTACCTCCTTATGAGTTTGAATTAGTAGACAATTTTTACGAAGGTATATTTTACTACTGCATTTTATGTAATGTGATGTTAGTTTTTTCCTTTACAGAGTTGCTACCTATAAATATGATAAATATCAAGACATGCAGTGCCTCAACTCAAGTGCAGCTGAATATTTCACATCGTTGCCTAACACTAAAAGAGAAGTTAAAAAACTCAGCAAAAGTCACAAGCTGCAAGAGGCACAAAAAGATAGCATGAAAAATAATATTTGCAAGCTGATTTGTTTTTTTGTCAATATTTAGTGTATATATATTTTTTTTATTTAAATTTAACGTGCTTCGACAACTAAGGCCATTGGCACAATTACAAAAGTGTATATTTAACAATATAGTGTATTTTTGGTAATAAACTATAATTTCTTTGTTATGTTTCAAAATCAACCATCCTACTAAAACAATACACTTAAAATACTATGACATTCGCCCTTCTTGTAAGTTACGTAATGCATTTGTCTAGCTAAAAGTCATTTGTACAAAAAATTATCAGACATTTTTGTTAAAAAGTTCTACAATTCGAATTTGAACAACATTTTATTATCAATAATATATAAAAATTCAGTGGGCGTTATCGGCATAAAAAGTAATAAGGTTTTAAAGTTTAAAATTGCTTTAATGAAAATTTACTTATTTTGACATTCCCTCTTCTTAGCATGGACCCTTCATTTGTAGTACTAAAATAAATGATCCATTATTTTTTGCTGTTTTTTTTAAGGGGGTCCTTGAAATTGTGTTTGATTTCCTAGGGGTGTATGGACTGAAAAAGTTAAGAAACGCTAAGAAAGTAGTAGATACTCCATGTGCAATAGAGATAATAAGTATTAGCATGTACTACGTTTTAAGCATACTACCCAATATTTTATATTTTACGCTCTATCAAAAACTTGACAAAAGTGAAATACGTCGTTATTCGTTGGAGATGTCAAAATTATTGGGAGATACTCATAAAATTGACAAATTATTAACTAATGGGAAGACTAGTTATCTAAAATTATACTTTTTGTCATTATGTATACCATATTATTCATGTATGCAAATTGCCATAAGTATAGTTGCCTCAGATTGTTTTAAATGTCGGATGATGACATTACAAGATCATATAAAAAAAAAACCATAAGTTTTCGAATAATTAAGTAGAATATAAAATATTACGTGAGTGCTTTTTCGCTCGCCGAGCGCAGCAAACTTGACACCTTTGTTGCTCGCCTAATTTAAATTAGGTATCATATAATAATATTTGTTGTTTGTACTTAGTTTGTTATTTTTTGTTTCATTATCCAAGTTAAAATTGACTTTGAATATCAACTCCTTTTTTTATGAATAACGTAGATATAGGCAACACATTATACATTACTTACGATAAATTTTTAGTTTTATATGTTTTTTTTAAAATAATGTAATCGTAGATAAAATCTTGAGTGCATTTTGAGCGAAAAGTTCGTTGCCACTTTCGACATATTGCAGCGCTCCCACGCCTCTTGAGCGGCATAGTATCACTTTTCGCTCTTAATACACAAATACCATTTCTGCCTTCGTAGAGAAAAATACTCCAAAAATTAATACCAATTTTGATTGTTTATCCCTTGTTCATTTTGAGAAATACCTTTAAAACCTCAGATAAACAAATGAAATAGATACTAACGGGTCCGTTTAACATAGGCTTTATTTGAAGCCAGTATCTACGAACTTTTGACAGTTTTGGTCTCCATGGGCGTATCAAATAATTTTTTCATCAGAATCCAAAGGATTTTTTTGTAAATATTTTGTCATGGATAAATTTAAAGAAAAATACATCTAAAACAAAGGTTAAAGTGACGAGGCCTTAAAACCTTGATTAGTGGCATTTATTTTATTTAGATAATATATTTACATATAAATAAAACGCTAAAATAAATTAACTGTAGCTTTATTAGTATAAAATAGTAACATTAAAATTTTCTATAAAAACGTCCCCAACTCTAGCAACATTTTTAGTGGTTTGTTATTGATTCAGGTTTTATTTTTGTTTTATTAAACTAAAATATTTCTTCATTCGACACCTAGGCCTCATTAGGCCCATTATGCATCCTCCTCAGATGATAGGCACCTTCTAGCTCGTGAGCCAGCCTACAGATTTAATGTTGTTAAAAATATCGCCAAGAGCTGCTTTTCTTATATCGGCCGGTAATAGCCGATACTTGCCGGACACAAATCTAATAAATGAGAGCGTCGAGCAATCGTAAAGTATATGCTCGATGGTCTCATCTTCTTGTTCGCATCCTCTGCAGAGTGCGAATTCTGACAGTCCCATGATATGGAAATGCTTCCGTACTTGGCAATGACCAGTCAGAATGCCTGTAACCAGGCGCAGAGTATGTCTAGTCATATTCAAATATTTGTTAGCTGCAGTTTTGCTAGGATAACTTAAGAGCTCCCTGACAACTCTGCAGTTTCTTGTTTCATCCCATCTTTCCTTGAATTTCACAAGGGAATGTTCTTTAATTAGGTCTGTCCCTACCGATTTTGTCAGGCCAATAGAAGGGCCAGGTCTAAAAAGTATTTGGTTGGCTGCTTTCTTGGCTAGTGAATCGGCAAGACGGTTACCTTTCGATGTGGCGTGACCTTTGATCCATCATAAGGTGAGACCACATTGGTGATGGATACTTCTGCCAAAGCTTCGTGACATTCTAGTACTAACTCTAAATTAATTCATGGTCTGTTCAGGGTGCGTAGTTCTTGTCTGCTATCTGTATAGATGAGCATGTTCCTTCTAGTGATATTGTTTCTGGTTATTTCTTTTGCTGCTATGAGAATTCCCGTTAGCTCTGTTTGAACTACACTGGTACTATTGCTCACAGCTCATTTTATGTTTAGGTTTAAAAATCTGGAGTATATTCCGCATCCTAAGCCTTGTTTTGTTTTAGAACTGTCGGTGTAGATATTAATCGTACCTGCCACTTCTGGCTCTTCTATTTGTTCTATTATAACTTAATTTGGCTTATGGAAGATATATCTCGGTGAGATGGAGTCCATGTTCGTTTGAAGCAGTGGGAGCGTTTTAAGCGCCTCCTGCCAAAAATGACGTCTCGCCTTACCAGATCCTACATCAGGTTCTATTCCAACCGTCCGGAGGCGTGTCATTGTCGTCAGAGCAACCTCCTTGATGTAAATATCAAGGGGAGTGAGACTGAGAATGACTTCCATCGCTCTGGTCGGTGTTGTTTTCATGGCTCCTGTTGTGTTGAGATATGCTATTCTTTGAATCAATATGGTTCTAAGTTAGAAGCAATTATTCAAGAAAATCAAAACCGCAAATTAATTAGAACTTTTGTTCTAGAGTTATCGTGCCGGTATACATACCCAGAGACGACCTGACGAATTTTTTTTGCATTTTCGGCCTTAGAATGATCGGAAACGTGAAAAAAAGTATATAAAAATGGAGGTAAGAATGCAACACTGAGGCCCCATAGGAAGGGCCTCAGTAATATTCTACAATATACGTGTACCGCCCATGTTTTTTATGTACGTACCTGTGAAATGACGTGGAACTTCCCCAAATGTATATTTTTGGGCTAACAAACATTGAATAGTTATTTTTAGACTTATAACTAGAGAGCGGAATATATGCAAAATGCATATATATGCATTTTTTGCATATTTTACCAAAGTTCAGATAATATTGCATATTTTTCCAAAATTCTGCATATTTTTCCAAAATTCAGAAAATATTGCATATTTTACCAAAGTTCAGAAAATTTAAGATAATATTGCATATTTTCGAAAAAAAAAATGTATTACTATACTGTGCAAATCAAAAACTGTTTTAACAGATTATACAGATATATTTGAAATAAAGACCTTTTAAATTTTTGTATTTGTTTTTAAGTGTCACTTCTTGTAAATTCTTGTTAATTAGTTCTTGGAGGTTGGCATGCACTGGGTTTTTACCTTCTTAAGAGATTACGCCCATTAAGGTAATTGTTAATAGATGGTATTTACACAGATAAAGTATTACCTAAAATGCAATAAAACGGTTTATATAAAATTCTCAGTAATTTCTTGTAACCAATCTACCCTAACATCGGAATATTTTGAATGTTTTTCATTCAGTTTAATGAGATAGTATCCTCGATATTTGCCTAGTGAAAAGTCTTGTAATAATTTGTTGTTTTAAAAGTGTCCTAAAATGTCGAGAATTTCTTCGTGGATTATTAACTTTCCAGAGTTGGAAATCAATGGGGATAAATTTTTTTGTAAAGCTTGTGCCAAAATAGTGGTTTGCGAAAAAAAGTTCAAAGTGGTTCAACACGTGAAAACATCATTGCATAAAGCCAAATTGCAAAAAATGAAATCACAACCGGTTCAACAATGCGTTATGAGGTCATTTCAAAACGCCGACAAAACAAAAAGTGACAAGGAGGTATTTAATCAGGACTTGTGCAAAGCTCTTGTTGCGGCAAATATTCCATTAAAGAAGTTACAAAACCTACATCTAAGAGAATTTTTACAAAAATATTGCAATCAAACCATTCCTGACGACGAATCTACACTCAGAAAAAAAATGTACATGCTATATATATAAATGTAATAGAAGAAATTAAAGTTTTACTGGATGATAGCAATTTTTACATCATTGTTGATGAAAACACAGATGCTTGTGGAAGATATATGGCACATCTTATGATTGGAGCCTTAAAAGAAAATTAACCAGGTACATCATATTTAATTACATCAAAACAGTTAGTTATAAGTTATAACTAACAAAATTCGCTAAAAAAACACTCTAGAAACTATAAAAACTTTAAAAAAAGCCCTGGGAATATAAAATCATACAAAATGTACAAACAAAACTGACAGTTCCCTAGTGCTTGTTGACCGTCGTGAGAAAATTTTGGCGCTGCTATTTTAAATAGACGAATCACCAAAGACCAAATAGAAAGAGAATGTAATAGAAAAAACGGTTTATACTGGCTTCAAACAAATTCGGACCGTTAGTTATATATTATTAATTTGTTTATCTGAGTTTAAAACCATTTACTTTTCATAAAAAAATATTTTTTATACGCAAAAAAGTTTTTGAAGTAATACCGTAGGATCACTTTTTAAGTATATAAGAAGTACGGGTGGCACAAAATTGGTCGAAAAGCATTTGATCGAATTGGAAATTCGATCGAAAATACATTTGATCGAAGATATATTTTATCGAATAACATTTTATCGAAAAGACAATAGATCGAAAATTCATTAGATCAAAAGGACAATATATCAAAAATCAATATTAAAAGTAGTTAAATATCAAAAAATCAAAAAAAAACAAACGATACCATGCAACTGTCCGTCTAATCCCTATCACCGGGGAAACTAAACTCAGCTGCAATCAAAATTAGGTACTAATGCAAATTTTTCGATAATCTCAAATGACAGCTTACTCGTTTAACAAATTTTATTAATATTTTACAGCTAAACGTTTATTTATCTTCATTGAGATTAAAGAATTGTGATTAATTCACACAAAATATGTATTTCAATAAAATCGAGTTGTTTCCCAATGGGACATTTTAGGTAAATTATTTTAAGTTTTTTTTATACAAAAAATTTAATAAATTTACCTAACCTGTGCGATCTGGAACCGTCGCGGTTTGCCTCGCAAAAAAATATACAAAAATAAAAAACAACTAAATTTACCTAACCTGCGCTATTTAAATTTAACTGATTGCTCTCGCATAAGTTAGGTAAGTTAGTTTAGTTTTTTTTTTTTATTATAAAAAATTTAATTAATTTCGTAACCTATGTGGCCTGGAGCCGTTGCGATGCAAAAAAAAATTAGAAAAATAAATATAAATTTTTTAACTAATTTACCTAACCTGTGCGGCCAGGAGTCCTCGAGGGTTGCTTCGCAAAAAAAATATACAAAAAGAGAAAAATAAAGAAAACCTAACTAACTTACTTAACCTGTGCGGTATGGAGTCGTTGCGTTTGTCTTGCAAAAAAAAATAAAATAAAAAAAACCTAATTAACTTTGTGTTAGTTAAATTTAACTGATTGCTCTCGCACAAGTTAGGTATGTTACTCGTTTTTGGTTTTTGCAAAGCAACCAGCAATGATTCTAGGCCGCACAGGTTAGGTAAATTAGTTATTATTCTTGTTTTTATTTTTCTTATTTTTCCATAATTTTATGAATATTTGATTTTTCGATCAATTGCTTTTTCTATCAGAACTATTTTCGATAAATTTTTTTTTCTATCATTGTTCTTTTCGATAATTTTTCTGTTCGATCATTTTTATTTTCGATCAATTGTTATTCGATAAAATGTATTTTCGATCAAATGCATTCGATCAAATTTTCGATCAAATGTTTTCGATCAATTTTGTGCCACCCAAGAAGTACGTAGTTAATTTAAAGGTATGAAATTATATTTTATTCCGGGCAACCTTTATATATATTATAGATTGGGTACATTTAATGAAAAAATATAAAATTGATGTACGTACTTTTAAAACACCGAAAACTTATGGTTTTGTAGTCTACAAAAAGTATAATAAGGCAAACTAAACCATCCTTCGATGCCAAGTACACATAAAAAAGAAATAAATTAGATGTACCAAAACATTTTAGTTGTGTTAATAACTGATAACGAAATACAATTTGTATTCACTTGTCTTAATATTTGCAAAATTCATAAGATGTTTTATATCTCTTAGTGATAATATTTCTGAAAAATGTAATTTAAAATTGCGATTTTGTTAAAATACTGTAGTGGTAATACTATACTCCAATAATAATTTGTCTATATTTTTTAGACGATGAATATTTATATGGAGCTGTTTACCGCTACAATGCGTGAATGTACATTGTAATTCACATAATTTGTTGAAAATAATATACTAAATAGAATTCGAAAAAACGCTAATTCCAGTTGAATTACAAATTTCTACATATTGATATTTTTAAATAATTTTATGTAACGATTATCAAAGTAAGTGAATATGAAATTTAAGTGTTGACTTCTATTTTTTTAATTCTTAATTTTCTGCCACTTATTTCATTGGAATTAATTCACTTTATAATGATCCAATAATATTTAATAATAAATTCAACCGAAATTTTGGGAATATATAAGCTGAAAAATTATTAAAGTATACATATTCAAATAGAAAAAAATTATTTTATTTGTTTTTTAAATTACCTACTAATCATATAAATGATATTGTTTAAAACATCTTAATTAAATTAAAACATTATTTTATTTTATTTCAATTAATGCTTTTTTCTATTAATTTTCATTATTTTAAATCATAAATTTCATTAGTATTAAAAAAACTTTAATCCAAATTTCTTTCTTCTCTTTTTTTTCTACTGCTCTGTTTTACTGTTTCTAATGCTGCCTTTTTTATACTCAATTACCTGCTTACTATGTATTCTCCCTTTTTTCTAGTCTCTGCTGTCTGTTCTGCTCCGCTCCGCTCTGTCTCAGTGGTTCTACCTTTTTATATTTTGCTGCCTGTTGGCTTCGCTCGGTTTCTGCGTCTCTGTCTTTTAAAATTTCAATGAAAATTAAACTTTCGCTTTCTTTTATCAACTTTCCAATATTCAGCAATCTAACAATAATTAACTTTCTTATTAATTTATTTCCAAATAATTCAAAATTTAAGTTTTATTCCTGGAATTCCCAAAATTCCTTCTGACAATGATTCCCAATCATACCTACTTTGGGTCATCATGAATAAACGATTTAAAAATAATAAAAAATGTTTTTTTATAAACATATTTTAATAGTAACCAGGAATATCTGCCCAAAAATTCGGTTGGTTGAGTTACATTGGTATCCACTGAAACAATGATTGTAATTTCAATAAGAGAAGGTAGAAATTATCAACTTGTAAATGTTTCAAAAATATTGGTCAAATAAATTATGATTATGAAACAAAACCTGATAAAATATTTTATAATGTTAGAAAGTATATACTAATGACTACTTGTGAATGTAGTAATCAGTTTTCAGCTGTAAATATGAAACTAGTATTCTTTACACGAAAGTTGTTACTTAAATTCTGAATGTATCACATAAATATTATTTTTGCAATCTCAATACATGATCTGTTCTTTAAATTCATTGATATTTTGTGATTTATTTTGGTACACATTACTTTTCAAGTATATCCATAAAAAGTCAAATCTGGTGACCTAGGTGGTCATTCCATTGATCCTCTTCTACCTATCCACCGATTTAGGAAGACGTTGTCCAAGTAATTTTTAATCAAGACATAGTGTGGAGACACATAGTGTAGCCACAATTATTTCAATTTGAGAACATCCGGTGTAATTCGGGAATCAAAAAGTTTTCTTAAAATTCTAAATTTCGAGGACCTGTTAAGGTTTCTTTGAAAGAGTATGGTTCTATAATCTTATTGTCTATTATTCCCTCCCAAACATTCACTTTCTCCGGGTATTAAGTGCGGATTGTTCGTAGCCAAATATCAACAAGTCTGATGATAAATGTTACCGCTTAGGAAAAAAGATTCATCAGAAAAAGTAACTTTTGTTAAAAACATTATAATTTCACAAAATTAAACTAGTCTATCAAAATCTTCTTCCAAAATTTGCTGTACTAAACTTACTTTAATTTTTACTTCCTTTTTTTAACGTTACAAGAACTGTTGCTAATGCTACTTGCTGTGAACCTGGTACGTGGATTTTTTTCAAAGGCTAGAAAACATCTAGTTTCTTGTTTTCTAATACTAGTATTTTACTACCTTTAGGTAGAACTTTTACATGACCCGTTTCTCGGATTTTCTTTTTAATTTTGCTAACTGTGGACTATGAAATTGGTTATCGGTTAAGACAATTGTTGATTTGTTTGCTTCACACAAACGAATTACCATTGCATCACTTAATCAGCTATTTAAATGGAAAAATTTCCGGACCAAAAGGCTTTTCGGCGCTAATGGTCAAGTCTAGAATCGTGCGAGAACTTACTTCTGGTAGAATTTTAAAAAAATGGAGACTGTTACCTTCAATAGATATGAAAACGCTCAATACAGATCAAAAATACATGTTTGAAAATTTTCACTCGCCAGGTGGCCAATTTAATTCTAAGGTTATATGTTGCTACTAAGAGACATTTCAAAATTTTCAAATATTTACTGAAATTATAGCGTACGAGGTCTGAAAATTAAATAACGAGTATGCTTATGAAAAAGAGTTGTATTTAAATAGATATTCTACAATTAAATGCTTCCCTTCAATGTACTCCCCCTTCTCTCGCCACGCACCGTTCTATTCGTTTTTTCCATTGATCAAAGCAATGCTGGAAGACCTCTTTTGTAAGACATTTTAGCTTCACCTCTTCCATCGACTCGAACCAGGTTCCTTTTAAGGTATTCGGAGACAGGAAAAAGTCACAGGGTGCTAAATCAAGCGAGTACGGCACGTGTTAGGCACTGAAGTGCCTCTATCGGCCAAATAGCGCTGCACAAATAGCGCGTTATGGGCAGGTACGTTGTCCTGGTGCAAGATCCACGACTCATTTTTCCACAACCCCGGCAGTTTCTTACGAACTCGCTCTCACAGTGATGCCAAAACTTTCAAATAGTAAGTTTGTTTACGGTTTGAACCTCTGGAACCGATTCAGTCATCACGATGCCGTTGATGTCGAAATAACGATTAACATGGCTTTCAATTTTTATTTCGACATTCGGTCTTCAGAAAACCGTTTATACCATTCGGAAATACGCGTACGAGATAAAGTATTTTCACCATAGGCCTCTTTCAACAACTTATAGTACTAAATCGGAGTTTTTTTTTAATTTAACGAGAAATTCCACATTAATCCGTTGCTCGTGCTATCGGCACGAGAAAAAATACTACTTAAGCGACAAAAACGTGTTTTCGTACTGGAAGAGTAGACACTTTCAGCTATTCAACGCTGCATTCATTTCTCCCCTATCCCTCTAGGACGCCTTCTGGGCGAGCAGGCTCGTTATTTAATTGTCAGACCTCGTATTCACCAACATAAATCCAAGAGGTGAGTCACTATTACAATTCATTCTGGGTAAAGGGTTAAAAATTGCCAATAAAGGAAACAAACCAACTTTTGTCACTGCCAACCGAAAAGAAGTTCTAGATATGACCTTGTGTTCGAGAGGTACAGTTGACCAAATCAGGGACTGGCATGTGTCCAATGAACCATCGTGTTCACATTAGAGACATATCGGATTCCATATACAATATCCAACTCGTACAGCAGACGGGTTTAGAAATCCGAGAAAGACGAATTGGGAAGGGTACATAAAATCCCTCGAGGAGTTTCTCAAGGAGGAAACCACCAATGTACGAGAAACAAAAACATTCGAAAGGACAGTAGACTTGGTAAACAAGGCAATTACTAATGCCTACCAAGAAAACTGTCCCGAAAAAAAAAAGATTCCAAACGAGAAAAACAGTCTGGTGGAATAAACACCTAGATAGCCTGAGAGGCGAGGTGATACCTACACCACGACACTAGAGGAAAGTCTAGAGATACTACCTCAGATGCACTTTCCGGCCTCAACTATCCTACCAGAACTAGACGCATGAGACCAAGAGAGCTACAGTCACAAGGGGATTAGACCAACTCCAATAGATTGGAAGCTGGCTTCCGAGATCACAAGACCACACAGGATTAGTTGGACTGTGAACAAATTTAAGACATACAAATCCTCAGGGCCGGATGGAATATATCCAATTCTGCTCCAGAAGGATAAAGATGTGTTAATGTCACATTTATGCAAAATCTTCAAAACATGTATTGCCTGGAGATATATTACAGCAATATGACAAAAGGCGAAAGTAGTCTACCTTAACAAAGTAGGTAGGGTCACAGACCAAACGCCAAAGTCAGGTAGGGTCACAGACCAAACGCCAAAGTCATATCGCCCCATAAGCCTATCCTACTTCCTACTTAAAACTCTAGAAAGATTGATAGATAGGTGTATCAGGGACGAACTACTAAAAATAAATCCGCTTCATCCCAACCAATATGCAAACCAGCCAGGAAAGTCAACTGACCTAGCGCTGGACGATCTAAACAGGCTGCTTTCAAAGTCAATAGATGACAAAGAAATCGCAATAGCTACTTTCTTAAATATCAAAGGAACTTTCAACAATGCCTCAACCAGGTCAATAACCAAGGCTATAGAAGAAAGAAACGTCTTAGTTGCAATATGTCAATGGATTACTGCCTATCTAGAGAACAGGATTATTTTATCTACTCTAGGAAAGGCAATCATACAGGCAGAAGTAACATGGGGCTGCCCACAAGGAGGAATATTTTCTCCAATGCTGTTCTTGTGAACGACTTACTCAAAACATTGTGCAAAGAAGGCTACCAGTGCCTAGGATATGTAGACAACCTATCAATTATCGTCATGGGGCGATTTGCAGGCACAGTCTCGAAGCGATCTTAAACAGCTCTAAAGATAGTGAATAACTGGTGCAAAAAGAAAGAATTGTCCATTAACGCACAAAAAACAACAGTAGTACCATTTACAAAAAAACGGATACTTACAGGACCATGACCACTAGTACTAAACAATATAGTTATCCCATTCGTCGCAGAAGCCAAATACCTTGGAGTCATAATTGACCAAAGTCTGACGTGGAATCAACATCTAAAAAAACTCACAAAGCTACAATAGCTCTCGTAAGCTATAGAAGAATACCTATGTGGGAAAAACTGGGGTCTAAACCCCAAAATGACCATATAGTTATACACACGCCGAACATACGTGGCTATATCAGCAAGTAAAAGGGAATAATATTCTAGCTAGGCCTACTGATAGAGCCTTAACCACATACAAATTTGAAAGAAATTTTCAAATTCAAATACCAGCCCGTGAATCCTGGAAACAGGGACCTCCAGTACAGGCTGAATTCGTCTGGTACACAGACGATTCAAAAACTAAAGAAGGAGCCGGTGCTGGAATCTATGGACCCAAGTCGAAAACAACGATTTTTCTGAGTTTAGGAAAATATGCAACAGTGTTCCAGGCTGAACTAATAGCCATACAATACTATGCAAGAGAAATATTAAATCAGCAAGTATCAGGCAAAACTATTGTCAAGCAGCTCTAGAGGCAATTCTCTCACCAGAAATCAAATCACGACTGTTGAAAGACTGTCCAGAAGACCTGGCCATGAGGGATATTAGAACAACGAAAAGGTCGACAAATTAGCACGAGAAGGCTCAGATAAAGCCATGACAGGCCCCGAACCCTTCTGTGGAGTTGCTAAGGCATTGTGCAGGGCATCAATTTAACAATGGATGTAAAAAGAGTCTCACGAATGTTTGAACAACTATCCAAGACTGAGACAGGCCAAACAGTTCATCAAGGAACCATCGGCCAAGTTCACAAAAGACCTCTACTGGATCAAAAACGTCAAATCCTTAGGATAACAGTAGACCTTGTTACTGGAAACTGTCGCCTCAAAATGTACATGAGTGTTATCAATCCAGCAAAAGAAGCAACCTTGTGAAGGTTCTGTGAAGAAAAAGAGGAAACATCATTCCACGTCCTGTGCCAATGTAAAGGTCTGGCTGGAATGAGGTTTCTAACATTGGGCAAAGAGAAGCCAAATGCATGCAACTACGTGCGGGAGCCACTGTCAAAGCTACTTAGTCTAATAAAAAAGCCCAGGCTAGACGACATACTCTAAAACAAACGGAGTTCCACAATAGATCTGAAAAGGTCGCGGTGGACAAGGACAAATAACGTTCAACTAATCTAATCTCGTATGCTGGTTTGATATTAAATGCAGTTGGTCTTGTAAAGATGGTACTAGGCACCTTTTAAACATGATAAAAGTGATAGATCCTGTAATAAAGAGGAATGGATAGATGTTTTGCCCATACAAAAAAAAATATTTTAATTATTAATGAATTTTAATCAGATGACAGAAAATTGGTTTGAGAGTTAAGGGATTTAAAATATAAATGTAAATCGATAAGAACAAAGGGACGTTAGAATATTTCAAGTGAGTGAACTAAATTTTGATTGTAGACTTAATTGATCGGTGGAATGTCAGTACAAGCGAACCCCCTTTGATAATGGGAATATTAGACAAAGATTTAACTAATATGATTTCTGTGATTCTGAATGAAATACACCTAATAAAATGTCCTTGTCATTCGCTGGGAAGGTTAAAAGATGTATAAAATTAATAACGGAAGCTTCTATAGCAGTTTTTGGCCCTAAAGCGTCGGATGATATCCTAAAAGATCGTACTAAATCGAGAGAAATTTTGTCGCAATTTAAACCAAAATAAAAATTTTAAGTTTGAGACCAAAAAAAATAAATTTTTGTAGAGGAGGCAGGGTTAGGGTGGAACTCGACATTCAACGGCACCTCCACGGATGAGTTCTGGTTGCAGTTTTTTGGAGGTAATTTCGGAAGCCAAATAAATTATCGTAGGACACTCAAATTTTGTATGTTGCTAAGTATCTCAAAAGACACCTACTGCTTATGCAGACTTTTTAATTTCTACATTATGTTTTATATCTATTTTCTCTCTGCTCTAATGTATAAAGAAATTTTAAAGACCTATTTTTTAGTTCCAAAATCTAACATCTCCATTATTAATCTGGAAATACTTTCCTTTATTCTTATTATTCAAAAAATCTCAATCATTGCGATTTTTTGTTTAATTATAAGAACTATAATTTTTAGATGCAAATCAATACCTGACGGCTTTAGAAGATTTTCAGGGTGAGTGTAAAGAAAAGCTAAAGCTTTAATATAATTTAAAGTCAGTAAAAGAAGATTACATATCCTTCTAAATTTATTTTTATCTAAACAGCGTTGTAACGTTGGCCGGGTCATATAAACTGGCAACGCTGATATTATTTGTTTCCTTCTCGCCCTAACACTAATTCTCTGTAGTTTTCACATGCAATTGTGCAAGGGTATTGGAAAGCCTTCGATAGTCGACACTGTATACATGGTGTCATATTAGGAATGGGTCATTAATTCCAAATGAGACTGTTTAACAAAACATGTTTAGGTAAAATGTAAAAAAAGATTGGTAAAATTGAATAATTATTAATGAGTATATAACTAAATTCGTCAAACTTTTTAATGTAATTTTATGTAATTTTATATAATTTTATATAATTTTATATAATTTTATATAATTTTATATAATTTTATATAATTTTATATAATTTTATATAATTTTATATAATTTTATATAATTTTATATAATTTTATATAATTTTATATAATTTTATATAATTTTATATAATTTTATATAATTTTATATAATTTTATATAATTTTATATAATTTTATATAATTTTATATAATTTTATATAATTTTATATAATTTTATATAATTTTATATAATTTTATATAATTTTATATAATTTTATATAATTTTATATAATTTTATATAATTTTATATAATTTTATACAATTTTATATAATTTTATATAATTTTATATAATTTTATATAATTTTATATAATTTTATATAATTTTATATAATTTTATATAATTTTATATAATTTTATTTAATTTTATATAATTTTATATAATTTTATATAATTTTATATAATTTTATATAATTTTATATAATTTTATGTAATTTTATGTAATTTTATGTAATTTTATGTAATTTTATGTAATTTTATGTAATTTTATGTAATTTTATGTAATTTTATGTAATTTTATGTAATTTTATGTAATTTTATGTAATTTTATGTAATTTTATGTAATTTTATGTAATTTTATGTAATTTTATGTAATTTTATGTAATTTTATGTAATTTTATGTAATTTTATGTAATTTTATGTAATTTTATGTAATTTTATGTAATTTTATGTAATTTTATGTAATTTTATGTAATTTTATGTAATTTTATGTAATTTTATGTAATTTTATGTAATTTTATGTAATTTTATGTAATTTTATGTAATTTTATGTAATTTTATGTAATTTTATGTAATTTTATGTAATTTTATGTAATTTTATGTAATTTTATGTAATTTTATGTAATTTTATGTAATTTTATGTAATTTTATGTAATTTTATGTAATTTTATGTAATTTTATGTAATTTTATGTAATTTTATGTAATTTTATGTAATTTTATGTAATTTTATGTAATTTTATGTAATTTTATGTAATTTTATGTAATTTAATGTAATTTTATGTAATTTTATGTAATTTTATGTAATTTTATGTAATTTTATGTAATTTTATGTAATTTTATGTAATTTTATGACATTTTATGACATTTTATGACATTTTATGACATTTTATGACATATTATATCATTTTATGTAATTTTAAGTCAATTTTAGGTCAATTTTAGGTCATTTAAGGTAATATGTCATGTTGTCATTTTATGTAATTCATGTCATTTTACGCCATTTTATGTAATTTTACGTAATTTTACGTAATTTTACGTAATTTTACGCAATTTTTTATAATTTTACATCATTTTACCTCATTTTACTTCATTTTACATCATTTTACATTATTTTACATTATTTTACATTATTTTACATCATTTTACGTCATTTTACATCATTTTACGTTACTATACGTTACTATACGTCACTCTACGTCATTTTATGTCATTTTACGTCATTTTATGTCATTTTACGTCATTTTACGTCATTTTACGTCATTTTACGTCATTTTACAACATTTAATGTCATTTTATGTCTTTTTATATCATTTTTCCTTTTTTTTTATTTTTAAATATTTGACTTTAATCTCTAAAATCAATATTAGAGAAAACTCTTTCAATAATAAAAAAATATTGTTATTACTCTAAGAATAACATTTCTCGATATTTTTCATTAAAATTTACAAATATTTTTATATTGCAATCATTTTTTCAGTGTATAACAAGGCAAATGAGGAAAACTCTGTATCTCAAGGCTAATTTATCTTGACAGTGTACCACACAATTGGGCCAACTGTACTACCGAATCCATTAGAATCAAAATCTACCCAAATAACACCAGAGGAACTACAAAATCAGGTAGAGCATTGGGGGCTGCTTTAGATTTTGCTGTTACAATTGTCGGTGCTGTTTTAAAATTGTCTTTGCGCTCATTATGGAATCATAAATACATATATTTATTTTTTACTATATGCGTTTCTTTTTCAATTTACTACCGAAATATAAATTGACCTATATATAAATAAACCCAGCTTACACGAATGAGTCCATAACATATTTGGTTGTATACTCCAAAATATAAGAAGTTTTACTAATAATAATATTATAAATAGGAAATATATCAAAAATACCACACTTTTATTATTCCAAATTAATTAAGTATCTTGTTTTCATGGTATTTGGTAACTTCCAAATTTATACTATGTTTAACAAATCAACTACTTTCTAAATTTTGTTTTTGTTTACCGATCAAATTATTAAAACTAGAAAATTTACTTAAATGTTAAGTTCAACGTTCTACAAAGACTCGAATATAGAATAATAGTTCTAAAAAGCCATAAGAAAAAGTTCAAATTGGCTCAATTTAAAAAAAATATATGATAGTTCTATTTATAACTCTTATTAGAATATTTAAAAAATTTAGAAATATGTAATGATCTGAAATGTTTTCTTAAAACAATAACAGCAACGACAACGTTACAATAAAATCTAAAACCAATCCCCAAAATTTGTTTGGTATTAATTCTAATTTTTGTCGGTTTCAGATCGTCTCTCCTGGTTAAATACCGAGGAAAGAATGGAAATTCATAAAACTAAAACGTGACAACTATGGGAAAATGGATTCTTTAATTCGAACACAAGAGAAATACAATAATAATAAAAGTTTTGTAAATAAATGTCCATTGTAATTTCAACTGTTAAAGTTTTTTATTTGAAATGTCTGTACGCTAGCAGTGTTATAGCACAAATTCATTAGGGTAAAATATGTGGATCTAGCCCAGGGCCGCTTTTACCTAACCTGGGGCCCTAGGCGCCAGACAATTTTGAGGTCCCTTGTTAGGCATCTATTTTATAATATTATTACTAAATAAACTATAGAGTTACCAGGGTGTTTCGTGATATATTTTAAATTTCAGTCACAACCAAGGGAAAAAATACAGAAATTTTATATATAATATATACATTCTATTTAAATCTAATAATTATTAAAACGCAAAACATTGCGTTATGCAAATTAACACCATAATCTGTCAAAAAAAATAATTCCTGTCGCGAACGCATGATATTTATTTTTTCATTATTAAATTAAAAATCAATAGCAACTATTCACCAATACGGCAATTGTTACCGTTACCGCATCTTGTGATAATTTTATATTAGATTCTACTTTCTATTCTGACATTCTGCAAGCAAAGCAAATAGGTACCTATTTTATTTATGCAATCTTATGCACCACATACTTTGTTAGGAATGTTAAGTATTAATCTAGAGAATAATAATACAAACTCTACTCCAACTTACCTTTACGCCTAAAGTACTTTCAGAAAACACGCTCCGATCAAATAGAGTGTGATCACTTTAGTCTTGGTTCATTCAAGAACAGTCAAACGTTTAATTTGGACATTTAGCTGCTCTCGTTCAGAAAGTTTAGTCAAATTAGTCTATAGTGCACTCTTCTTTACTCAGTTTAGACTAGGTTAATTTGAGTAAATTTGACAGAACGTAGGGTTCTTTTGCAAAAGTTGTTATTTCATATTATTTTTGTGCGTCATGAACGTGTTTGTACATGAAATTCTATAAAGTTAAGTTTGTTTTAAAATAAATATTCTAAAATTTCTTGTCTTATTGACTTTATAGACCATTCATTATAAACTCGATTGTAAATAGGTACATACTGAAATAAAAAGAAAAACAGCTAATAATAATAAAACTAAATGATTAAAAAGTAAAACTACATGAGACACGAGTAACAACGGGAAGCGAGAAACATCGAACATTATAAAATGTATGTAAACAAACAACTGTAAAAAGCTTTAATTTTTAAATTCGTTGACGTTTACTTTCGTTGCCGTTCAGAAATTTTGGTCCAATGAGAATCATTCTAGAGCAGTGGTTCTCAAACTTTTTTGGTGACGGAACCTTTTTAAAAAGCAAAATATTTGACTGAGCCCTAAACACATTTCGGAAAAAAACGTCCTCCTTGCCAGGTCCCTTCCGTTGCCAGGTCCCTTCCGTTTCTTTGCGCAGCCCATACAACAAAATAATCAAAATCATATACTCCTTCCTCTTCTAGACTTCTAAGAAAAAGGTCCTCAAACCTAAAATACCAAAATCATATACTCCTTCCTCTACCTGACTTCTAAAAAAAAGGTCCCCCAGCCTAAAATACCAAAATCATGTACTTCTTTCTCTTCCTGACATCAAAAAAAAGATCCTCTAACCCAAAATACCAAACTCGTATACTCCTAATAAAAACAAAACAATTAGGTCCTCAAGCAAAGTCCCGTTGTAGCGATAGATACTGCTTATTTTCTTCGCGGAGCCCTCAGAAAGGCTTTGTGGAGCTCCAGGGCTCCGCAGACCACACTTTGAGTAACGCTGCTCTAGAGTAACCTGGACAACTGATCTGAAAATTAGTCTATTCCCGAGTAAAATCATCTGAACGTGCTACTAGTCAGACTCCTCATTATCGATTATAATAGATAGGCTGATTCAATAATTATCACGATCAAAAACAACGATCATGTTCAATGGCTCAGGTACACTCAGGGATCCCAGATCCCACGATTCAGTACTGAGTCTTACGATAATGCTCCTTATTCTCACGATATTTTTAAATTAGCTGCTTGCAGTAACGAACCATGTTTTTATGTAAAAACTTTAATTTTTAATTACTCATATAATAACTGGAACGCTTTGACTGAAACATAGCGGACGACTGACACTTGACAGTCTCAGCGATGGTTCCCGACTCTTGTTTGTATTTGCAGGCCACAATTCCCTAACCACCTATTCCTTAGAAATGTATTATTTTTTCTTTATTAGATAAGTTTATATAAAAATTTAAAATAAGTATTTTGAGACATTTAGATGGTTCTGGAAAAACAAAAATCCTCTCTTCCTCCCAAAAAATATGTAAGCGTTTTTGATTAAAACCTATCTGTCTGAAAGGAGAGCCAAAATGACAGAAATTTAGTCAAAAGTCTGCCATTCCTTGCTCTCGCTCAGACAATACATATTAATGCTGTATATTTTACCAAATTGCCCATGCGTTGTACAATCTCAGTACCTCTGGGATCTCCGGTTACAATATTTACACTATTACGAAGCGCTGCGCTGATTCAGCTTTTCTTGCTCTGTTACCAGATTGAAGCTCTGCTGGCCTAATTTAATATTTTTATGTTTAGGCATTTTATGAAGCCCCTTAAATATGAGGCCCTAGGGTAGCGCCTAGTGCGCTACCACCAGGCCCTGACCTAGTCCAATTTACCTGATTCGACTTACAAATGTATCTTTATTAGCAACTGAAAACAATCTTTTCCTACGACCACTATCACAAATATCACACTATATAGTTCTATGGAAAGTGCTCTATATTACACGCATATGAATAAGAATTTACTTTCCACCCGTGCGCGAATATGCTACTTTCCGCATGAGCTGTCACAAAATGTCAAATGCATCATTTCTATTCTGATCTATGTAATGTCCATATTAATACGATTATTATTGATTATTTTTTTAAATACATTTTAATTATTATAATAATAACCTGGTTTTACATTTTTTGATGAAATTATTTTGTGGTCGTTGTAACCTTCCAAATCGGTTAAAACTACTAAATTAATGAAAAATGAAAAGACAAGCAATTACGCATACCCGGTCACATGTGATAATTTTTCAGGATACTCGCGGCTTAGCTTCAGTGGAGACGGGTGTGGTCCACAAAAAATAATATGAATGTTAATGTAGGCGCCAGATAAATTTACACAAGTATCTAAGAGGTCCTTATCGACCATAACTTACCAAAAGGTCAATAACTTAAAATACACCAACTCGAGTACGTAAATGAAACTATTATACTTAATACCAGCTATTTATTTAAGAGCTATTAAACATGTTTAAAAAAAATTAACATATATCTAGGACTAAGTCCAAGGCAACGACTGAAATTCGTAATACCGAACCTAAATAAAAAAAAGAAACAAACCTATAAATTCATCTAAATTCCATGTGTGGATTGAGCCAAAATATATTAACAGTAGCGGTAGAAATTAAGAAATAGCAAGTAAATCAAGTATGATTATTATACACTATACCTAATAATAGCAATAATGCAATAGTAACAAAGCCACAAATAACTAATGGTTATTTAGCTGGTCTTAAGGCGAAAAGAAAAGAAAAGGAACCGATAATAAAGAAAAATAATAACGATTCTACACCGCTTGAGCTCAGGCGCATGTGCGTTAGATCCTAAAAGGCAAAATTTTTGTTTAATGATTTCGCACCTTAGAGACCGCTAACAAGTATCATTAAAAGCTAGCCATAAGCAGAAATCGTAACAATAGGCAAAAAAAGCTGTACAAGCAATGACATAAAAAAAATATTAATAAAAGAAAGAAAAAAAATTAATAAATATCTTGCGTGTATCCAAAACGAAACCAGCATCAAGTGGAGGCTGATCCAGAACTCAGCGTCGCTATGACAGGATCAGGTTTCTGTTGTGTCCTACTTTGAAGACGACGTCCCTGGAGCGGATGCGCTGAACCGATGACGGATGGTGATCTCAGTTCAAGAATAATCCAGGAATAAATCAGGAATAAACCAGTATTAAACAATAAAACGAACCATAAAATACTCGTAAACCATAAAACCCTAAAATATACATATGAATTAGAAACCAAAAGTTTCTGCTTAATAAACGAACTTCTTGCAATAAATATGAATTAAAAAAAAAGAAATGCAGTTTTTTTTTAACCCTGTAATAAATAATTTATTTTCATATATTTAATATATTTAATATATTTAAACTTACTCAACAGATCAAAGTAAGCGTATATATAAATAAAATATAAACATACTAATACCTTAAAAAAAATAACAAGCGTTCCTTGTCTACAGCGAAAAACTAAACCATTCTCGCTAATCAAATAGATCATTAAAAATAATCACAAGAAACCAAGAAATGTTTTAAATCTGGCAACATCGCAAATTCGACAAAATTTTATATCGCATAAAAAAAACTAAAACTACATGCCAAACATTTTAAAAAACACTGTATAAATATAAAAAAAAATACACGTTACTTACCCTGGCCAAGGGGTTTCCTTATTCAAATGGCTTCAGCGGCAAATTTGTTGATATCACCTCTTTTTATTATTTAGCGGTTAAAGGCCTAATTCTATCACTAAAATAAAGAAAAAGCTTGGTAACTAATTGGACTTTGAGATGCAAGGTTTTAAGCAAATCACTATCAAAACGAGTCTCCAATTATTTAAACCACAAAAGAAATTATCTTATTTTTTTTTGCAGGAATAAAACAAAATTAATTTTACCGTTCATACTCTATATTATGAAAAGAACAATGAGCGGCTTAAAAATGAACATAGCTAAACAAAGTGTTACATACCTGATTAAGGGTGAAATATCTATCAGAAAGCTCCACGTGCAATGTAAAAAAAATCCTTCTTCAAACGAAGTAGTCCAGAAAATCTCTATCAACCAAATAACTCTCTCAAAAGTACTTGAGATTCTCCTACAATTGGTACTAGGAAAACTGAACCCCCTTCTCGGGATGGTAGCACTATTACCACGAAATTCCAGTAGCACCCTTACAATTAAACACACGAGGCAGCTTCTTTAAAAGACAGAACGAAAGTGACCAGGAAATCACAGTTTAGCCATATCGTTGTATGAAGATAATATAGTAGGATAATGCAACAGTAAAAAGTGTTGGATGCAATCTCGAGCGGCATCTAGTGACGATTTAATGAAGTAGTCAATTTTTAATGCTATGCAGATACGCCATCTACGTCTTCTTTTCGTTTAGGCACATGACTTCTATCACCTACCTATTATAGTTAAAAACATCTTTATTTATTTAAAAATAACAATTTATGATAAAAGACATGAAAAATTAAACATAATAATGAAAATTTATTCCAGTTGACAAAACCGTACGAATAAAATTTTTGGATTAAGGTGATAAAAAGTGGTTAAGGACTTTGGTCAATATTTTGGTTATGTGCGGTTATGTCAAAATATATAAACAATAACAAAGAATACCTAATAACAACTTAGAACAATGTCCAATGTTTTAAATAAATTGAAAAGTTCCAAGTAGAAAACAAAAAAGGAATAAGCTTCTGAAAATGTTGCATGTAATCTAAGTACCTCTAATTGGACTAAGTGTTGGAGAAGTTTATAACCATAAAAATAGCTGAATATTTTTATAGTTTTCAAAATTTGAACAAGCTTTGCTACAAAATTTCATCAAAGCTATCAACAGTTTGCAAGATATTGAGTTAAGGAACAAGAAAATCACACTAATCAGGGAAAAATCAATCAACACTGGAAAACAAATTAAAAAAAATAGTCACAGGGATATATTAGCGACTTTCAAATGTATCTTGGCTGTTGATCATGAATATAAGAAAAAAATGTTCTCTCGGCTGGCTCTCAGTGTTGAAATAAATCACCTTGAAAGGAAGTTTTCAATAGCTCCACTCTTTAGGAATAGCTCAAGACGAAATCAATAGACCTACAAGTGGTCTATCTGTGGCAGACATATTCAGTTAGTTTTTATATTTCATTATGCAATGTTACAAGGTTCAGCAACTTGCCAAAATGGTTAAAATTTATTTCCAAAATCAGTGCTCTTATTTAGTACAGAATTCTATGAACGATACAATAATTATAAAGTCCTAACTTTGAACATAAAAGAAAATCTTATAAAAAAACATTTTTTTTATATAATTTATCACTGTTTGGAAAAGTATATTTGTTTGTAAAATATTTGTATTTACAGTTATATTTAATCCAGGTTAACTGTCAGTGCGCGAGTATAATGTTAAGTATGAACAAAATCCGCCCATTCTGTTTATATGTTTGGTTACCGACCCTAGTAGATAGGCTATTTGTTATTACTTTTAATTTAGATTTTGGATTAACGTTTTTGTATATGACTTGGCTGTTTAGTAATAAATGAAGTCAAAACTGTAACACGTGGTTTTATTCTGGAAAGTATTTTTAAATTGAATCACGCACGCCGTTCGAATGAAAATGTTTTAAGTAGTTCAAAACAACAATCACTCTTTTTCATTGTTTATAGAATACAGCCTTTCAGTTAGCTCAGACAAAACTGATTAAATAAATAAATTAATGTCTTATTATTTTTTGAATTTTTTTTATTTTGACTGGTTGACTATCTCAGAAATTAAAGCCAATCAAGCAAAACGTGAGTCACATTTCGCTTTTTTAGAAGAACAATAATGCAAGTGAAAATTAATGATTCCACAGAAATAGCAAATTAAAGAAAATGTAATATAAAACTTACAACTAAGACGTTAAAGAAAAGTTTGGAAATAATCGATGGGGACTTCGAGATAGCAAATTTATTTTAGTTTTAGACAGAACTACTTTATTTTATTCGTTTTGAAACAATTGAAGATTTATAGGCCGGAAAAGCGATTTTAAACTGAATATTCAGTCCAATAGGCTCTCGACTGAAATCCTTTCCATTTTTAGAATATTATCTTTCAAATTCAACAATTTTATGTTTTGTTCCAACACGGATTTTATTAATAGATTTATAAATTGTTTTTGTTTATTTGAATGTTAAAAGTTCTTAAAACTAACTTTAACATATATTTCCCATGCTGGCGCTTAGTGTTAAAATAATGAGACGATTAAACGAAAAAGGCTTACGAGAGCCAGTTGCCCTCTTTTGGTACACATTTGTACAAGGCAACTTTACAAATGTTTCCTCCTTTTTTCTCTTGTAGAAGATGGACACGCAGTGGAGCGCACAATGATGGTATTTTAAAAAGCCACGTCGCATATTTGATTAGATAATTAACTTGATATAACTGCCTTCAAGACCTAAGTCGTTAAGCATGCAAGTTTGGATTTCCCAACCCAGATTCAATTACATATAAAAACATTCTTTCTTATTTTGGAAAAAATATGAAAAATATAATTAATGCAATCTTTCTGCTAAATTTTGTAGTATTTTGATAACAGTTCAGAAAAAAATAGTAGTAGTCAGTAACTGATCTTTACGAAACCCAAAGTTGAGCAATGAAAGTTTATGTCAATGTTAATTATCTAATCAAATATGTAACATTCGCATTTTCTATAATTTATTTTTTAAGACGCCTTCGTTGAGAGCTTCATCATTGTAGGACATGCAGCAGACATGCAGCAAAGTATTTCCATGTACAAAAAAAAAACAATGAAAAATTTTTAATTTTGCCTTTCGAAAATAATACTCCTAAATGTGCCTACCATAAATTGGTACTCGATTCGTTTTCAAATGGTGTCAAAAGTTGAAAACTGAAAATTAGTGGCTTACATGTTTTTATTACTTAGTATAATTTCACTAAACGTGTTTGGTATTATGTTATAAGTTTACCTAACAGCAAAAAATCTGTTAGTTAAATTTTGTCAGTGCCGATTTTAGTAAAATTATATTGAATAAAATTATAACTACCTATATATTTACCCATTATTACTTTTTTAATTTTCAACTTAACATCCTGTATTTCAGAACATTTTATCCAAACATTTTTTATTTTCGTCTATTTGTCTCATTTTGAACAATAATATTCAGTTGTTCATGTCCTATTCCTAATTTGATGATACCATTAAATAAAAGTGAATATAAATTAACAGCGTACAACTCAAGTTTAATTAACCATCAGCGATATATCCAAAATCCAACCACAATATAGAAAAAAATGTTCCCTATTATAGTAAAATTCCACCCAATCTCAACTAATTCAATCTTTTTCAAACAAAAACTGGTTTATTTTATTATATCGATTATTTTCGCATTTTATGTGACCTTCAAATACCCTGTATTCTGTGCTTTTGTAATAATTTGAAATAGTAAATTGTAACTATAAAAATACATTACAGAAGACAAGTAGAAATGAAAAAGATGATTTTAAATTATAATTCATACTCAAGCACAGACATGACCTAAAGACCTGACTTGGACATAAGTACAGTATCGCCATCTACATTCTATGTCCATCGTCCTCCAATGATAAGTCCATAAGGTTACCCTACTATATTTCTTCATACAACGGCCATATTCGTAGGAAAATTTATTTACAGAATCCATCAGTAGATGGAGCCATGGCGAGATATCGCAAATAATCAAAAATAATCGTGAAATTAAGGGAAAACATACAAATAATGTAATATAAACTAATCTCATACAAGGGGAAAAGTTTAGTAGTTGCTAAAGCAATCTATCAGGCCGAAATACTCTCTACAAACCTATAGAAAAATCGGAAATTTTAAAATTAAAACTGGCAGCGTCGCATTCCTGCCAAAAGAACACCAGATCTATTAATTAGCGCGATAATTAAAACTGAATGGATCAAGGTGACATTCTTAATTCCTGCAATACAGATAGATTAACTTATAAAAACAATAAATAATAACCAAGCCGAGCATAAAATACAATAACTATAATAGAAAGACAGCCCTTCGTTCGCAATAGAGTCTTACTTTTCTGAAAATATTAATTTTCATACGAAATATACAATAAAGTTTGCAAAGAAGGTCAAAACTGAGCAAAGTGTAGGTGTAGAGGTGGGACAACTGAAATAAAAATTAACGAGTTAAAATGAAACAATGAAGAAAATATGATTTAAATATTTTCAAAAACGAAACGATAAATTTGACACGTTACATCGTGGTTGAAAAGTGATTTTCCACCCTCGTGTGATAGTCGCACTCGGCTTGTGCCTCGTGTGACAATATTTCCCACTCGTGTGAAAAATGTCACTTTACAACGAAGTTGCGACGAATTCGCGAAAACTGAGAGAATAATCAAATTACACTATGAATAGGTAAGTTTTTGACATTTGCCTCCCTTCTCCGCAATTTCGCCGTACGCCTCCGCTGTCTATTATGTAGCCTGTAGCAATCAATCCAAAAAATGAATATTTTTTTTATTGAAAGTTCTTTTTGAGCTGTCGAGCTTGATTTTAGCTCACCATAAAGCGGCTGTACAAATTGATTTAAAAAAAAGCAAATTGCAAACGCTGAAGTAAATAACAATCAATTATGTTTCGCCATTCATTTTGGAGCTTTCAATCCATTTCCTGAACACTAGAATTTGGCTTCTGAAAGTAAAAGAGGGCACTAGGGACTGTAAAACTTTTTATGTCGGTCGATTTTTCATCGTCGTTACAAACGATATGAACTTTTGTTTTAAATTTCTCTCTTTATTTGGAAGTTCTACTAACAGAAGCGTTAACAAAATTATATTTTTATTGATAATTTTAAGTTAAAAAGTAGAATTAATTGGTGCAATGATAGAGGACATTAGATTTGTGATAGAGACTTCTAGAATAATAACAGACTTGCAATTATATTATCAAAGAGCAATAACCGAAATTTGGCATCAAGATGGTGTAATAAATTCGGAACTATTTGACGAGAACTATGTAGAAATTTATCCGAATCTTCTTGTTCAAGAGAAGGAGAAGTATTATTGGACATTCACAAATCTTTTAGTCGTATTGAACTTGATCTCATTAAATTCTTTACAAGTGTAGCCAAAAAGTGATCGTTGGTTATACAATTCGTCGCTGGAAAGGCAAAGGGGCGGAAGTCGAAAAATGCCCAATTTGAAATAAGCAAAGACATTACAACTATGAGACCAAATTGTTTACATTTTTATGTGGCAAATCATTATTCCCACCAGATTCTCGTTTATTGCGTCTTTGCCGGTTTTGATGTATCCTATAACTATAATTTTATATTATATAAATAAAAATATGTTTTAAATCAAATTATTCTTTAAAGTCTCCTGTGAAATAGCTAAATTGGAGTTACGCCTCTTTGTTTTTCCAGCGACTAATTGTTTATGTCGTGTATATTCCACCACATACCTCATTATATGATTTTGAAATATTCTTTGAAAATTTTGAATCCCTAAATTATTTACACGGTGATAAAGTGCTGATAGTTGGTAAATTTAACATACCGCAAGCTTATAGTGACGAAGGTCGATTGAATGTCCTAAATAATACTAAGCTTATTTTGTAACTTATTCGGATTACCACAATATAAGAAAATATGTTTTGAAAATAATCATATTCTAGACTTTGTATTAACTAATACTGACTGTAACTACCCTCCTATTAGTATCGAAATCATTATTTGGTTGGTTTGTATCGTGAACTTCAATATACCGTTTGGTCTGTTCTGAATAAATATCGATCTGTAAATGAAGCTTGTAAAAATTTTTATGATATTTTGCATTTAGCAATAAATAAATATGTTCCTGTATCCATTTACCGCCAGCGACAATAATTCCAAGCCTGGTATTTTTCAGAAATTAATATTTTTTAATAAGAACGGTACTCTGAAGGAAACTAATTAAAATTTAATTAAAAACAGCTAACGAAACATATAGAGGGTGTCCTGAAATTATACGGTCATATTTTAACAGCGTAATCTACTTCCTAAAGTAAAAGTGAAAGTTGATATAAACATAGGTCCGAAAACGTTTTGTTTATGAGATACAGTGTGTTACACATTTTTGTAAATATTTTCTAAAGTTAAACAAAATCAAATTTTTAATTCCACAGGTCTACTAATTATTGTTTACACTTTCGAATAAGATAACATCAACTTAACATAAAATTTACAAATGCTTTTCTCTTGAAAATAATGCGTCCTAGCGAGATACAACAAAAGAAGCTTTATTATGAAGGAAATATTGGTTTTCCAAATTTTGTAATTAAAAATGTTAAAAAAGTCAACAAAAAAACTTAGAACAATTTAACCCTAAGCCTCTGCACTAATTTACCCACCTATGAAGATGATCACAAACTGGTGTAAAAAGTTTAGCATTTGTACCAAATTTCACTTAGTTATCTTTAAAAGTTTAGAAAATATTTACAAAAATGTGTCATCAGGACTTCACTTATAACACCCTGTATCTCGGAAACAGAACGTTTTCGGACCTATATTTATGAAAACT
Organism: Psylliodes chrysocephalus; assembly: GCA_927349885.1. Taxonomy (NCBI): domain Eukaryota; kingdom Metazoa; phylum Arthropoda; class Insecta; order Coleoptera; family Chrysomelidae; genus Psylliodes; species Psylliodes chrysocephalus. The sequence continues at coordinate 74,337,204 of OV651815.1, read as the reverse complement.
TTTACTCGTATTTTAGGATGTAGATTACGCTGTTAAAACATAACCGTCTAATTTCGGGACACTCTGTATATAGATAATAGAAGAAAAAATTAAAGACGAACCAAAACAATTTTGGTAATTTATAAGATATAAGCGGAATAGTTTTAATTCAATGATAAATAATGAACTTATAATGAAAAAGTCAATCACTGCAAATTGTTTCAAATCAGTATATACTCTATTATCACATACTAAGTACTTACAATCAGAAGATACTAACAATTCTCTTATACATATTAAACATTTATCTGAAAATGATATAAAAAAAATCTTTAAAAAACCTTAAGCCTCGATTAAATACCTAATTTTCTTATAAAAGACTGCTCTGAAATATTTTTAAAGTCTTTATATTACATATTTAGATTAGATCTTTTCACCTCTGAGTAAAGTTACATGTAGGTGGACTTGACAGATTAACAAACAATAGCCCTATAGTTTAATCAGCAAGTAGTTACTTTTAACTTTACTGAGTGGTGAAAAGACTGGCCCTAAATCAATCAATCAAATCTAGTTCATACCCAGACAAATGTAAATCCTGAAGAGTTAAACCTATAAAATGGTAGCGCGAACTTAGTCGAAAGTTACAGACCGGTATGTCAAGTATCAGGGTTCGCGAAGGTCTTTCAGATGGCTGTATATGTAAAATTATTTTCACAGGTAAAAAGTTTAATAAACCCTACACAACACGTATTTTTTTGAAACAAGAAGCACTACTACGAACCTAACATGTTTTACTTCATATAATCACAAACAGGTTGATAAGATTTAGGTGCACAGACTTCTCAAATGCCTTTAATAGACTCGTATATTGGATTCGATCATAACTAAATTACACTTATCTCCTCATATCTTAGTGATAAATATAGACATGTAGAAATTAATGGATACAAATCGTATTCTTTTAAATCAACCAGTGAACCTTGCTCCACCTTTATTATCTTTCTCTTTACTAATGATTTTACGCAATGTATCACTAGTAATTAACTTCTTTTTATTGATGACTTAAAAATGTAGATAACTCAATTGATGATTGTTATCAACTACAATCCGAAATTAATGCACTTAATCATTGATGTGATAACAGTAGGCTACCTCTAAACATAAGTAAATGTGATATGGTTTCCAACACCATAAAAAATACTTTAATATCGTTTGATTATAAAATACAAAATATAAGTACCAACCGTCTAACTAATTTCAAAGATCTAGGGTTTAATTTTAATTCAAAACTTTCATTCAATTCACATATTGCCGATGTGAAAAATGTTAGGTTATATTTACCATTCTTGTAAAAATTTCAAAAATACCAATATCGTCAAACTATAATAAAACAGCTACGTCAGATCAAAGCTGGAACATTTTTCGATAATTTGGAATTGTTTTTATGCAGTTAAACAACTCGAAAATATACAAAGAAAATTCGTAAAATATTTTATGTTAAACAGAATATAGTAGCAGTTATTGAGTAGATTTCATTTACCATCGGTATCGGACAGAAGATCTTATTTAATGTTATTATTTTAATCTGAGCCAAGAAAATACCAATCTTATGCTAAAATACCAATCTACATGTGTAAAACAAATAATGATCTTGCCAGTTTCAATAACGATATTGATGTATATGGTATGACATCCAAATTTATGAATTGTACTCGTCAATGATTATTTCAATTATTATTTTAATCATTATTTTAATCAATCATTTTTTTAGTCAATTATTTTTTTAATCATTATTTTAATGAATCATTTTTATCATTATTTTTAATTTTAATCATTATTTTTAATTTTAATCATTATTTTAATTATTATTTTAATCAATATTTTAATCATTATTTTAATCATTATTTTAATCATTATTTTAATCATTATTTTAATCATTATTTTAATCATTATTTTAATCATTATTTTAATCATTATTTTAATCATTATTTTAATCATTATTTTAATCATTATTTTAATCATTATTTTAATCATTATTTTAATCATTAATCATTATTTTAATCATTATTTTAATCATTATTTTAATCATTATTTTAATCATTATTTTAATCATTATTTTAATCATTATTTTAATCATTATTTTAATCATTATTTTAATCATTATTTTAATCATTATTTTAATCATTATTTTAATCATTATTTTAATCATTATTTTAATCATTATTTTAATCATTATTTTAATCATTATTTTAATCATTATTTTAATCATTATTTTAATCATTATTTTAATCATTATTTTAATCAATCATTATTTTAATCATTATTTTATTCATTGTTAATTATTGTTTCAAGTATTATTTGATAATTATATATTTGGTTATTATAATCATTGTTTACTCCATTTATTACTTATGTAATTTATATATTCTTTAATTATAAATGTTAATTATATTGTCTTGTAAATGGCATTACCTCTTAGCAAATAAAGCTTATTATTATTGTTGTTGGTGGTAAAAATATTGTTCTATTTGTGTACCAGTGTACAACATTTTTCCGGTTTTAGGTGTAAATAGTGTAGGTACATAGCCAAAACAAAACAAGTGTTCTTCACATCGAGTTAATCCTCCATGGTTCTTCATTATATTAAAAGTTGCTGACTTAGACAAGAAACAGCTATTTCATTTTAAATCACAGGGGCAGTGTGTGTTAAAAATCCATAATATAACAAATACGAATTTAGTTTCAAATCTCCTTAAGAAACGTGATAAATAAATCATAATATTAAAATTACCTTTATAGCACATTTTTATGACAGCAATATATTACCTTTTATTTCTCAATTCAAAATAATGGTTTTCACAAAATAGAGCTGGAATTTCGAAGCTTAACTTATGAATATCGAAATTGTACTATTTTATATTACTTTGTTTCACAAACCAAGTCGCTCAAGTGCTTTGCCGAGAATCGAGAACATTACTTGAATGCAAAATTTTAGCCAAGTTTTCAGGTTTATCTGATGATAAGAATAACACAGTAACGCGACATCCATAAGGGTAAGGGTACCATTATTAATATATAGAATATCTTATTTTTTTTTTTTTTTAATTTAAATTTAAATTAACGTGTCTCAACATCGACGGTTATTAACACAGGCACAACAGTTTTCAAAAGCTTACAGGAATAAATAAAGTTATGAAATATCTGAACAAATAAAATGGGAGGCAAGAAAATTTGATAAACGTTGCATTAACTTAGATTAGATTGTATAGATTAGTCTCTTTTAAAAACTTAATTAGATTTTTGAAGCCAGAGAGCGAACTTAAGATGTCTTTAATGTTTCCTTGTACACAATGTTTTCTTCGGTAGAATAGACAGTCTATTAGAATATGATTCACTGTGATTCATGCAAAACTGTTGCAATGATCACATAGAGGAGAGTTTTCTGTAGCCATCAGGTAACCATGTGTGAGACGAGAATGGCCAATCCTTTGTTTTCTGATGATAACTTTGTCCCTTCTATTCATTGTAGGCATCGAAAGCTCGGGTGGATTGCTGCATGAAGTTTGGTGTTTTTTTATTCCAAATATTTTGCCATTTGGTTAGAGTGGCTTTCTTGAGACTAGCTTTAAGGTCTTTGTAAAGCTGGATATTTACAGGCGGTGAATCGGATAGAGATGCTTCTTTGGCTGCTTGATTAGCTTACTTGTTTCCGATAATTCCTACATGCAAAGGTACCGAGATTAGCGTTATGGATATGTTTTGAGTGGCAGGTCTGGCGTGTAATGATTGCACTATGGGATGTGCATATCGGTACTTTTTAACCGACTTCAAAAAAGGAGGAGGTTATCAATTCGTCGCGATATTTTTTTTTATGTATGTTCTTTAACACGGTGTCCGATTTCAATGATTCTTTTTTGTTAGAAAGGGGTTAGTTCAGGGGTGGTCCCATATAAATTTGGTCAACCTCTAATAATTGGATCCATGACAAAATCCTCAAACTCTTCATTTTTTATGTATGTTCAGCGATAATGCTGTACTACCTTGTCCGATTCATATGATTCTTTTTTTGTTAGTAAGGGGGTGCCTCAGGGGTGGTTCCTTATAAGTTTGGATAAGATGTGGTGACGGCATCTGCACGTTTTTGAAGTCGGTTTTTTTAAATTTTTAATTTCTAATACTTGTGAGACATTAAAGAAAGTAGCAAGGTTTTATTGGTATTGATCCATATAGGTCTTAAAAGCTTTAAATGTTGCAAATATTTCTCAGGTGTGAATACTGCAGATAAAAGGGAGTCTGCTACATTTGGTTACTACTGTGTGAGTTGTGACCACTAGGCAATCTATATCATTTTCATATTTTGTAAGCGTCAGTAAATAATAACTTATCAAAAGAGTTTGAACTGATTAGTTCAAGGAATTCTTGCCTTAGAACTTCGTTGGGTAAATTAAATTTATCGTATTTGGTCAAAAAAGTGTTTATATTTGGTAATATTATTAGCCATGGTGGATTTTTGGAGGAAAGATGTGTGATGTAGCGGTTAAGTTAAAGTTTTCTATTATTGGTTTTAGAATATGTGGTGTTGAACGCATGGTAGTAGAAGAGTTTTTGTTTGATGTTTAAGTTTGAGTGATTGATTTATAGGCCGGGTTTCTTGGATCTGCTGACACTCTAGCAAAGAAGCAGATGCTGGTGTCTTATATAGAGAGGAGGCTCGAATGATTCGATATGAAGGCTTTTAGATGGGCTTGATCTAGAGGCTCCAAGAAATATTCGCATGGCAGTGTTAGGTATTGAATTAAGGGATTTTAGATTGGATTTGGAAGTGGACATGTAAAGTATTCTACCATAATCCATCCTGATCTAATTATTGATCTGTAGTTTTTTAGAAAAACTTGCTCATCAGCTCCCCAATGATGGTTAGCCAAAAGTTTTAGGAGGTTCATCCTTTTTAAATAGTTTCCCTTCGTTTCTTGTATATGCTGTCTCCATGTGAGACTTTTGTTGAATACTACTGCTAACAATTTGTGATGGTCAACAACTTGTAAATGAACTCCATTCAGATTAATAGTGGGGGTCTGGATGTTCTGCCTTCTTGTACATTGGATGATTTTGGATTTGGAAGGCGAAAGCTCAAATCCTGTTCTTGTAGTCCACTGAAAAATGTTGTCTAGAGCTTTTTGGAGTGAGTTGCATGTACTTCCGGTGTACCTTCCCTGACAGAAGAAGATTAGGTCGTCCACATACATTGAATATTTTACTGGTCGTAGCACAGTGGAGCAAATGTCGTTCATGGCGAGAAAGAATAGGGTTTGAATATATACTGCATCAGATATTTTTCCATTTGTAAAAACTCTAAGGGTCCTGCCGGTCAGAAAGTTGTGAAAGAATGAGAAAGCGGTCTCCAGGTGGTGTCAAAGACACTTTGAATATCCAGCGTTATGGCGATACCGTCATTTCGATTAGTTAGAGATTTGGAAATTTCTAATTGGAAAACGACAAGATTATCAATTGAGGGGCGATTTGATCTGAAGCCTGATTGTAGAGCATTTAGGATGTTGTGTTTTTCAAGATATCACAGAAGGCGTTTTTTATAATCTTTTCAAGAAGTTTGCACAGAGTGCATGTCAATGAAATAGGTCTAAATGCACTTGGAAGGGTGGATGATTTGACGTTCTTTTTGATAGGGAAGACGATTGATTGGCACCATATTGCTGGAAACTATTGACTACATCTTATTTTGTTATAGAGTTCAAGTTGTTTTATGAGTGTTCCTGGATGGAGATTTTTGAGGAATGTTGATGACATATGGTTAGGACCTGCGGCTGAGTATTTGGTAGATGAGAGAGCAGTATGAGTTTCTGTGTATATAAATGGTAAATTGGTTGGATCGGAGTTATGTGGAGCGATTGTGCGTGTATAAGGTGGGGTATTTGAGGGGATATTGTTGGATTGGAACTTATCGTTATTGTAGTTTGCGAGGATATTGGCAATATGTTAGTCGTCTGTAACTATTTTGTTATGGTGAATGAGAGCCAGGATTTTGTTACTACTGTTGCTTCCACGCAGTTGCTTTATTTTAGTCAAAAGTTGAGTGGCAAGAATGCCTGGCGTCATTATGCTGACAAATTTGTTTCAGCAGTTTTTTTTGCTCTCTTTTAGGATACGCTTTGAAATGGTTTTCAGTTTTTTTGTCGCTTTTTGTTTTGCGAAATCTATTTAAGGCTTTTCTGCACTCTTTTACTGCTTTGTTTTGCTGCCACGTTTTGGTCTTGGCGTTTGTGTAGGAGAGGCTTGGATTGTTTTGGGGGGTAATGATTAAGATATTGCAGTTGTTTGAATAAAGGTATGTCGATCGGGTAGAGGGTCTGAAGGAGGGGGAGCATTATCTGAGGCGGGGCGTGTGTGTGAGTTGCTTGAGGATGGGGGAGGATTGGGGCAGTTGAATGCGATATGTCCTGATTGCTTACATATAAAACATTCCATTTTGTCAGTTGAAAGAAAGATCCTATTTTCGTTTCCATCATAGAAAATATTTAGCGAAGTTTGGCATTTATAGGTTTCTATATTATAATCAACATAAACTTATCGTCGGAAGCTGATGTTGTGAGAGAATTCGTCTCCAGAAATATTTTCCTAAGAAAAGAGATTGAGAGAGAGAGAGAGAAAGAGATATGCTTTATTGTCGTAAAAAAATTTAGAAAAATTTTATAGACAAAGCGTGTAACTTAAATACTAAACATATTATAAAAATAACTAAACAGCAGAAAAAACAAACAGAAACAAACAGACAAAATAGGAATAACAATTGCAATGGATATGCAATATCCGTCATTATAATTATTCTAATTTAATTTTTAAATTTAAATTTAAATTTAAACTTTAATATTTAATTATTTAATTAATGCCATTGTATGTGGAACTCAAATGTCTAAGGTACGTTATAAAATTCTGCTACTGTGTAATATGGTCTTTCTAGAAGAAAAGCTTTAGCCAGTCTTCGGAACTTATCGTATGTATTTATAGATTTTAATTGCATCGGAAGGTTATTATACAATTTTTTGGCATTGTAGGTAATGGAATGTTTTAATAGGTCAGAAGTGGGCATTGTTAAATAAACATCAGTCTCTAAATTTCTTGTAGGATATCTACGAGTCGGTCTTTCGGATAAATTTTGAATGTGCTTGCGAACTAAGCAGACCGATTCGAAAATAAATAGAGCAGGAAGGGTTAGAATTTTGAAATTTTTGAAGTAATTTTCGCAATGTGTCCTACTACTTAAACCAAATACATAGCGGATTGCTCTTTTTTGCAGTTTAAAAATAGATTCGAAAAGGTATAAGCTACAAGAACCCCAGAAAGGTAAACCATAGCGAAGGTGAGATTCGAATAAGGAAAAGTAGGTTATTAATGCAGTAGAAGGAGTCAGCTCTTTAGAAACCGATTTAATGGCAAAACATGCGGAGGATAATTTTTTTGCTAAGGTATCTATATGAGCAGACCATTTTAGAGAATCGTCTATATAAAGACCTAAAAACTTGATTGAAGTCACCGTTTGGATCAGATTATTGTTTAAAGTTATAGGTTGTACAGTACCTCTGTAAGACAATGCTACAGTTTTACTGGTGTTGAAACAAAGTCCATTCGAATCAGACCAGGACTTAATAGTCACTAGATCTTCACTTATGATAGATTGTAATATCTGCATGTTAGAATTATTCCAGGTTACACTGGTGTCATCAGCAAATAAAGTATTTCTACCACTTATTCTTAAGTCTGTGATGTCGTTGATGAATAATAAAAACAAAATTGGACCTAATACTGATCCTTGAGGTACTCCACTGCTTATTGCTAGATTTGTAGAATCCTCACCATTCGCCCGCACCTGTTGATTTCTATTTTCTAGGTGGTAAGTTTTAAACCATTGTAAAGGAGAACCCCGTATGCCATAAATTTGTAACTTATTAATTAAAATATCATGATTTACACAATCGAAGGCCTTTGCGAAGTCACAAAATACTGAAGCGGTGAAAAGTTTATCATTAAGTGATGTGTATATTTCATTAAGAACGGAAAATATTGCGTCGCTAGTGCATTTTTTAGGTAGAAAGCCATACTGATGAGCTGTGAGGATGTTATGCTTGAAAAGAAAGGGCAAAAGACGGTTTTTCATTAGCCGTTCTACTATCTTCGATAAGGTAGGCAATAACGCGATAGGTCTATAGTTACAGGTTTTGGTTTTGTCGCCACCTTTATGAAGTGGGATTATTATAGCTGTTTTTAGACAGTTAGGAAAGAGACCAATTTCAAAGGATTCATTAATCAGTGAAGTTAAAATGTTGATTACTACATCCGGTATATTTAGAAATATTTTGGTGGACAGGCCATCAATTCCACAGGAAAATTTATTTTGGATGTTGTTTATGGTTTGCACTAGTTTATGCTTGTCTACTGGTCTTAGGAAGAAACTTTCAGTGATCCTTTTAGTAGGTAGGAGGAAGGAGAGAGCATCCTGACTCGGAGCTATGTTAGATTTGATATTTTTACTTACATTTACGATTTACGATTGGGGAAGCTAGATGTAGCCCAAGGTTTTTTAGAGCGTTTTCTGCTGTCGTGTGGGATACAAGGAGATATATTTGATATAATTATTCCTTTGGTAGGGGATACGAGTCTGCGAATGATTAAATTGATATTTTCAACTTGTATGGTGGGGTGAGTTTTTAGCAGGTGATCGACAAGTACTGTGTTATCAAGGTAGATTCAAATCCTGTTGTTGGATATCCTTAATGCACTAGAAATATGTTTTGGACCAATAACGTCTCCTATCCCTTTAACATAATCATGTAGCTTGATATTTTTATCAGCGTGTATTACAATTACTTGATTTTTCTTTGGAAATATTGGTTTGGGTGTCGATTTTGATACTGATACATATGATGCTGGTTGTCGTTCGACGATATTTTGTGAGTTTTGTGATATGTTTGTATTAGAGACTGTGAGAAAACTGTTTTTAATAATATTGCCCTTATAGTCAAAAGCATCTGAGTTTGTTGTATCGCTAATGATTATTTATGTGTCATGTTCAAAAAAAAATTATAGTGAACCAACATTGCATTTATAACGTAAATCTGGTTGCCTGCACCTCAAACGGCGAGAAAAAGGCAAATAACTGGATCTTATCAGCGTTGTAAAAAGTTTGCGATGTTCTTTATTCGTCAAAATGCAAAAATAAGGTGATAATCACAGAGTTTTTTAATGAAATATATAAAAATGTTTAATACATATGAAAGGCAGTAAGAACACTATATACTTTTCACTCGGTGTCACTATTAGATTACAAAAACTGCGGAGCAAGAAAAACACGATGTATACTCATTCAGGCACTCGCTGCGAATCGATGTCTTATTTAAAATGAACTGCAATGGGGTTTCGGTTTAAGGTTAACAATAAAATTAAAATAAAATACTCAAAAGCAGTACCACACTCTTTATTAACAATTATCTATAGGTTGACACGCAACTGGTTTCGGCTGGAGAGTCATCTGCAGGCCTAATAGAAAGATACATATGGTTCAAAACAATAAAAAAATTCAAGATGGTAACATACCTTGAAATAAAATATCTTAATCTTATAGATTAGGGTCAGGTCAATGATTATTAAAAGTCGTTTCAACTGCTTTTAAAAATAATAGAAAATTAGACCAATCCTTCATAACTAGTTGCTAAGAACTGAGAGAAAACTAGTAAATATTAAATTAACTAAAACCTTCTCATTTCGGTAGATGAAACAGGAGGAGGCAGTAAGGTGTATGATTATTAATCAACAAAAGTATAGGTCTTATAACCAGTCCAAAAAAGGTTGACTTCGAGGGTCTAGAAGACATTAGATCGTTGACGAACTTCAACGTAGAGAAAATTTAAATTGGGAGTTGACAAATAAATCTTTTTCTGGTTAAAATGTAATCGACGTCCCGAAATAATAGGGGGTGACACATGACGCCCGTGGTGAAAAGCTAATTTGGCTCTTTAAGAAGCAAATTTAAGAGGTAGTGGTATTTCTTACTACCTCAATGTGATAACCCTTATGAAAGACGGACCTAGTAAGTAACGGTTTGGATTCAGCCTGGTCCATAACACTTAGGGTTTTACTAATGTTAGAGTACACAGAGTGGTAGTAGCCAACTGTGTGATCCCTATATTATGATCTTTCATTAACAAAACCGTTGGAATCTGGAGAAATATTAAGGAAACAAGAGAAAACTAAAGGAAACAACACCTTTTCGAGTATCGTAATTATGTAATAATGTTGAACAGAGTAGTGTCTAGTAAGCAAGTGCAAATGATAAATTGTTTTGGCGAACGAAAATATATAAAATTTAAAAAATAAACTAATACTATATCAGTTGACCAAAACTGAGAAATTGAATGTGTTTTGTTAATAGGCAAAAATGAATATAAAACCATTGATAACCTTCAACGAAAACAAATTTAAAAATGTATTTAAAAAAGGAAGAAAAGTTGTTGCATGGCTACGTAGTCATTGGAGCAGAGGCCAGTAAATAAATAGAAGAAAATAATGACAATTTTGACATTTGACAATTAACTTGACAGCCAAAATAGGGTGCAGATTACAATTTTTTTTATGTGAAAACCTAGAGTTGTAAAGGCGATGCAATTGTAAAACCAAGTCATTGCAGCTTTTTGTTTCGATAATTCATCGCTATACAACTTTTATAAATGTACAATTAACAATTTAAGAGGTATTAGTTTAAATGTTTGATTTTGGTAAAGAAAACAACTTCCAAAGTAACAAAATCTCTCAAAATTTATAATGGATTCGATTCTATTTTAACCATGTCTATATGTAAATGGAAATATAGTTTGTTGATTCAGCTGAATAATATTTGAAACTACTTTAATCTTATAGAGATTTTTCGATTACTTATTAAATAAAAGAGCGGTAAAGAAAAATGTTATTACTAGAGTAGAAATTTGCAATGACCGTAAAGTTGATACCAGCCAGCGGTGGCTCCTAGTCAAATTTATATGGCTATTATGGGATATTTAGGTGAAATTAATTCTTGATATGGTGTGATTTAATGAATACATCATTTTCCCAATTTTAATTTTAACATTGAAAATGTTTATGTTGGTACGATAACAATTAGTTTAACAGATTTGTCACTTATTTAAAATTTGAAAAAATAATAGTAGCCTGGTGACCAAATATAAACTGTGATTGGTGGATTTCATAACTGTGCAGTGTTCTTACTACAGGTAGAATGGATATAAAGTATATTCGTTTAATTGGACTACTTTTTCGTATTATAGTTTGTACGTAAAATAGCTAATATCCATGTAGGTGTGAAAAAATGAATATGTAGGCGATGTGTACTAAACGGATATATAATGTAATCATATCCATTTTATTAAATCCGCCAAGCACAGTTCATCCAAAAATCAATCAACAATAATTATATTCACAAACATAATATATCTTTTAAATTTTATCCTCTTCACATTGCCAAATAAAGAAGAAATAATAAAATAATTTCCTTCTATTATTAGTTTATGTTGTTTCAAATTGTGATACTGTATAGAGTACAATACTGTGGACCATTGTTTGATTTTAATTTGACATTTAGTTATAACAAGTTTTGTTTAATGAGTTTGCATTTTGGTACCTACCTACCTTATTTATTTAAATGTGTTTTATTAATTTAAATTCATGTTATATTTATGAAAAATTATATTCGATTTCTATACGAATAATATTAAATATAAAGTTTTTGTGTTTACATTTTTTCCCAATCTTGTCAAATTTATTCTATACACGAATAATATATTTTATAATGTGGCAAAAACTAAGGTTTGAGCCGCTTTAAACTGCAACAGCATAAAATAGGTAAAAAATGTTTTTAAGTTAAACGGTTTTATTGAAAATAAATCATGTAGATAATGCACTAAAAGCTGAAAAATAATTAGATAGGTCCTAGGTACCAGTCATCACACCTCTCTCCTTATCAATTTAGGGCATTGATCAGACCCAAAAATATTTTTTTTATGATTCTGTATTCCACTAGCTTTTTCATTTGTTATCCATATTGAGGGGGTTAAAAAATGCAATCCGCCATTTTATAGCGACGGCCATCTTGAATTTAAAATGATACTGAATACACATAATTGTATTATCATCAGAACTAAAGGTGTGTACCAAATTTTTATCTCTCAATCGGTCAACAGGAAGCGGTAATATATGAAATCTGCCATTTTGTGTTGGAGGTCATCTTGAATTAAGTGTTTTATGATGTACTGTATTCTAACTAAAGTCTATTCAAATTTAATTTACGCCTGATGTAAACAGAAGCAGGTGGACGCTAAAATTGAGCAGGGCCGTATTTTACTTTTCCGTCTTGCAAAAATGTAAAATAAAAGAGTGTAATTGTGAAATTATTTTTTTATTACGATAAAAACATATTTTATAAACCAAAACTATAAAATAAATGCCATACACGGTCTCCCAGACTTTAGTGACATTTCTGGACGAAGATAGGTGAGCGACATAAACTGCGTTAACCTGCAATACAAATTAGTAAATGTATTTGACTTTAAAAGAGATGTTTGCATTATATTTAGTTCATTATATATGTCTACTGTGATACAGAGCATATGATTGTTTTATCATATTATAAAATTAAATTATATTGGGTGTCCAAATAATTGCAAATTCTTTAATAGCTAATATATATCTACTAAAAGCATTAAAAAAACTTTAAATATAAGAGGTATTTGGTATTTGAATTTGGTATTTGATTTAAAATTGTGCATTTTAAAAAGAAACTTTTTGTATTTTTGACAACTTTTGTTCTTTATTGTTCTTGTTCTACTAGTATTTAGATTAGATACCTTGTACCCTGTATTATAGCAATCTTCTTTACTTGACTTAGTACTATTCTGAATCGGATAAATTAGTTAGACTTAAAGGGCTATCTTCATTAATCAAAATTACAAGTGGTTCTACCTGAACCTCTATAATATTATCCAACTCCCACATTTTTACTTCAACTTTTTGGCGAACATGGTCGATACACTCTTTCCATTTTTCTGGAGAAATTAATAATATTACTTCTTCAAAAAGAATTTTAATGTCTCCAGATTTAAATGTTTAACGTCAACCTAGATTAATTCAATATTACGTTGTTTTGCTGCTTAACCATTTCATCTATTACATACCTATCATAATGTTTATGTTGCTTACCAAGTTTTAGAAGTTGGATCTTAAGCATTTGTTAGTCGAATTCAATTTTTTTCCCTTATAGCCATTTTTAAAAATCACCTTTTTTAGACGTCGTTGTAGGTATTTTTTCCAGCTTTCTCGAATAATAATGCAGTTATCTTCTAATTTTGGTAGGGTGTTTGAAAACCACTCTTTGAACGATTCTCCACACATTTCTTCATGGTAGTCACCGGATTTTTCAACTTAAATACATAAAGTGCATTAGAGACAAAGCCTTCTTCACTTCCAATATGGCATATAATGAGCTGTTTTTACGCACATACCTGATGGATTTTTAAAACCAGTTAAAAGTTCATCCAAAAAGGCTTGTCTGGATGATAAAACCGACATATCGAAACATACTTTTGATTTGGTGTGGCCTGCGTTAATCCAAGTCTCATCAAGATAATATATTTTTTGCTTTTCTTCTCTGTACCATTTTATTTTTTGTGGCGTAGGACGAAACAATTTTATTTTGTTTAAAAGCAAACTATTTTTTCCTCGAGATTTAAATTTAAAATTAAGGGTTTTGAAAAGCCTGTAAAATGTAGCTCGCTTAAAAGTAGACAAATATGGATCATCATTGACTTCTTATAAAACCTTATCCATTGTTGGAAGTTAATTTCTAAAGAAGAATTGATGTACTTTGCGCCTTGTTGCAGTTTTATTAAAATCATCCACAGAGCCACTAATTTGTTTATAAGGTAGCTTTCTTTTTGGTTCAGAAAATTTATAAATCTGCCTATACTCCTTCATAACATTAAAAACGGTTTTAGGGCACATCCCTGTTTTATCAGCAACATCATGTACCAACATATCAGGGTTCTATAAAATTTAATGCTTATAAATATTAAGAACCATTTCTTTAGTACGGATGACCAAATGTCCCTTTTTCGGTCGCTTTTTAGAAAGAGTAGAAACATTTTTCTGGACTTCATCTGCTGTATCTATGAAGGACATAGTGTCACGCAGCAGTTACAAAATATAGTCAATTAAATGTCCATAAAATAGAGTAAAAAATGTTCAAACTAACAACAACCACAAAAACAAAAATAAATAACACAATATATGTATATCTAAACTATAATATTATAATGAATTATAATCAATCAAACATACAAAATGTCCAAACTAACCAACACGGTGAATGCTACCAAAACGCCGTTTATAATTATCCAAATTGAACTGAATTCGACTCTGACAAAAAAATGCCACGTGAGCTGTTGCTGGATGGGAGAGATTGTTTTGACATGGCGTAAATGAAATCTGAATAGACTTTAGTCAAACCCTTTCATTTGATATCCATATTGAGGGGGTTAAAAAAATGTAATCAACCATTTTGTGACGGCTATTATCTTAAATTTACAATTATTTTGAATATACATTATATTTGTATTGTCATCAGAATTAAGATGTGTACCAAATTTCAGATCAATGGGTCAACAGGAAAGGGGTAAAATATTAAATCCGCAATTTTGTCATGGCAGATATCTTGAAGTTGATTTTTTTATAATGTACTGTGTTCTACTAGTCAAACCCTTTCATTTAATACCCATACTGATGCGTTGGAAAAAATGTAATCCGCCATTTTGTTTCTGCGGCTGTCTTAAATTTAGAATAAATATACGTAATTGTATTGTCATCAAAACTAAAGGCATGTATTAAATTTCCGATTAATCGGTCAACAAGAAGGGGGTAAAACTTTAATTACCTAATTTGACCCAACAAAAATAAACAGGTCAAGATAAATAAAACCGTTTATACAGTAGAATCTAACATGAACTCAAGATCACTTGTAGCCCTGACGGAAGATACAGAGAATTTGCATGTTCTCACCCCAGGCCACTTTTTAATTGGAATCTCTATATATCACCATCGCCCCAAGAAACTATTAAAATCTCAAAGTGTACGACGTGGTGGTTGTTAAAGATCAGTGGCGAAGCGATGCAGGTGATGCGTCGTATCTCTTCAAAATATTGTCAGAGCTAATATTTTTTTTATTTGAAATAAAATTAATAGAATCTCTTATAATAAATTGAAACTCTTAGTGAATGTATTCAAATAATTAAATTCAAATTCAATTATTATGTGTATGAACACTTTGATCCCTACCTAATAAAAGTTGATAAATACATGTGAGGCCAAATATACATTTTTTTTACAATGTATGTTCGATATTTTTATTTTGATGAGTCAACTATTTGTCATCAATATTATCATAGGATGCCACGCTATTCTCATTTTATGTACTACTTCATTAACTGTCGCTCAAATAGCAACGACGTTACCTTCTATAATACTAGTATTGTCGGCCACATATGACTGACGTGGCATAACTGATAATAGCAGCGTCGGCCATATGTAGCTTACGTGACGATCAACGTGTTAATTTGACGAGCTTTCTAAAATACGCTACTCTGCTACAAATAGAAGATGCAAGATGCAATGTTTCTCATTACATCTTGAACGACTAGTGGGGTGAGCTGATGTCAGCGACCTTTCCGGCCGTGATTCCGTTCTAGCTCGCTGTTTTCGCTGATGAGTGATGAGGTCTCTTAAACGCATCTTGTTAGTGTTATTAATATGCGATGCGAGTATCTTAATCGCGTTCTTCCCCTTCTTCTCCTTTGAAGAAAATATAATACATGTTTTTGCAAATCTGCACACTCGCAGGATTCTGTATCTGTAACGTGTGGAGGGTGGGTTACCCCAACGAAACTTAGGCCTCATTAGGCCCATTGTGCATCCTCCTGAGATGATAGACACCTCCTAGCTCGTGAGCCAGCCTACAGATTTAATGTATTTGACAACGTCGCCAAGAGGTGCTTCTCTTATATTGGGCGGTGTTAGCCGATACTAGCCGAACACAAATCTTCTAATAAATGAGAGCATCGAGCAATCGTAAAGGATATGCTCGATGGTCTCATCTTCTTGTTCACACCCTCTGCAAAGTGCGGATTCTGACAGCCTCATGATATGTAGATGCTTTCTTACTTGTCAATGACCATGGCTTTAGTCGGTGTTGTTTTTATGGCTCCTGTTATGTTGAGACACTAGCATAATTGATCTTAATTTTGAAATTTTAAATCTAACCGATACATTTACATTTTTTAACGTAAACTTCCCTACTTTCATTTCGTTTAGTCTTTTTTTTATTAATTTGAATATTTTTTTAACCGCCACAATTTTTGTATACTTTATTTATAAGTCCAAAATTAGAGACTTTAACAAAAAAATCTTGATTGTTTTTATTAAATGTGAATCGTAGTTACTCATTACATCCCCTTGTATCGATGCCACCTACGCCACGCCACTGTTAAATACAAGAATTTGCCACCTCTTAAGTGGAATATAGTCATAAATAATTTAATTTTTAATGTATTTTTTTTATAGCGGCAACACAAATACACATTGTGTTAAAATTTCAACTGTCTACCTATTACGGATCATGAGGTACAGCCCGCTGAGAGACGGACGGACAGCCTAGGCTTAATAATAGGGTCCCTAGAAATGAAAAACTAGCATTCTCGTCTGCCGTTAATGGTTTCGAGAGTTACCTGCCGTTTACAGAATAAATAGTTGGACGAGCCAGTATCCCTATTTGGGATTTTGAAAGTTTTTTGTCATTACACGTACGGTAAAAAGACATATCTATAAATAGTTTTTTCCTATTTCACTTGCTAGTGACCTAAATTACATATTACATCCAACTTTATATTGAACAAACATAAACATATATGCTGGTACGTTAGCAATATGCAAATTTCGTGAAAATGAAGACCGATAACTCCGATGAGAGTTATTGGATATTAGGATTGAAATGGTCACGTTCTGAGCTCGCTGATCCGACTCTTTCGAACATCCCACTGCATACTGAGCAGGTGTTATCTCTGACTGATGAGACCTTCTATTTAAATTATCAATGGCGGCGCGAGGAGTCTACTCACAAGGGATTTATTTTGCATTTTGCAGAGGGACTGCTTATATTCTGAATCAATAGCGAGGGCGTCGTTAATTTTAGTGATGTTGATTTAAAACCCAATTAGACCGTTCTGTGGTTTTGGAGAGCGGTATTCATTGGATTTGGGCAAGAAATTTAATATACTACTCAAAAAGATATATTGTGTTTTATGATAATTCTATTATAGATCAATAAAAGAAAAATATCTTTGAATCTAAAAATGATATGACGGTTTGAAAGTTATGTTGCTTCATCATCCTGCACACCTAGTGGAATATATTGAAACATTGGAAAGTAAGTTTATGGAAAATATTTTTTACCAACAATTACTAATGAGAATACTGGAAATGGTTTGGCTTGGTAGCTAAAACCAGCCCATGTCATGTATTTTTATTAATTTTAATTTACAATTGTTTTTTTTCTAAGATTTTCTGTGGTGGTATATTCTAGACTTAAGTTTTTTAATTACATTCTCTTTTAATTAGCTGTTAACATATAAAACGTGTTTACCATATTTCATTCTTCCACTAGGGAAATTAAAAAAGTATTACGATGGAAAAAATCAAGGAAAACATACATTTGATTTGAGACCAAGACGTTGAACAAATTGATTGCGAC
Organism: Psylliodes chrysocephalus; assembly: GCA_927349885.1. Lineage (NCBI taxonomy): Eukaryota > Metazoa > Arthropoda > Insecta > Coleoptera > Chrysomelidae > Psylliodes > Psylliodes chrysocephalus. The sequence continues at coordinate 74,319,371 of OV651815.1, read as the reverse complement.
TAGTTATATAGGATTTTATAATTTCAATTTCAATTCAAATTCAATTAGTAATAAAGTAAAAATAATAATAATAATATTTTAAGATTAATATAGATTACAAAAAATCTAGAATTAGCAACAAGCCTAAGCAAAAGCTGCTTGTGCTGATTTTAAAGATTTGAAATAAAACGTACATTTTATATTTTAGTGCCTAAGTAGGTATAAAAATAAGTAGGATACAAAATTTTTTTAGATTGAGTACATATGCAGTTCGAAGCCGACGAGGGTTATCCAGGAGTTATTCCAACATTTAATACAAATAGTTAACAACAAATTTCAATTTTAAATCAGGTATAGCTTACAACATTATAGCAGTAAATGTGATTTGGTTATCTATTATATATTTTTTAATATTTTGTTTGAATATAGATAGTTTACTTTTTTGTTTGAGATGTATGGGGATTAGATTGTAGAACTTGGGACCAAAGTAAAAGAAGGATCTTTGGGTTAGAGATTTTTTAAAAAGTTGAGTAGAAAGGTCCATATTTGTAGTAGAGCGAGTCAATCGAGTTTGTTTATATTGAAATAGTTCAGGGCTATTATATACTTTTATGATACATTGGTAGATAAAGAGTGATTTAATGTTGAGGATTTCGTTTTCATTATATAATCGTATGGTAGTGAATAATTTATCTTTTTTTAATATTATTTTCAAAATTGTGTTTTGTGTTACTTGCAGAGTATTAAGTGTAGTGTTAAAAGCCCCTCCCCATGCCGTAATACAGTATCTTAAAACAGATTCCACTAATGAAGAATATGTCATGATTATTTTTGTCTTAGAGAGAATATCGCGAAGTACATAAAATGTATGCATTAGAGCCCTTATTCGATTACTAACATGAGTGATATGCTCTGTCCAACGTATATATTGGTCTAGTATAACACCTAAATATTTTATGGAAGCGACTTTTTCATAGACACTAGCTGTTCCGAAATTCTGACTTGATCAAGTTTTCATAGTAATATACCGTGATCGAACCTATCGAAGGCTTTAGAGAAATCTATATAATGTAACGAAGTCAATTTTTCCTCAATCGGTTTATATTAATTTATCATTTTTAATACAAATAAGCGCGCTCAAGCTGCTTGTCTTAGGCGTAGGGACAGATGCGCATCGCCGATCGAAATATCGATGCGCGGTGATACTGGTAGAAGAGTGGGAATTATTCTCGCTTTCATCGCGAATTAAAAGATTTTGGAGAGGCACTTGATTTCAGCCAGTTAAAAGTTAAAGCCGCATTTTCAATTAGGTCCGCCATCGATAAATTTTTCGTATCGTATTTATAAATCCGTTAGGTAAAAAAACCTTGTTTCGTTTTTACTTTCCTATTTTAATAGAAGAAACGTTTTATATTGAGACCGTATTTAAATTTAAAAACCGAATTATCTTTTAGAAATAGGAACATTTTAATTCAGTGTTGAGTTAAAAGATATAATTTGATTTCATTAATAAATATTGGAATTTATTTCTTGGCAAATATAATACCGTTTTTAAAAATATTGTTGTGAGAAAGATTTAATTTGATTTAATTAATAAATATTAGAAGTTAGCTCTTTAAAGAGAATATTATTTGTTTAAAGGAAATTGAATTTGATTTAAACAATAAATGATAGGATTTAGTTCTTTGAAATTGTAATACCGTTGATTTAGACATTTGATAGTTGGTCTGACCTAAGAAATCAAACTTTTCTTTTTGGTAGGTTAAATCGGGAATTAAATTTGATTTTATTGATAAATACTTTTGTTTAGTAAGTGCCGCGTTATAAATAAGTTGAGAATATTTAAAAACGGCGTTTTCGAGGAGACGTTTTCCCTCTTTTATTAGTTTGTTTATTCTTTAACCGCAAATTTAAATATTCTTAAATAGCATAATGTCCCTGTCTGAGCGGGCTCGTGATGACGATCAGTTCATTCTTGGATTAGGTGATATCCGCGTTATTTTTATTTTAGTTAATTTGCAAACCGCAAATTTAAATAATCTTAAATAGTATCCTGTCAGTTTTGTTTTCTCTTTCACCGTCAATTTAAATAACCTTAAATAGTATCCTGTCCCTGTCTAAGCGGGCTCGTGATGACGATCAGCTCATTCGTGGAGTAGGTACTATCCGCGTTAGTAGTTTTCTTTCCTCTGATAATAGTTTTGTTTTCTCTTTCACCGTCAATTTAAATAACCTTAAATAGTATCCTGTCCCTGTCTGAGCGGGCTCGTGATGACGATCAGCTCATGCTTGGATTAGGTACTATCCGCGTTAGTTTTCTTTTTCCCTTTGTATTTTTTTTTTTTTTCGTGCAAATTGCAAATTATAGAAATCTTAAATAGCTTCGTTACCCTGTCTGAGCGGGCTCGTGATGACGATCAGCTTATTTAGGGATAATAGGATACTCCATGTATAAATTAATTTTTTTCATTTTTCGTATATTTACTACAAGTAGTTCTTTCACGACCCTGTATCCTTGCACTCTCTGCGACCGTATAGATAATTTTTCCTTACCGAACTTGTTAATTACATTTTAGTTTAATTCCCGATACGACAGTTAAATAGTTAATTTTTGCTACGACCGCTCTTAGAATTTTCCCTTACCGAAATGGAAAATTATGTTTCAGTTTAATTACGGACTAAGTAGTCAAGTAAATTTTTCCTGCGACTGAAACACTCATTTTATTTTAATTCAATTCTGACGTCTGATTGAGACTAGCCGGGATTCAATACCATCCGTTTTTTTTGTTTTGTTTGTTCAGGTTTATATTGACTATCATCGCAACTAGGGTGGGCGTTGAAATATATAATTTTTTAATTTTTAATGTGTAAATAGATATTCACAATATATGTGTCAATGTTAACTTGCCGTTTTACTGGTTACTAATTTTATACTTTATTTCCCCCTTTAATCACAGCTAGTGATAAATTCTGTACCAGCCTAAGCAACGATTAAAGCCCGTTACTTGTGGCCTACCATAACCTGTGTCTAAGTGACCTTTGACCCCTGGAATTTTTCATCTTCATCTATAGCTACCCGAGTACTTTCGATGCCGTTTTGAGAGTTTGTGGAGTAAACCATAACCAAAAATCTGGCGCTCGAGTACCACCCGTAACCAGTGTCATTCGTAAGGAACCGTTTTCTCTGTGGCGAGAAACCCTCTTAAAATAAATTACGTCTACCTGACTTTTTTCCAATTGTTTCACACAAGAACAATATAAAATAAGAGATTTGTTATAGTAGATGATTCTCTAATAAATCCATGCTGTTAAGGTGTAATAGCATTACGTTGCTTAAAAGAAAGATGATCAAATGATCATGTAACATATTGTCGAATGTAAGAATGTAGGTTTTTACGGCCGGCGTCAGTGTTATTTTTTGTTTTCGGGCTGTTATGCCGTGGTCTTTCTTGGTTATTACTACCAAACGTTTCACCCGCAACTGCGACAGATATCTTCAGCAGCGTGAACGAATTTTTCTCACTATTGTATAAGCTGTAATACTCTGAAACTGAATTCTCCTTCGCTACGAGTGTCTGCGCACTCTTTTTTTTTTTCTTTTTAGGATCACCAACTTACAACCTGCACAAACATCTGGCGGAAATTCTGAAAACATAAATGGGCAAGACAAAAACTTGCTTCCGAGACTCTAGGCACTTCATTGAAAACTTAAAGAGTATCACCTTGGAGTCTAACATCGTAGTCAGCTTTGTCATCTTCTCTTTATTCACAAATGTGCCACTTAAAGAAGTAGTCAGCTTCAGAGAGAAGTTTTTTCCAGAACTCATCAATCTTTTCCGTCACATGGAAGAAAGGATTCCCAGAATTTCCGAAACCATCTGAGCAGTTTTCATACACTGATCAATACCTACAATATGGATCCAACCATCATTCAAAATAGAAGCGCACGCTAATCAATACTCTAGTAAACAGAGCATAAAGAATATGTGAACAAAACACATCAACGATGAAATAAAATACCTGATAACAGTGTTAAAAGCAAACGAATGCAGCAAAGAAGACAATCTGTGCTAGGCGCCCAAGGGGAAATAAGAACAAGTCTAGTGAAAATCAAAACTAATAAACTGTCTATCTACCGTACGTAGAAGGTGTTTCTGCCCGAATTGGGAAAATCCTAAAGAATACGCAAATCAGCAATGTCTACGAGCCAACAAAGAAAATCAGGGAATATCTTAAAACAGTGAAAGACAGCAGAGACTTCTTCACATCAGCAGGAATCTACAGAATTCCATGTACTGGAAAAGTACACATAAGACAAACAAAGAGAAGCATTGGTACACGAATAACAGAAAAAAGTCTGCAGTCGCCAAACACACATTATCCGACAGAGATCACAAGATTCTTTTCAAAAATACTGACCTACTAGCCACATCAAGACAATACTCGACCAGAGTACATTTGAAGGCTATAGAAATACACAAACATCAAAAGAACTTCAATAGAAAAGAAGAAAAAACAGCATTATCTAGGATCTGGCATAACTAAAAAGCGCAAAAATACAATCCCGCCTAATACAGTCACGACAAAAAAAAGAGAGATACGTATATAAATACTACATCTCGAGTAGAGTACTTCATCCTGAAGATGACTACCGCAGTTGCAGCTGAAACGTTTGGTTGTAATAACCAAGAAAGACCATGGCATAACCGCCCGTAAACAATTACATATTCTCGAATGCTTTTGAGAAGTTGCACATAATATTATTAGGTCTATAATTCCAATTTTTAAAAACAGGGCATATTTGAGAAAATTGGAAAAGTAACCGGTAATCTATTTATTTTCAGTATAAAATTTACATTCACATTTTTTACATGTTAAATTAAAATATAAGTAAACTGAAATTAAACTGAAGCACCTAGGAGCAAGCACCTGTATGTGCTAAAGACATAAAGTAATATTAGCATATACACATATTTATACAATATACATATATTTATACATTAATTTGAATAGCAGTAACAAGAGTACAAAGCTGTATATGGTATTTTGATAAGATTTACATAACATAATAGACTTAGGTTAAGGTGATTAGAGCGCCCCTCATAATTTTCGGTCAAGGATATCTCAAAAGGTAATTTTGTTAAAAACTTAAAATTTTGGCAAAATAAATTAGATAACATTATGTAGACATACATTTAGTTTAAAGTTTTAGTTTCTTCGTTTCCCAAAAAAAAAAAATTATTGACCTTTAAATTTTGAAATATCTAATTAAAATAATACGATAGTTACCTACTAATTTTGGAGAATTTTAAAAAAATCATTAAAAAGACATTAAGAGCTTAAATTTGGGGATTATATTAAGAATAGTGCTGTTAAGGAATGCATTTATTACTTTATTATTATTACTTTAAAATATATGCATGTCTAGATAATAGTATCTCATTTATTTTGTCAAAATTTTAATTATTTTACAAAATTACTTTCTGAGATATTCATGTCCGAATATTATAAGGGGTGCTGTAATCACCTTAAGATATATATTGTAGAGGTTTACAAAAAATTTAGTAAAAAGGAAGAAATTAAATCAGGTCTGGTCGTTGTTTTCGACTTAATTTTTCTTATGGCAGTCACAACTTCCTTTTCTGAAAAAAAGGATACAGTTACCAAATTGGAGCAAGAAATAACGTTGGAAGTAGTGTATGGTAGTGACGCAATATAAATTTCAGTTAAAAAATAAAGTGATCAACTATGTCCGAGCTTACATTGTTATATGACATATTGGTTGGAATTGAAGATGACGCGCCTTTTTTTGAGTTAATAAACGACCAAAAATTATTGGGATTTGGTTAAATGTTTTCTTCAGAGCAGTGTCATACGCAGATATGGATCTTGGGGGGATAACAAAAATGAAAATGGAACAAATTTTTATTGTAAATTTGAATATTCTATTTTATATAACAAAATCTAGTCGCCTAGTCCAGGAGCTGATACCATATTACATAACTGATCGATGAATTTTATTATCGACGATGATACAAGCAGATAACTCGTTTTTAAAGTGCCGCGATAACTTCTCACAACAATTTTGAGATAAAATGAATAAAACTCAAAGCTAATATCACATAATTACGAGCGACCGTTTCCCTTCAGAAAACAACTACTCCTTTGGCTAATACCGCAACAGGTATTGAATTATATTCGAAGGAAAAACAGCAGAGTTAGAAAATAAATTTCAACACTCCACCTTTGATTTTACGCACTAAAGAGAACATCATTTTTTGACCAGTTTCGTCCTTATTAGGACTCTTCAGCAAGAAATAGATAGGTTCTCAATTCCAGTCTCTAATGGAATTAACAAATGCTACATATTTCACCAGTATACAATAAAGTTAGTTACAAAGAAAATAAGAATTCAAGTAGTGAAATGGTGTAGCCATCTGTTCCTAGTAAGCAAAATCAAAGGACGCTGTAGTACCCAGTTAGAAAATTTTTGAAATAATTTAAATATTTATTAAGTTACTTCTAACACATGTATGATGTATTTGATTTAGTAATTATTAAAAAGCAATTCTGAGGTCTCTTACTCTTACTTTTTCTTATAATTACTTATCATTTTGATGATATTTTTGAGTTTGCGGACGTGCTCTACTTCCTGGGAGGATATATCCTCATTATCCCCCTCGTTGGTACGCTTTTGCTTCGGAGGCCCATAAATGGTTTTTGTACGCAGAGTAGGATAGAGACAACCTCAGTTCTTAGATTACTAAATTGGATGTAATATTCAGGATTTTTACTTTTTTTATATTTATTTCATGCTTTTGATTTCAAATTGAGTTTTTACTTATTTCAGAGTTAAAAAAAATACTTTAACAATTTAGTGCGAAAAAATTAGTGTCTTACAAAAAAGTTAATATTTTTATTAGTTATATTAAATATTTATTTAACCAAAATTAAATCAAGTTATAATGTGCACTAACAAAATTCCAATTAGAGGTTTAAATTCCGTTCTAGTCTCTGAACGCTGCGTTGCATTCATGCGGTTTTGAATGTGGTAAAACAACCTGGTGTAACTATATGGTATCGAAATTACAAACTGTTACCATAATAATTATTTCCTTAATTTGCTTTATAAACAAGGCAATATTTAATATATCTTTAAAAATTATTTTATCAAATAGTGCACCGATCTAGAACGTAATTGAATTAATATTAAAATATACAATTTCGATTGATTTAAAGAAGAAATTAAAAATCGGTATGTTACGAAAACTAGTATATCATTTTTGGAAATTCTAAAACAAATAGACATATTTCCTTTACGAGAATATGGAATTTACTTCTGAACCAAAATGTGAAAACAAATTAAATTAAAAATTAAAAAATAACTACATACTCAGTCAAAAATTTTATCTACGATCTCTTGCGGTTTGCAATAGATTGACAGTTTGTCAGTCTCTTAAGATTTCTTATATATAATAATTATTTGGAAAAAAATTCAAAATAAAGACGTTATAATTTACTTATATACAGTGTGTCCACTTAAGTTGAAACCAACTTTATTATTATTGATTTTGTGAAAAAATTTATTCTTGATAAAAAGTTCTGCATGGTCCAAAAATTAAAATGCAACCATCAGCCGTATGCGAGTTTTGTCAAAAAATATGAATTTTGCTGAAGAATAAATAATAATATAATAATAAGTGCTTTATTCAAAACAATTGAGAACTTTACAAACAGGAATTAAAATAAAGCTAAAATACCGATAAGTGCCTAGACACTTGTTTCGGTTATAAATATAAAAACATGGTACAATTTACAACTACATAAAAATTTACTAAAAAATGAATTTTAAAAATTCAGAAAAACATGATAAAATATGAACAGTATATGCAATTCTAATATTAATTATAAAAAACACGACATAACACTAGCAATATTTTCCTACAATTTTCTAGTTTTCAAACTGGCTATTAACAGTAGACCTATTAGTGTTATTAATAAACTGTTTTAGCTGTCTTTTGAAGCCACAATACTTCTTATAGATTTAATATTTTTTGGTATAGATTTGTATAATTTTGGTGCCATAAACAAATAAGAACGCTGATTACAAGTTTTGTTCATTAATGGATGAACAAAATGGTGTTTTTTGCGAGTATTATATTGGTGAGACGGAAGTAGAGCTTATTGTTTATGAAGGTGATATCTAATACACGAACACAAGTAAAATAATTGTCTTGGGTCCATTAGTTATGTTTCAGCATATAATGCATGTGATGGATACCTCGAGTATTTTGACAAAATTAATTTTAAGAACCTTCTTTGCATTACTTCTAAACCATAAAAGTGTGATTTGAGAGCTGTACGCCATGTAAGGAATCTATAACGAAAATGACTTTCTACTAGGGCAACGTATAACATTTTTAAATATTTATCATCAGAGTGGCTATTAGAGGTAGGTGTATATAAGAATAGCCAATCTCTAATCATTTCAAAAGTCCTTTCCCAATACTACATGTGCAGAGATGTTTTACTCAGCATACATTTTACTTTTCTAGAAGGTGGGAACTTTGTGATGCCATTAAAGCTATCCAGACATTCATCTACCTACTTAATGAACAAAAGTAGCTGTAACAATGGATCTCTGTTCCAATTCACCTAAAATAATTATAGCCATTTTGTAATATACCTATTATTAAACACACACACATTATACAGTAATTTTTTTAATTAATTGGAAATTACTTACCTCTAGAAAGAAACGTATACAAAAAAGCGAGTTTGTTTCCAGAAATTGCTTCATGCAAAAAATAATATGTGAAAATAAACATTTCCCACTAAAGAAAATTAATTAAATCACAAAATCAGACTCAAAGAAATAAACGGGGCTCAAATTAAATTAATTTTAATAAAATGCACACGTTCATAACAACATTCATAAGATTGTCAGTTGTCAGTTTTATTCTGTCGACGTCAAAAAACCAGCAACATCAGCGACCTCTAAGATTGGTGTTAGTTTTATTGTAGAGAGATAAATATATGTAAAGATCAATGTAAAAGAGAAAGAAAGTCATATATGTAATTTAAATGGACCACCGAACAAATTTTCCTATTAAGTTACACGTCTCTGTTGTCTCTGACCATACTCTTATACTCAACAGTGAATAATTATACTCATCTTCCAGCGCCATCTGTTGTTGTTGTTACACATAGTTGAGTTAAAAAAAAGAAAATAACTAATAATTGGCAATTGGTTCATCATTTATTATATATGGCGGTAGGAGTCAATAAACGCGGGTTTTTCAAACTCGGCCTTTCTAATAAACTAGTACTAAGTTATTCAAAATTATAATTTTTTGTTCTTTTTCACTTAAAATAATTCAAAGATTTTATTCTTCACCCGACATACTTATATGGATATAATCCATTTGGTTATGTTCTGTGATAGATACAAATTTGAAATATTTTAAGCTAAAAAGAAAACGAAAAATTACAATTTTGGATTTTTGGAAAAAAAAAATAAATTTTATTATGAAGTAAAACACGTTTATAACCATATATTTTTTATTATTAGAATTAAAATTGCACGAATTGTTATTAGAGTACACAATTACAAAGAAATATGAAAATAAAAATAGAAAGTTCGCTCGTGGTTATATCCACTAGAAGTTGTACGAAAGTTCCTGTAGCAAGTTGGCTCTGGTTCCCTATTCTTGCAGGTGTTTTTATTGTTGTATTTTTCTGTACAAAGAAGAACTCAACTTTGCAGTATCCGTACTTTCTAAAATAAATAAATTGATATAAAAACAGTAACTGTATTTCTTAACATACTTTTTAATAAACTTTCATTTGCTTGGATGCAGTACACACGATGAAATATTTTATTTTCAAATCTTCAGTTTTTGAAAACTTTGGATTTCCAATTAGTTGGAGCCATATGTCTCTAACAACTTTATTGGTAGGAATATGATATCTAAAAATATATTAATATGCACAAACTGAAAGTAGCAAGAGCTAAAAATGGTTTATTGGTTCCATTATACATCAAATTCGAAAAAACAAATATATACATATAGGTATCTACTAAAAAGTATCCATTACATATTTTACAATTCTAAAAAAATACCAATAACACACTATATATTTGAATCTTCTTAATATTCACATATTTTATTTACGTAGTTACTAACTAAAACTCTTGGCAAAATAATTGTACAGAAAATGATAAAAGTTAGGTTAGAAAGACTCTCAATTTTTCTTAGAAAACATTCGGTTATCCGTTTTTTTTTTTTTTGAAAATTTATTCTACAAATTGGGTACTTTTTAGTGTTTATATATGCTCTTAAAATGTGGCAATGTATTTAGGAATAAAATACAAACGGAAGTTTTTACTTGTAAGAATAAAATTTTAAATGTATTCCTTACCTGTGACTAACTTTATTCTAACAATCAGGAACAAAACAAGGACGAATTTGAAATATAATTTTATATGCTTAAAGCCTTAAAACTCTTTTCAAAATAGTAAACAAATGAAACAATTAGAATTAATATCTCACAAAAAGGAGTAATGGCTGTTGAAAGTGTTAAATACTAACTTCCGTACGCTTGCGTTACTCTGAACCTGCTGTGAACACAGTCTGAACCTGCTCGATAGTGCTCGACGAACGCAACGTGCAAACGTTGTGTAAAGTAGCGCCTTCTATGAGTGTTGCGCACTACTATAACACGAGTAAGCATTTCCCTATTAAAGATTCCCTAGCCTGCTTATTGGTACAATAAATATACATAAAAAACTTTACATCAATTTTAAAAATAAATGCATTAAAAAATTTGGCACCCTGTAGAAATACAGTCTCATTATTTGACCACTTATTAGGCAAAAAGTCAATATTTTTCAAGTTTACTCTTTACTTTTATCATTCATTGTATTCGTTTTATTTATGTTTATTTCTCTCTGCTTCTTTTTTATTTATTCAGTCTGTTCTCATATAAATATTCAAACACTGCAGAGTTTTTGATTATTTATTTCATTGTGATTACTCCGTCACTGATAAAATTGTAGACATTCAATTTATTATGGTAAGTTCAAACTCTGATAAACTTATGCGGTAATTTTAAAATTCAAATCGTTCAGATAGAGAATCTTTTAATAATCACTAGACCGTTCTATGCGGTTTGATTTCGACTTCAATAACGAATATTAAATCAATATTTTCAATGTCTGCATCTGCTTTTTTTCATAAAGTTCAACAGAGCTGTAATAAGTGATGGATTTGCATTTTTATTACCTTGGGAGAATATATATAATAAATGCATCGATTAACAATGATATTAGGAATATTATCTATCATCGATTAGGTGCTTTTTAAGCATATCCCTTCAGTTTATTTTCACCTTTAGATAAGGTGTTAGGTAATATTTATCTCCTAAATTACTAGATAAAACTAACCGGCATATAAATTAGTTTTATAAAAGATAACTTTTCTTACCTACAAACTTCCTGTTAAAGTACTTAACTGACGGATATAGGTATATGGCATTCAGTATGTTAAGTTTCCATGCCACAAGAACGGTATAGTACAAGCAATGCTGTTGATTAAACAGGAGTAGAACAGTGCGTGCCAGTCCACTAGTGGTAGAGGTGTATGCATCTATTCAGTCACGGTATCCAGATAGCTGATTTACGAGAGCCTCTCTTTATTTTACTCACGTGCAAATATAATTAAGGGTCTCATCTTTATTTCGAAGGATCCCATGGGTTGACATATTGTGTAGTATTTTTAAAACAAATACCGATCGTTATAGATCATTTATTAAGTCACGATCTTGCATTGTCGAGGAAATAAGACAGTCTAAACCATGTGATCCAATATGGTCGCAAGGACAACCACAGTCATATGCTTATATACATTTCATAAAGTTTTTTTGTTATTTCTAGTGGTTCTTTTGCTGTTTGAGACTATTTTTTAAGGTAATATTTTACTTACCCTTAACTGATGACGTGGTGCCACTGGTGACCATAATATTCGCAATATAGGTAAGTAAAGTCAACGTGGGGTCTCTCGTGACCTTCATGTAACCAGTAAATTACGTGTTTTTTGCTAATGTGAGCGGTTTATTTTTCTCAGAATAATGTCAAGTAAACCTAAAGTAGTTCGGTATGAAGACCCGAATTTTGAAAATGCACTACTACGGTGGTCCGCAGAAATCGAAAATGAAGAGGCAAATAAAGAGAACCCCGGTCAACAAAGTGATTGCTTGGACGAAAAAAGAAACTTGGAAGCTATCGTATAAAGTGACACAAGTTACGAAGTTGCTATAGCGATGATGATAAACTACAAGAAGAAACTACAGATTCAGAAAATAACCTAGCTTATTATGGGAAAAATAGGTTTAAGTGGTCTCAATTTGAGCTCACGTGAAACAGAAGAGCAGAAGCCCACAATATTGTTAGGTTCCTCCCAGGACTGAGGGGACCAATGAAAAATCTGAACAATCCAGATCTATTTAGTATTTGGAAGCATTTGTTTAATGATGAAATAATAAAAAGATGATCATAAATGAAACAAATGAAAAATGGAGCAGGGAACGGACAAAATACAAGAGAGAAGATAAACCTGAAATAAACAATATATGGATTTCCAAAAAATATTCTAAAAACTACCAAATCTCAAACTGGGCGGGTTCAAAATCTAGAAAAATCAATTTTGTATAAAAAAATAAAAATAATTAAAAATCAGTTAAATTAAAATAAAAATAAAAATCTTCTATTTCTCTGCCCTGGCTGCTCTGCTCCTGCTCCTGCTCCTGCTCCTGCTCCTGATGTTGGTTCTTATTTTAATTCTAGTCTTCCTTTTTTTATACTCTCCTAGTCTCCTACCTCCTGATGTTTCTGTTCTCTGCCCTGGTCGCTCTGCTTTTTTTTTGTATCTTAGTTTCAATTAAATAACTTTTCTTTAACTTTTTACCTTTATTTATCTTGTAAATTAATCAATGAATTATCTTAACAATCTTTTAAAAATTTTATAAAATTTTCTGTCATTCTAAATTCCCTGTTACAGTTTCTTCTAAAATCTCATGACAATTCTCTAAATATCTTTATTTCCAATCAATAATCTTTCTCCTTATATAAAATCCAAACTTACATTCCTCTTTCAAAATTTCCTATCTGACATCTTCAAATTCTAATGACAATCTATCATTCCAAACATCAAACGACAACATCCTTGATAATTTCACAATATTTTTCTAGACTCTAAATCGTCCAGCTTTGCTAACTTCAATTTTGACATAATAATTATAAATTTCGTTATCTGGGAATTTCCCTTATCAATATAGTTGAACTGAAAGCTTTCTTGGGCCTACTTTATAACTCCGGGGCCTATATGGTTGTTTTAGAAGTAATGACAGCATATTTAGACATTTCATAAAAAGGCTGTCGTTTTAATTCTCAACAGAAGACTTCGAACATCAAGTCTACCGCGAGAATTACGACTTTCTGTTAGCAGAATATTACAGAAACCTCTAACTGAAATTAGAAACGTAGCTAAGGAAGTCAACAATAAAAGAATACGTTCAACATGGATCACTCGAAAAATACCCTTTATGAGATTTAATTTGTCACTCAAAATCGATAAACAATGATTGCAAAAAGAAAATCACAACCTATGGTTACCAAAAATTTAAATTATATTAACTTAAATCCCATACGCCATATTTCCCTGTGATTATACAGTGCTTTTCAGATAAAAGTATCCACCTTAAGTAACTTTTGAAGGACTGATTATTACAAAAAACAAAAAAAAATACGTCAATTAATATTCGAAGGGGGAGATATCGTGCCATATTTAAGTTTGCTGAAAAAGTCACCCTTTCACCCCTACTATCATCCCTTCAATTTTTTTAAATGGCTACCCCCATTTTTTTTTATCCATTTTTGGATTGTTCTCGTTTAACTGATTTCAAAAATGTATAAAACATGGGGTTTAAAATAATTAGTTTATGATCTACAGGGTTCCATTATTTGAGTGACAAATTTTTACATCTCACCTTACTGACTGCAGCAAAATTGGATTTAGAATACATTATACCTTAATCGTACCGCTAAAAACTTGTTGAAGTTTTTTATGATACATGGTAAAGGTATTGGAGATTTGAAAAATGAATTTAAATTACTTTTATAGTGTATTTTGATACACGTGCACATTGATTTGTTGAGGTTATTTATTTGATTTGAAAATGGTTTACAGTTTACAAGAAAGAATTGAACTTGTAGGTTTATACTACAAAAATAACAGTTCTGCACGAGCTGCTGCTAGAATTTTCAACGAAATACACCAAGGAGGTCATGCAACTCATAAGTATGTAATTGATCTTATGCATAAATTTACATCAACCGGGTCAGTTGGCAATAAAAAACATAACCGACTGGAACTCGTAAATAACGAAGCAATTGAAGTCGCAGTTTTAGGACAAGTAAGTCTTGAAAATCAACAAGCACCGCACTGGCAAATATAAAATTGGGAGGAGTTATCTCAGTTTTTTCATTCTGTATTTTATTTTTTTAACTAAGTAAAAATAAAATAACTATGCTATTTTAAAAAAATAACACAAAAACGACTTACCTAATTAAAAAAATAATACCAATGTATAGAAAATAGTATAGAATAAAAAAAAAGGATCATACAGGAGCCGAAAGCTTTACAAATTCAATTGAAGTTGGTTACTTACATACGTTTGCTATAGAAAATTTGGATTCAAAATTCTAAGGAGTAATCTACCACCATTACCCTCTTCGTATATGCGCTCCTGAATAGATAAATACGAGTACAATATAATTGCCAAAGTACCTACCAGTGTGTCATAAAAGAATAGCATAAAATTTATAAAACCTCTATTATAGATATTTACATTTTAGTAAAAACACAAAAACACATCAATTACCTATTTAGCGGTCATGAAATTTTTATTGTTCTATTTCACGGAACTGTGATGTCATTATTATTTTATTAAACTAAATACGCGATACTTTATTTTAAAAAAAGTTATAATTTGAAAATTTGGAAACAAATCTCAATAAACCCTCTACCAATTATCAAGACCATCCCGGACACCAAAGGTGAAAACAAATACTTATAGATTTAAAAAAGAACCTGTTATCGCCGGGAGTCGAACCCAGACTTCCATGTTTTTCCGGACTATCAACGACATTGATTGTCGAGATTCCTAAACGGAAATTTGAAGTGTTAGTTCTAGCTAAACGATATGATAAATGCATTTCTCATGTATACTGATGCTGTAATGGAGGTATTTGTAGATTTGAGAAAGAACCTGAACGTCGTTTGGCTAGAACTATCACTTCAAATTTCCGTTTAGGAATCTCGGCAGTCAATGGCGTTGATAGTCTAACGGTAAGAATGCCCGTTCGGAAAACATGGAAGTCTGGGATCGACTCCAGGCGACAAGTTTTTTTTTTTCAAATCTACAAGTATTTGTTTTCACCTTTGGGGTCCCGGGATGATTTTGATAATTCGTAGGGGGATTATTGGGATTTTTTCCGAATTTTCAAATTATTTCAGCTACTTATTTTTCAGACATACTGACTTTTCGGATTTCTATTTGCGATTTCTCGATAATAAATTCACAATTTTTAAAAAGGTAGTTCATTTAAATAAAAATCCAGTACCTAATTAATAATATTTAATTCTAATTTTTTCGAACTGTTTTTAAGAAAATTAAACAAAATCACGTCACAGCTCCGTGAAATAAAACGAGAAAATCTAAAGAAACATTTCAAAATACTTACTCAGCTACCGTTTTTCCGAATTTTAATTATAGGAGGTGCTATGAATTTTGGGTTTCTTTTGAGCCATCCAGTATGCTTCTACTCTCTTATAAAACGTTCATAACTGATCTGAAAAATACTTAAGCAAGCTATTTTAGCTATCTATATTACCTAAATAATGAACCAAAAAAATATTTCGATAATAACTTTCCTTCACTTTCCGAAACACAATCAACTGTTCGAAAAATTAATCGCTTACCCATCACATTCATAAATACAGCGTGCAAAAACCAAGCGAATATGAATTGTCAATGTTGCCACTATTTAATTCACTATGTATTTAAAACCCACGTTATTTCATCTTATGTTTGCACTTTAAACACTCAAAACTATATTCCGAATACAGTGCATGTGTTGAATGTTAAGAACGATTTAACTTGCTTGTTTATAGATCTATCGACAAGTGCCTGAACTAAAATGTTGGTAAAACAGGGTTTGCCGCGTATAGTCCATTTAAAATAACGCTAAAAGGCCTAGAAACGCCGTACTTGACGAGACTACTTGTCCCCTACGTATTTTGGGTCGCCGATTACGAAAATGAGGGTTAAAACTAGCAGCAATGGTTGAAACACCCCTAAAATTGCGAAAAAAAACACTAAATAGGTGTGTTTTTCGACTGTACTTGTTGTTTTGCAAACTAAGCCATCTTATATGTTTTTTGGGGCGCTGATTACGAAAATCGGGGTAAAAACTTGCAGCAATACCCCACTCATAAAGTTTCAATACTGAGGATTCCTCAAGGGTCCAACGTGAAGCCAATACATTTATTATTTTTATTCATGATATCTCAAATCAACTCTCGGTGTAAAAATTTACTATTTATTGACGATTTAAAAAATGATAAAATAGTAAACAGACCTCATCTGCTTCCGAGAAATTTACAGACACAGTCACAATGTATTTGTGTATCAAAACACGTAGAATTTTCTTTGTCAAACACCATCGAATATCAAAATCTTCCAATATGTCCAGTTTAAGGTTGTAATTAAAAATGTTAGACATTTGCAAATACGTAAGGTGTAGGGGTGTTTTTTGCAATTTTAGGGGTGTTCCAACCATTGCTGCCAGTTTTAACCCTTATTTTCGTAATCAGCGCCCCAAAATACGTAGGGGACAAGTGGTCTCGTCAAGTGCGGCGTTTCTCGACCTTTTACCGTTATTTTAAATGGACTAGTATATTATTTGAAATCTTAGCCTGTATTTTATTTCTCAATTTTCTCCGTTATTACATTAATTGGAGAATTGGTTTTAACGTAAGTGTATTTGATTATTAATAGAGTATTTGCTTGATCCCTTGAAAAAGCGTATTACATCTTTTTATAATTGTTTAAATTTTGATTTTTATTATTATCAAAGTTACATTATTTATAATGCGTTAGCAACTGCTCTGATTTATTTCAAAAACGTCTACCAAATCTTAGCTCTTTAATTTGTAAAGTTTTAAATTTATTAGGAAATAAAATAAAACGTAATTAAACTCTCACCTTAATTTGCTGTTGTATTTTTTTTATAATTTAAATTCAAATATTGAAATTATTTTATGTTGCCAATCGAGTATAAAATACATAATCGCCTCTATGTTCGATCGATTTTGGAGCAAAAACATTTGCTGCATTACGCGTATATACTGTTACTCCTAAATTAGATTTTAATGTCTTAACCAACTGTAAGTATTCGATTCAGGAATTCTAGTCCGTCGTGTTCAACAAGAAGGGCAAGACGAAATTACTTCTCAAGTTTGTACAAGCAAACCTGAACCAGTTTCGGAATCAGTGACTACTTTCCAGCTGATTAGTTTCTTGTAAATTGGTCAACTGTGAATATCCAGGATTATTTTTGCGCGAAAAGTTATTTGTGAACTAACACTGATAATGTCATTATTTATTTGTTTAATCATGTGAGAATGAAATAGAGTTTTTACAAAAAAATATTATCTGGTCAAGTGGTTGGAAAAAAAAACTCTTCAATTTACGTTACAAACTCGACAACCAATGTTCAGCTGTGGAACTTAGAATTATTCTAATATTTATAGACAAAATGTAAAACGTAATTTTATAATTTTTTAAAGTGATTTCTTGTTCTCGAATTAAATTCATAAAAATACACTTGACAAAAGTTTTAATTCACGATGTCAAAAACTAATTTTTTGAAAAATATTATTGCTACGAGAACTGAACTATGTCGGATCTCCCGTGCTACACCCTAATCCGTCTACATTACAACACTACAAATTTATTAAGACATTTAAACCTAAAACACAATCAAAATATTTGTAAAAACCGTATAATAAGAAATTAATATTGTTATTGATTTCAAGTTCAGCAAATACTTCTATATTTCGTTTGATAACTTATCTTTTTACTGCAAAGACGTGCTTATTCCAAATTTGATTTATGGGTGTCTGTAAAAGGTCTTTACAAAAACATACCACATATTCCTTAGACCAAAATAAGTCGATTTAAGTAAAATTACCTTAGTACAAAGTTGCTTCGTTTGGGCTCCAGAGGGCCTTGAAGTTACAATTTTTAAATCGTTTTTCCCATATAAATTTAAAACGGCATATGCGATTTTGCTGAAATTTGGTATATTGGTAGTTTTATGTGGCAAAAATTGGTATTAAAATTTTGTCCGATAATAATACATAGGCGTAGAACTTGATTTTTTAAATAATTGCACCTTTAAAAATTCTACGCCAATAGAAGAAAAGGAGTTTGAGTATGAAATTTAGATTGCGCAACTCATTTACTTTAAAAAAGGTACTCTTGATAAGACTCGATTACTCTCATGATTTTGACGAAATTTGCATTTTAGTAATTTTAGAACATAAACAATAATTATTAAAATACAAACTTTGTCAAAACCATGAGAGTAAATCGAGTGTTATCATGGGTACTTTTTTGTAGTAAATGAGTACCCAATCCAAATTTCATACTCAAACCCCTTTTCTGCCATTGGCGTAGAATTTTTAAAGGTGCAATTATTTAAAAAATTAAGTTCTACGCCTATGTATTCTGACGTCATAAGAAAAAAACACGTATTCGACATTTTTTCCAAAATTGAGATATTTATTTTATATGTTTTAAAATAGCTTTCTGAACATGTTGACGAAGAAAAAATCGCGTATATTGCTGTGGAAGTAATAAATTCGCTTTGTTATTTTTACGTATTTGCACCTCATTGAGTAGTCGTACTAAATATAAACCAAGTATTTACTAAACACTAAGAAATACTTGCGTAAAAACGAAGCGCATACGTAGTTTTTACTTAGTAGGCGCGCGTTTACGTGGATGTGCAGTACAAAGCGCATATAAAGTCCACGTAACAGTTAAAAGCCTTAACATTAATGAAATGGTGAATTGGAAAAACTGTTCTTCGATTACAAAGATAAATAGATTAAAGCCTTATTTACGAGACGTTTCCGAAATAATATTTACCAAAGGGAAACTTTCATTCGTTCGAATAGAGAACTTTGGAAAATAGTACGTTTACAGAAGTTGATATTTTGCAAGAAGGGTTTAAAAGAAATTCTAATCTTATGCGGCCAAATTTTCGCAATACGCCGTGTGCAATAAGCGTCGAAAAAAAGAGTCGATAATAAAAAATTTGAATCCCCTCTCAGACACGAGGTTATCTTTTTGGCAAAACATTCCTATTTGTTAAAATAAATGAATTAAGTATTTGTTACTCTTAAATTAAAAACTATCGTCTGTACTTTTAAATATTTTTTAATAAATAGGTTTCAAAGTTTTATATGCTTTGGTTTTATTATGGGTGCCTTCTTTAATAAAAAAGTCTGTTTGGTGAAACACAAAAATTAAAAATATAGAACATTTACAAAAATAAATTTATTTAGGCTAAAAATTTTTGTATTAAGGTGATTACAGCACCCCCTTATAATTTTCGGACAAGGATATCTCAAAAATTAATTTTTTAAAAAAAATTAATATGTTGGCAAAATATATTAGGCAATAATATCTAGAATATGCATATATTTTAAAGTTTTAATTCCTTTCAGTTTCCGAGAAAAAAAATCAAAGGGCTTTAAATTTTGAAATATCATAATGAAAATAAATGCATTCCTCAACAGCACTATTCTTAATATAATCCCTAAATTTAAGCTCTTAATCTTTTGTTAATGATTTTTTAAAATTCGCCGAAATTAGTAGCTAAAACGCCTTGTTGAGTGCTATTTTCTGGTTTAAACTGATGTAAACTGGTGTAAATCGTTGCAAGAAACGAATGATGACTCAGAGTGTACGATACGATAGTTACAGATGCGTTACACTAGAAAGAAGCACTTAACGAGGCGTTTTAGCCACTAATTTCGACGAATTTGAAAAAATCATTAACAAGAGATTAAGAGCTTAAATTTGGGGATTAGTGGGAATAGTGCTGTTGAGGAATGCATTTATTTTCATTATAATATTTCAAAATTTAAAGCCCTTTGATTTTTTTTTCTCAGAAACTGGAAGGAATTAAAACTTTAAAAAATATGCATATTTTAGATATTATTGCCTAATTTATTTTTAAAATTAAAATTTTCTAAAAAAATTAATTTTTAAGATCTTCTTGTCCGAAAATTATAAGAGGATGCTGTAATCACCTTAACTACAAGCAGAAGTTCCTATATTTACATTTTTCGAAGGTAAAACTGCGTATATGCACGTTATACGTAGTTTTTCCTTAGCAAATTGTAATTACGTGTTTGTTGTATTACAAATATTTTTTCCATTTAAATATGCCGTATTTTTGATTTTTTTGTTATAAAACGGAAATTTCTTGCTTAATCAATAGTTTTTTATTCTCATTTATTAGCTTTTTTGGTATGTAAATATAGGTACCAAAAGTAGTTGTCTGAAAAAATGTATTTGTAATGTATTTATAATTTAAATCTTTACTCTCCATTTTCTTAAATTTAAGATTTTGTCGAATACGTGGTTTTTTCGTATGACGGCAGTATTATTATCGGACAAAATTTTATACGATGAAAAACATAAAAATGTACTTTTTTCTACAAGCGTGCGAGAAGATGATTTTCTCGCACTCTTTGAGTGCGAGAAGTTTATCTTCTCGCACGCAGAGAAATATAAATTGAAATAAAGCCAGTTATACTTACCGCCGAGGCCCGGGTTTGAACCGTGGACCTTCGGGTTATAAGCGCGACGCTCTAACGCGCTACATTGAATATACATTTAAGCGAATGTCAAACGTTAATAACAGCGGCATGAATCTAGTAGGCAATTATACAGGTTAATTCTCTATTTTAGAAATAAATGCGCTTGTAGAAAAAATGTTGATCGTAACACGTGCTAGAAGCACTTTTACGTACTCAACTGCTTACCCGCACTCCGCTGCGCGTCGTGCGGGTAACGCAGTTTCATGCGTAAAAGTGCATCTTCTAGCACTTGTTGCGATAACTACTATTTTCATATCTTCTGCAACACCTCTAATCGAGACTTTTAACAAAAATACTCGATTCTTGCCATGTACGATTTTTTAAGGAATATTAATTATTTGCCTGCAATACGTATACAAAAATATTTATTGTTGGTTTCCATAGTTTCATCTAAATAAAAATATTGTCAAGTTTTAACACCTAATCTCTTGTTAACGATTGAAAGTGTTCTATCTGACTCAATAATTAAAAAAACAAATGCGTGGTTTATTAATATGGCTGTACAATATACCAATGCAGAATATACCGATATGTCTGAAATTAGGATTTTGTGAAGGAAATGCTCGAGAGAGTATCAGGGTGTACTCTGAAAGGTTTCCAAATCATCGTGTACCTAGCCACCCAACTTCTGCTGCTATTGAGAGACGTCTTCAGGAGACCGGTTCCTTTGCTCCCAACACTGTTGATAATGGAAGAGAACGTTTTGTAAGGATTCCTGAAGTTGAAGAAGACATTTTAGAACGTGTTGAAGAAGATCCAGAATTAAGCACCAGGCGAATTGGAAGGGAACTAGGAGTAAGTAAAGATGTCGTTCAAAAAGTGCTTAGAGAACAATTGCTATATCCATACCATAAGAAGCCAGTACAAGAATTATTAGTCCATGATCCACAAATTCGTTTGGGTTTTTGTCGATTTGTTAATATGCAAAGAAAAAGAGATCCAAACTTTGTCAAGAAGGTTCTCTTTACCGATGAAGGTGATGAAGAAGTTATGGAAAGGATATATTTTAATTTTATTCGACGTATAAATCTTTGTATGCGTGAAAATGGTGAACGTTTTGAACAATTTTTGTAAAATCTCTATTTTGATTATGTTGTAAATACATATTTTTGTGAAACCTATACATTCTAAATTATTAAAACAGAAATTTAGCGAAAACCATGAGAGTAATCGAGTCTTATCAAGAGTACCTTCTTTAAAGTAAATGAGTTGCGCAATCTAAATTTCATACTTAAACTCCTTTTCTTTCATTGGCGTAGAATTTTTAAAGGTGCAATTATTTAAAAAATCAAGTTCTATGCCTATGTATTATTATCGGACAAAATTTTAATACCATTTTTTTTGCCACATATACCACATATACCACATTTACCAATATACCAAATTTCAGCAAAATCGCATATGCCGTTTTAAATTTATATGGGAAAAACGATTTAAAAATTGTAACTTCAAGGCCCTCTGGAGCCCAAACGAAGCAACTTTGTACAAAGGTAATTTTACTTAAATCGACTTATTTTGGTCTATGGAATATGTGGTATGTTTTTGTAAAGACCTTTTTTGTTTCAGGAAAGTATTTTTTAACAATAAAGGGTTTTAAAATTGACATTGTACTATCTGAATCTACTAGTAATTTTATTTTCTAATTATTTATTCTAAAATAAAGTTTTTTGGTAACCACATTTAAAGATTGTAATCTCCAAAAGTCACAAAGTGAATTCGACAAAAGCGATTTGTGTAAATCCTACTGACTGCACCAGGTTTAACTCAGAAGTCAAAAACTTATTTTTTAAAAATCTGAACAATGATCAACAAAGAACTACAAAAGCTGCATTATAAATAAATAAATAAATAAATAAATAAATAAATAAATAAAATGAGAATATTATAGAGAATGACAAATAATTATGTTTTACACCGTTGATATTAAAATAAAGAAATGTTATTTTGTTTACGGAAGTGTCCGGTAAGGTTGCACTATTTTGTTGTCTACGCAAAGATCTTGATATTACTTACAGTTTGTTTTTTACCAATACATTCATTGGTCCATCTATATCGGACTTACTTCCCCTATTAAAAAACGTATAATTTATAATTTATTGAGAATGTTGAAAATAATGATTTTAGAATAAAAGTAATTCCTTGGTTTATAAAAATTTGAGGAAAAGAATATCGAAGTTTTCACGCGATTTTCGCGAGAAAAAAAATAGGAACAGCAACAACGTGCAAAATTAATATAAAAAGCCTACATCAAACAAGCGGGAGACAAATGGATTTAGTTTTTGCTCTAGATTTTCGATTATCTTGCCAGCATTTATCATTTATTACGGTTCTTGGTGATCGACCAATTCGTTTTGATCTCAGAATCGCAAGAGATTACTCTTTAATCAACTATAGGTGGTAAGGCAATAAACTATAAGAAAAAAATGAAAATTTGAAACGGATGCACTTATTTTTAATAAAAATATATTCTTGTTTGAAAAAGTTGTTTGATTTATACTTCTTATGAGTGTTTATTATTTCTGCCCTGCTAAGCTGAAACGTCCTATCTAACAAAATTTCAGTTTTTGAGTAAAAGGCATATTTGGATGCAGAAATGCATCTACAACTATTTTCCTATACAAAATCGTCCTAACTACAACATAAAGCACTTGTTTCTTACATTTAGTTTCGTCCTATTTATCAAAAACAACATAATTATCAAGAATGTTTCTCCAATCTCCATTTACTAATTAAATTTGTCCCAAGTACGCAAATAACGTTTCAGTTTAGTAAAACATAATGGTATCAAATAAACAGTGGCGCACCCAAAATTTTTGTTTTGGGAGGGGGAAAGGGGGGCTTTCATAACGATAAGGGGAGAACACAAAAAAACAAAAAAAAGCAGATTTCACAAGTTTTTTGTTATTTTTATTAACGAAAATGAAAGGTACGTACTACATAAATGTATTTTGCTTAGAAAAATCAAATTTAAAAGAAAAAACATTCTAGGCTTCTCAACGAACTAATTTAAAATATTCTCCACAGACGGAGTCATATTTCTATAAATATGCAAAAAAGTCAGGCCATTTATCCGGTTTTCCGAAGTACTGTTTCTCAAATAACTTTTGAGTCGTCGTAAAGTTGAAAAACTACGTTCACCTTTAGCAGTAGCCGTATAGCTAATATATAGAGTAATGTCCTGATATTTGTAAAGGTATCAGTAACGTGTTATAATGAGCTTAAGGCACTTCTGGGCCGCTTTTCATTTGGCAATCTAGCAATTGCTCTGTACCAAAGTTTAAGTTCGACAACTAGCTTATCTTTGGTTCCTGTCAAAGATTGGAATTCAGTTAGCGTTTCGTCTGTGAAATGTATACGTGTATTTAATATGCCAAAATTACGAAATATGGCCCTAAAATGCACGAATTATTCGCAGCTAGCGCTAGTATCGCTTTTGCTCCCCCTATCATGACTTTGCACTGAGCGAATAGTACCTAAGCAGTTTCAAATTAAAGGTAAGTCGCAGGAATTAGAAACAGCTGGTTCAAGGAATGTACCGCACAGTGGACATACAATGCCTTTGGATAAACAGCTTGAGTGTGGGCCTGAACACCATTAAATTTTTCTCTCATAGCTGTTGCACCATCATACCCTTGACCACGCATTTTAAGTCGATTCCAACGTCTTTCAGTTTTTTATAATTGCCATTGAAATTCCCTCTATACTGCCACATTTTCAAGTGGTACAAACTGCAAGAAAAGCTCCTCTATTCGCGATTTAAGCTAAGTGATACGCCCTCTGGAGGAAATTTGTAGAAGGTCCCTATAAGTAGGATATCGTTCAGTGTTGTCAGAAAAATTTCGCTACGTCGTCGGATTTTAGCTCTTGAAGAAGTGGATAAGACCTTTAGGAATCAAAATTTGTGTCTAGTAATATGTAATCATACTTAATATTTATTTAAGGATTTTTTTATAAAACCGATTTATTATATTGATTTTTTTTAAATTTCTGTTTATTTATTAATTTTGTTTTAAAATCAGTTCATCATTTGGCAACATTGGCGTTCGTGTTCATTGTTTACATTTTAATTTGTATCAATTGCAATTCAAGTTTTTTCTTACTTTTTAGCTTTAAATTTGTTTATTTCTTATAGTAGGTATGTGTTTATATTAAAAATGAAATCTGCAAAAAAATCTCCCGCAAATTGCAATCTATATGGTGTTAATGTCAAAATCAGAACTGAAGTATTCATTATTTTCCAAGTGCAAGTCGTAAAATTTTGTTTCTTATGATAAATGAATATCTACAAATTCACAATATTGAAATTTTGCAAAACTTTGTTAAGAATCAAACTGTAATCTGATTTGTGACGGTTTTATTATCATTTACATGTATACAAAGTACTACATAATTCACTTCTTAATATAAGAATAAGCATGGGAATATATTTAAATAAGTTCATCAATAATAAACGTTTGGTAGCTGAAATGTCCTTTAAACCACATAATAAAACATATCCATCAAAGACTATACGTACAGATAGTTTCAAAAAAGAATGAGAAGATCGATTTCTTTATACATTTTTTGAATAACTAATTCATTTGTTTATTATTTACCTCCAGAACAGATATCATTTTGTTGAAATTATTTTAATAATTTGACTGGTTTATTTTTAAACTGTTAAAACGTCTTCAAAGCGATAGGTACAAGTATTAGAAATTAAAAATTTTAAAAAACCGACTTCAAAAACGTGCAGATGCCGTCACCACATCTTATCCAAATTTATATTGGGCCACCCCTGAGGTACCCCTTACTAACAAAAAATGAATCATATAAATAGGACAAGGTGGTAAAGCATTATCGCTAAACATACATGAAAAATGAAGAGTTTGAGGAATTTCTCATAAACCCAATTATTAAATTTTAACCAAATTTATATGGGAATACCCCTGAAGTACCCACTTTCTAACAAAAAAAGAATTATTAAAATCGGACACCGTGTTAAATAATTATCGCTGAACATACATAAAAAAAATATCGCGACGAATTGAAAACCTTCTCCTTTTTTGAAGTCGGTTAAAAATAGAACGTTGCCAGCGTGTAGTTTGCATCTTTATCTAACGGTAGATAATGTCAGAGATACACACTGTCATCGCAGATTAAAGCGACGTTATTGGCAACAACGCATTTGAATCTTGTTTGGATGTTATCGCTGAAGCGGTGTCATAGGCGCGGTAATAGGGATTTAATCAGCAGAGACTGTCTCAGTGAAGTTGGCCCAACCCCACAAAACATGATATTTGTGAGTTTATCTCAGGGAAAATTAAAATTTTGTTTAAAATATAATATTTTTGGTTTGTTTAAATGTTTATGGAAATATAATAAGACCAGTGTGGCTATTTTTAAAGAGTTTTTATTTCGAAATTGTTTTATTTGTAAAATTATCTGTGTTTGGTAAAATACATGATGGAGACAACTCAAGTTGAATAGTCGGTTTATCGGCTTTAATAAAATCAAGGCACGCTTTGTAAAACAAATGATAATAATAGACTTTGCTAAGAAGCCGATTTTGACGTTTTAATTAAATAGAGAGATATTGCAAATTTCTATAACGCCAGCTACTAATAGTGACATCGTGACATCACCTTGTGCATCTTTGAAATAGGAAAACAATTTTTGTGACAACCAATTCGTTCTTAAATTCGGAAGATCATTTTTAATAATAACCGCACGCCTATGACTCGTCGATTTCCTATCCCCTCAGACCCGCAAAGGTTTATGTTAAAAATGTCACTATCTATAATTGTGGTATTTGACCACAGTGTATCCACTCTTACCGTCAAGGTCAATGCGTGTTAAGTTTCATAGCCCCGCCGTCGTGAGGTCGCCACCGTCACAGTTTATAGGACACGCTTGTGCAGCGTTGCCAATAGCAATCATTTTATCCGATTTTTGGGTATTCTTAATTAACTAATGAACTTTTATGAATTGATTTATAATTTATTAATGTAAGATTATAGCGTTTTTGCCGTTTTTCATTTAGTAGTATGTACTATTGCTGAAAAGTCATGTTTTAAAATATTTTCATCGTCACTATTGCATTTATTGGTGACTTCAGGCGTTTGGGGTAAGTGATGAGAATTATCACCATTTGACCGTGACAACACTGCCTACTTTGTGTACTTGATACCTACATAACCACAAATATTTCTTATTTCTTTATTATTTTTATGAATTTTGTGAGCGATTTGTTTGTTTTTAAACTGATCGTTAAATAATAAAATGGAAATAAAACAGAAAGTCAATAGTGAAATGGAAATAAAGCAAAAAATTAATACCACAGCATAAAGTTTATTTAATAGGCAGTGTCGCGATTAGTTTCGGCTTACATTGGTCAGTGACCACATGGAGGAAGGATTAGTGTGACCACATTACATTTGAGATAATTGATAAACTTTCAATCATGATTGTAAAGTGTAAGTGTTCCCGGTTCCAGGATGTTACATTATTTTAATGGTAAAATACGTCTTCTTGCTAACACAAGATACCTATAATATAAGAAATAAGAAAAACCAGATAAAACTGAAAAAATGAAAACACTTGAATCTTTTTTATTTTATCTTAATATTTTGCATGTACCTATTATTATTGCATTATTTTTAGTTTTAGTTAAAATAATACCCGAAATTTACATTTTATAAATAAATCGTTATAAATATAATAAATGGTTTCATTTCATAAAAAAATGTAGCACCAAAACATGATTAAACCATTATAGTTGCTTATTGTAATCAAATCTCAACTTTAATGGCACACACAATAACCACGTTCAAAGCGTGCTTCCAAAAAATTATTCAGACATTCAAAAATTGCCGCCAGTGTGAGGGCGCTGAAATCAGCTACGAAAATTATACATTGAGTGTACTGTCTATAAACAATATATAAAAGGTCTGTGTATTTGACTGTAGTACTTGGTAGTGAAAGCTGCCATGTAGGATGCGGGCTTGCCAAATGTCCATGTTCTCGGTTTTGATTTCAGATTTCGGTGCTTTCGCGTAACGTATTTCATTATTGCTCTAACAAAGATATTTTTTTACATAAATGGAAACTTTGTAAGTATTAACCAAAATCGCAATCGCATCAGTGAAAAATTTCGGGGGGGAGGTCCTAACCACAAAACCCCCTCTTGGGTGTGCCACTGCAAATAAAATTACAAAGCAGGAAGTTATATCTGTCATAATTAAAAAGGCTGAGGATGTTTCGCGCGTCCTGTGGCATAGTGGTTAGCGTGGTGGACCCGAAATCTAAAAGTCACGGGTACCTATCCAGGCGAGATCCAATTCTTTTTTGAATGATTTTCAATATATCCGCATGCTACAAAATAAATTAATTTATAAATTTTATTATTATTGTCCTATGTGTTTATCTTTCTTCAATTTCCTAAGGATAAACGTCCTAACTAACAAAAGTTAAAGTTTTGGGCCACTACGCGATTTACAAAGTACCTATAGGTATTGATTTATATTGCTTTAAGTTAACTCATGCCAAAATTTCACTCCTTTTAAAAAAATTACACAGTGAACAATATGAAAAAAGACAATCTTTAATATCTCACATCTTTTCTCAGGTCATACAGGACGTTTCAGCTTAGCAGGGCCGATTTATCATGCAATATCAGCCCAAGCCTAGTTCAATCATTTCACCACGAGAAATCACACAAATTAGCTTTTGCATACATAGCTAGTTCATATTTTTTAATACAAGAGTTGTCTAACTCAGCTGATTGCTAATTTAAGTGAAGTTTATTTTAAAAAAATTAAAAGAAATGAGTCCGACAGTGACGAAAATAGCTCTGGTAAGTAAACTACAATTTTGTTTGCTTTTAAAGTAGTATAAGTATATTTTTAATGTTAATTATTTTGTTTGGGTGTTCTGGGTTTGGGTCACTTCTGCACTTAAATTTGTTTGTTACATATATAGAAGAACCTTTACCAGATTTAGGGCCAGAGTACGTACCCTCTGTCACCTCCAATGAAGCTAGACATTACTTTGTTAAGTTTGTTGTCCCATCTTGTACAGGGTAAGAATTAACGATAAATTTATAATTTACTCTGGTGCACTGGCTTCCTTACTATACAGGGTCCCTACTATTTCGAAGGGACAGTATTGCTATTTCTTAAACGGTTACACATAGAAAGTTAATTAAATTAGACAAAAGTTTTGAAGTTTTGTGTTCATTAAAATGGTGCTATGCTGATATCTACAGAGAGATTCAAAATATCGGACAGAAAATGAATGAATTTAAAGAAATGACAATTTTATATTTTGTCCGATATTTTGAATCTCCCTGTAGATATCAAAGATTTCTTGGCACCATTTTAATAAGTATAAAACTGCGCAACTTTTGTCTAACTTAATCCACTTTCTATCTTTTACCATTTAAAAAATATCAATAATGTCCCTATAAAATAGTATAGACTCGATGTTTAAAGTAATCATTTTAACCCAACAATTGTAAGGCAAGGATAGATAGGTACGTTTATTTTTTGTTTAAAGCTGGCTCTGTTTGTTTTCAACGCGAATTGCGCATGTGTATCATCCACTGCTAGGTGTTTTGTAATATTAAACAAGCGATACACTTTTTTTT
The DNA here is from genome assembly GCA_927349885.1 of Psylliodes chrysocephalus. Taxonomy (NCBI): domain Eukaryota; kingdom Metazoa; phylum Arthropoda; class Insecta; order Coleoptera; family Chrysomelidae; genus Psylliodes; species Psylliodes chrysocephalus. The sequence goes on along the minus strand of OV651815.1, from coordinate 74,289,749 downwards.
CATTCTCGAATCAGTTTAGCCGCGAACTACAGCAATATGAATATAATGTACAACTGTTTTAAGACGATGTGACGTACTTTAAGTTTAACAAAAGTTTTAAGAGCATTTGAATATTCCTTCGCTAATCCCCTGATGTTATCGGCGGATCTTAATGAGCAAACTCTCTTGAGTGTCATTTAGTCGGCTCTATAAAGTAGGCGGTTAGAAACTATTAAAGAGAAACCTTTCGAGCGGGAAAACTGTCACTGAGAGCAACAGAATTTAGCCATAAAATTTTAGAGAATATTTATATCGACAATGTAGTAAAAGTTTGGATGGGCAGATATACAGTGTGTAACAGCTAAATGGAATAAATTCAGTGGCTCAATTACTGTGCACATTTATAAATAAAATCCCGAAACACTACAATTATAAAATGACATCCTGCAACATTAAAATTTCACTACTACCTTCAAACCCCTTCGAGTGAAAGTTGCAACTCCCAAATTTGTAAATAACGTATGTAACATAAGTTTTGGGACAAAATCAAATTAACATTATTTGTTCAAATTAACATTATTTGTTCTAATTTTCAACTTTTCTCAAACTTTTTATTTTTGTTTTCATGTGTCTCCATAAGTGATTGGATAGTAGTAACATCGATTTCCCTAATCTTTTCGTGAATTCTTTTCTTAATTGTTCTTAATTTCCTGCCTCCCATCCATTATCATAAACTTTTCTGCTTAATAAGGTTCAACATTCTTTGATGGAGCGTGCATGGAGAACATTAGGTGGATTATTTTCTCTGAGCATAAATGGGACAATATTGGCTTCCAGCTGAACTAGTTTGCCTGGCATAGTAAAAAGATGCTAGATCTGGCCAGAACATGATTTCATCATTGTCGTGATCTTTGTTTAAAAATGGTAACAAATTAGGCACACATCTTTGCATATAAATATCTGCATCAATGGCTTCTCCTCTAACATGTTTTATTTGGGCGCGATGCACTTGCTGGAGAAATGGTGCACTATACTTGAATTTTATTTTCAAATTAAGCTTTTCTTTTAAATTAATCCCAAGCTTCATTGTTATCCTTGGTATAGAATCCATAATTACCGTCAAACGGGGTTAAGTGAATCATAGTGGGTAAAATGAATCACTGGACACTTTTTGGAAAATCGGCAATGTTGTCATCGAAAGCTTTAAGTTTATTCCATGTTCCCATCAGAGTGTCGCTTCAGTGTACCTTTGGACGTAGTACCGAGTGTTTTGTTGCGTTTAAGTAGACTGGTAAGTTACACGAAAAGTTTATGGGATCAACGATTTTTTGTTTATTTGTGAAATATTAAAAACGACACAGTGTAGAACTCATTGTTTTGAAATTTAATTTGTTTAAATAAAATAAATGTATTTATTAGGTAGTTAGCAATATAATATTAATATATTTCATGTCGTAATATTTGTAGTAAAGTTGTCACTTTTTTTTAATAAAAAAAAGCCGGTAAAAGGGGTAAAGTGAATCACTCATGTTTTTGTAATATTTGGGTTGCATTGTATAAATTGTTTATTTTTATTCTGTCATATAATAAAATTGTGCTGTTTTTGTATTTTTATTAATATATTTTTTTAGTTTCAGCATGCCAAGGGTGTATAAAAAAAAGTTGGGACCACGAGGAAAATGTAATTATGATCCGGTGTTGTTGTCCTGGCATTGGCAGAGGTTCGACGCGGAATGTCTATAAGAGAAGCTTTAGAACAGTTTGGCGTTCCTTTTAGCACAATTCAAAGAAGGTATCATGGAAAAAAACTCCTTAAAATATGGTCGGCAGACTGCACTAACTGAAGTTCAGGAAACTAGACTAAAGAAAACCCTAGTAATTTGTGCCGAGTGGGGATTTCCGTTAAAATGTACGGACGTTAGGACAATTGTGCAACAATATTTAAACGAAATTGGAATGACAGAAAAAAGATTTAAAGAGAATATGCCAGGAGTCGACTGGTTTAAAAGCTTTATGAGCAGACATAGGACCTAACTTTTAAATTGGCAGAAAATATGAAGCGCGTTAGAGGAGCTTTAACTTATGACGTTTTTTTTGCTCTAAATTGATTCATTTTACCCATAGACATTTTAAAATGAGTTTTAATACAATTTAGATGCATGATTCACTTTACCCCAAAGTAGAGGGTAAAGTGAGTCACTCTTTAACAAAAAATTTATATATTTCTGTTTTTTCAAAAAAACATGATTTATCATTAGAACCACTCGTAATGAGTGTCACAACCTTCAATATTTTTTGTATATTTTTAGTTTCCTTATCTTTGGAGAAAAGATAAAAAAAACGTGTTTTTTTGATTCACTTAACCCCGTTTGACTACCCTTTGAGAGTTGGATAACGTAAAATATTTTTCAGCGTCCAAAACGATGACCTGGTTGTTTGCAAAGTGTTGAAGCTCTAGTGCTCGACAACACCGTGGAATTCGTTGCAACTGCACAGCTGTGTATTTTGGGAATTTTCTTCTTTTTCTGAATGACATTTCACTTTCTTTAATCTCCCGATATGCAGTCATATGTGAAACTTTATAACGCCTTCCCGATCTTCGTGTAGATGCGCCAACATTTTATATTACACTTTCTCTTAGTCTATCTGATCTGACATCAGTCAAAAGCCGAAATCTTCCACTTTTTGGTAGATTCGGTCAAGCTATGCCTACCTTATATTCCTTTACTGTTCCGTAAATATTTGCAAGAATGTTATTGAGTCCTTGAAACATTTTTATAATATCCGCATTTTGCATTTGGCCAACTAAATTATAGATGCTTTTTAGTATTTAGATTTTTTATTCCATCTAACAAAAGTTTGTCGACAACAACTGTCAATATTTATGATAACAAGGCCTACTTAAATAAATTTCAGGCAATGGTATTTAGACTCTTTTCGAAGTGATAAAAATTAGTTACCAAATTTGTCTCAAAATTTATGTTACGTACGTTAGAAAGTAGGGGCCTGTGATAACTCATTTGAAAGGTCTCTTCATTTTCCATTCAAAAATAAAATTAATTACTAATAGTTTCGTTTTTTGATAAAAAATAACAAAAACATCAATCTCAATGTTGGAGACGTTTAAAATGCAAGCCTGCAAAGTCATTGGCAGCATCCTTATCGTAATAGTATATTACATTACAAGTGTGGAAAGTGACATTTTTCACATAAGTGATGTACGATATTTTTCCTACGACCACAAAATAATTTTATCAAAAAATGTAAAACCAGGTTATTATTATAATAATTAAAATGTATTTAAAAAAATAATCAACAATAATCGTATTTATTCAATTTTCATATTTTCTAAACAAAAAAAAAATTAAAAAACAAAAAAAAATAAAAGAAAACAAAAAAAAAATAAAAAAAAAAACAAAAAAAATTCTGGCCCCGCCAGGAAATGAACGCAGTCGCTCGCCAGGTCTCAAATGGCAAAGTTGATAAGTTTGACGCTCTAACCATCTAAGCTAATAGGCCATGCATCAATTTAATGATCTAATCGGTTATGTGTTTAACCAGAATAAAGAGCAAACATATCTTAGTTATTTTAAAATTATTTTAATAATAATTGTTAAAGATAAATATCTAGGATCTAATTTACAACAATTTCAATAATTTAACAATCATATCGATTTTAGTATTAATATGGACATTACAAAGATCAAAATAGAAATGATGCATTTGACATTTTTTGACAGCTGCTGCGGAAAGTAGCATATTCGTACACGGGTGGAAAGTAAATTCTTATTCATACGCGTGTGATATAGGGCACTTTCCATACGACTATATAGTGTGATATGTGACGCTTTCCTAAGTGGTCGTAGGAAAATAAAATTATCTTTAACTTTAATCAACATCTCAAGCGTTACTGACGTAATCACAAACATTATTCCTCTTCATAAATCAGTTAAATCGCTGTTTTAGTCTTGTATAGCATATTTTCGGAAAATTAGCTTAAATAAAAATACGAAATACGAAGAGAAACAATTTTAAAACTTATTGAGTTATTTATTTTAAGTCTGTGTCAGCGGCTTCAACTACTAAAGTTATTAACCTCATGTTCTATGTAGACTTTGTTACTGTTTCCCAACGCCAATTAAGGAACATTACTGTTAAGTAAAACCCAACAGTGAGTTGTAAATATTATTATTGTTACTGTCAAAATAGGATTTTAAAACAAATTATTTTTTATATAAATAAAAATTTCCTTGTTCTATTCCGTCATTAATTTTATTTTATATAGTTAGCACAACACTACATATGATTTGGAAAACTTTGTTTCCATCTTCGGGTGCAGTTAAAATTTAAAAACATTAAAAAACACATGGGGACGATTACTTCAAAATTAGTTTAAAATTTTTAAATTACCAGAAATCCCATCTTTTTGTTTTAGCATGTGAAGGTGTTACTGCAAAAGACAAGAACACAAGACTTTTTTGCATTTATTTGCAAAGCATGTTTACTAGACATAGACTCAATTACAGAGAGATCCTAATTTAATTTACTAACCGAATCTTCGATGGCAGATGGATCAAAAGAGTAGTACACTTGGGTATCGTCAGCATATAAGTGATATTTACAATACAACAAATTTGTATGCAAAAATGAGGTATAAAATGCTACTTGAGGGACACCATGAAAAACGGGCAAGCAGTCAGATAAGTTACAATTAAGTTGTACTTGCAGGACTTTATTGGATAAGTAGGAGGAGAGAAGAGAACATGAAACCAATATAATGTAAAACTGCCTGCAACTATTTATGATTAAGCATATCAGGTGCGCGAATAGTCTATCTAGACTAAAATACTAACTTAATTATTATCAAGAGAATGTAAAATTTCATTAGTAACATCAGTTAAAGCTGTTGAGCAGCCATAACCACCTGTACTGTACAACTCCAGTTTATTGTCCATATCCACTTTTAGTAATGAGCAAAACAAGACCAAGACTAAGACCGGGTTGGTCTTGGTCTTGCACACTCGGTATTGGTCTTGGTCTTGCAAGCCTTCAGCTGGTCTTGGTCTTGCTGCAAGAGTCTTGCGAGTCTTGCATTTTTGGTAAATCTTAAATACTGCTACTTTGTACACAAAAAACTTGTTGATGTTCTGTGAATTATAGTATTTTACAACATTTTCCAGCACCGAAAAGAGTTTTTATGATATCACCTAAGTGTTCTCTATTTGTAGTCAATAATGAAACACCCTGTATAAATTATTGCCATTAGAGGCTTTATGTACATTATAAAATTAGGAACTACTACGCAAACAGTAAATATAGTTATCTCCTAAAGCTTAAGGTTTGTATTTGTAAATAAACCACATATATTTTTTATTTAAACCTTTTTTATTAAACCTTTCCAAAAATATTTATCTATTTTTAAGTATAAACTTAATGTACAGCTGTAAACAGTTTTAAAAATTAAAATTATAATTGTGTCAATTAGTAATTTTTATATGCTGTACACTTGAATACGAAAAAAGAATAAAAGCTTAATTTTTTCGAAATGTATGTAAAAAACGGTAAATAAAATATGTTCCTCAATTCCCAACAATTGGATATTTATTTATTTATATTTAACATATTTTGTGTATTCTTTTATTTAAAATATTTTTTTTTGCAAATCCAACAATCCAATAAAAAACAAAAATTGTATCCTTTCAAATCAACAAATACTGCGACCGATAACTGAACCTGGATTTTCCAGACGTATGGGATTAATATAAAAAGTATAGATGCATAGCATACTGGCATAAAATACTGGGTTAAATCAACTTAAACATACGCACATTTAAAACAAAAACAACAATGATTAAAAGTTGTCTATATTAAATAAAAACTATGTACTACCAAATGTATTTTCGTAACACAAAAATTAAAAATAAAAAATAGGCTAAATTATGTAGTGAACAAGTGATAGACGAGACGAGATAAGGCTTGTCTCTTGTTTCGAAAAAATGTATCTCGAAATTTCGAGACGAAACGATATAAAGTCCTATCTATCGTCTCGTGTCAACTCTAGTTAAACGCAGTAAGAAAGTATATAAATGAACTTTTAAATGACGTTTAAATTATAACGTTTCAAACGGCTTTAAATGTATATTTATTAATTTACACATTTCTAAAGACACACCCTATATATCGAAAATTGAGGTTTTTCGATACGAATGTTTATATACTTACCTTTTGTTTTCAGGCAACAATTAAAGAACGCAATACCGCAAGAGTCTTGCACAAGAGTTTTCGTCTTGCGTAAGTCTTGCACCACTTGGTCTTGTTCTTGGTCTTGCACACTTGGTCTTGGTCATGCAAGCTTTTAGCTGGTCTTGGTCTTGGTCTTGCAAAAAACCAAGACCAAGACCGCAAGACCAAGACCAGTCTCGCTCATCACTATCCACTTTTGTTGCACAAACTACTATATTTGTTGTCCAAATTAAAAATAAAACTTTTCACCATTTAAATTATTAGAAATAGTTGTCCTTTGTTTACTTAAATGTTTAGGTTAATGCTCTACTGTTCAGAGTGAACTACACGTTTTCTATTTAAAAAGCATAAGTGTCCAAGATCCTAACTATCTAAGGGATCTATCGATCGGTACTAAAGTTACTGTCCCTATTATCTGGAGAAATATTCTAAAATTGTCTGGAAAAATATCGAGAGTACGAATCGATTATTCCACGCAATGCGGTTTTGCATTATCTACAGATTTCAGCATTTTTCCCTAGATCTAGGGAAATAATTTGGAATGGATGCGAAAGAGTTATAACTATCTACTTATATCTGCAAAATAGCTCGTTCTACACCCGGGAACGAAGCAATTACTGCTTTTACGTATTTGCCAATTATGTTAGGCACTTTCTTTTACAGTTTTTGGTACTTCTTCAACTATATTTGTAGAAAAACAATTTTATTTACTTTGACAAACAGAAAATTAACTCAATTTACGACGACCCGCCACCTATAGTCAATTTGACGAAAATTATAAATTTAACCATAAAACTTACATTTACCAAAATTTGCAAACTTTCAAGGAAGTGTTATGAAATAGGATCCTGATCCAGTGTTTATGTTCTTCTAATTAGTTTTACAATATACCACCTGAATAAAAAGGTAAAAAGTTATAATATTTCCAGCGAGATACTCATTTAAATATAACCTAAAAATATTTTTTCACGCAACTTCCTACAGAAACAACATTCAGCTATTTATTTATTTTTTTTATTGGCTCATTATTATTTCTACTATTTTTAACTTCCATCCGAGTACATCTCAAGTTAATTTATTTCTCATCTCCTATTTTCGATTACATGAAATTTCTGGAATTATTGTCGTTTGCGCCTGTAAAGCGGAAGTGATTATTTTCTTTTATCTTCGGATATATTTTTACAGAAGGGAATCAAGAAAGTTCGCAAGGGATACAGTAAGTTATTATGGCATGTCATCGGAACGTTAAATCCCTATCGATTGACTTCAGAGGAACTTTATTGCGATAGTTTTTGGAGAGTGAAAAGCTGAAAATAATTACTTCTCCAGAGGAAGAAATTGCGGTCTCTTTGCCCGCTCGGGGCTTTAGCTAGAATGTCCTAGATAGTTTCGAAGTTGATTTGTCAGGTTTTCGTAGTTGTTTCACGAAAACGTCATATAACGTGATACACGGTGTGCATTTAAAAACGATTCACCGTGAATATTTTAAAAATGACACGTCGAATAAAATCCAAATTATTAAAATATATACAAGGAATAAAAATAGAATGTTTCAAATACCTATACTGTGACTTTTTTACATTAGAAAATTCCGTTTAAATAATTTTAACCTTCGATATTGACGGATTAGAATATAATCGGATTAAGTATGATTAAACAATTGTTTAAAATTTTAAATGAACTTAAAGATATAGTGAATTCGTTTGTAATATTCTTTTTAGGAAATTATATACTAATAATAATCTTAAGGATTCTATAAAATACCTAAATTGTAATAATATAGTTAACATTATCCAAGTAATCGGAGCTGGAAGTGCTAACTGCTTTAAAACAATTGAAACCTAAGCGGACAAGGGGACCCGATAATTATAAATAATAAATATACATACCTGACCATAGATAAATTAATATATAAGATAAATCGATTACATGCACGGCACTGGTAATAAGTTTTAGTTCCTCAGCATACTATTTGGAGCCACCCTCGCACATTACACAATTGGCTGATGAGCTTGACAGTTAAAGGCAGCAGAGAAGAAGAAAATAAAAAGAAGACTGTCTAGCTTCACCTCAGTTCATTCAAATGTAATTTATTATTTATTTACATTTTTTGGGATTCATTACTCAAAAAAACTACTATTTAAATTAAAGTATTGTATTTAACATAAATATTAGTTTGTAAAAGTAATAAAACTCCAAAATATATAAAAATATAATCTACATCCTAAAATAGGAATAAAAGTTTATATAAACATAGGTCCGAAAACGTTTCTTTTTCGAGATACAGGGTGTTAAAAGTGAAGTCCTGATGACACTCTTTTGTAAATATTTTCTAAACGTTTGAAGATAACTAAGTGACATTTGGTACAAATGCTTATCTTTTTACGCTCTATTTAATGGACTAAACCCCAGTTTTTGATCATCTTCATAGGTGGGTAAATTAAGGGGGGGGATTAGGGTAAAATTGCCCTAAGTTTTTTTGTTGACAGTTTTTAACATTTTTGACTATAAAATTTGGAAAACCAATGTTTTCTTTATAATAAAGCCACTTTTGTTGCATCTCGCTAGGATGCACCATTTTCAAGAAAAAAGCATTTGAAAATTTCATGATAAGTTGATGTTATCTTATTTGAAATTGTAAACAATAATTAGTAGGCCTGTGAAATCAGAAATTTTATGGAAAACCAGTGAATAAAGAAATTTTAGAAAATATTTACAAAAATGTGCCATCAAGACTTCACTTGTAACACCCTGTATCTCGAAAACGAAATGTTTTCGGACCTATGTTTATGTGAACTTTTATTCCTATTTTAGGATGTAGAATATGCTGTTAAAATATGACCGTCTAATTTCGGGACACCCTGTATAATGAACTAACGGTAAATAAACAGATATGCATTCTTCAAATTTATAACAGGACAATGAAGGTCAGACTGTATATAATGAACTAAACCAGTAAATTAACAGATATGCATTGTTCAAATATATAACAGGACCATGAATGTATATAATGAACTAAACCGGTAAATAAACAGATATTAAGTTTTCAAATATATAACAGGAGAATGAAGGTCAAACTGTATATAATGAACTAACCCAATAAATAAAAAGATATGAAACAGATATGCATTGTTCAAATATATAACAGGACAATGAAGGTCAGATTGTATATAATAAACTAACTCAGTAAATAAACAGATATGCATTGTTCAAATATATAACAGGACCATAAAGGTCAGATTGTATATAATGAACTAAACCAGTAAAAAACAGATAAGTATTGTTTAAATATATAACGGGACAATGAAGGTCAGACTGTATATAAACAGATATGAAACACATATGCATTGTTCAAATATATAACAGGACCATAAAGGTCAGACTTTATATAATGAACCAAACCAGTAAATAAACAGATAAGCATTGTTTAAATATATACCGGGACAATGAAGGTCACACTGTATATAAACAGATATGAAACACATGCATTGTTCAAATATATGACAGGACTATAAAGGTCAGACTGTATATAATGAACTAAACCAGTAAATAAACAGATATGTATTGTTCAAATATATAACGAAAAAATGAAGGTCAGACTATGTATAAACAGATATGAAACAGATATGCATTGTTTAAATATATAAAGGTCAGACTGTATATAATGAACTAAACCAGTAAATAAGCAAATATGCATTGTTCAAATATATAACGGGACAATGAAGGTCAGACTGTATATAAGGAACTAGCCCAGTAAATAAAGAGATAGGTATTTTTCAAATACAAAATAGGACAATAAAGGTAAGACTATATTTATCATAATAAAAAAACCTAGTATATAAAAAGATTGTTTAAATATATAACAGGTCAATGAAGGCCAGATAATGGTATATAATGAAAATAAACTACATTGTAAATTGACTGAGATACGAAGAAGGTATCTCATATAATTACAAATTAACCGTGTCTAACCATATATCGGAGACAACCTGTATAATGTATTTTTTATTATATGGGTAAAAATAAACTTAAATAAGTAGTTTAAAGATATATTGTTTGGATATTATATAAGAGGGCGATAAAAACCAATCTCTATAATAACGAACCAACCCAAAAAATATTAATATTTCGAGTTAAATGGACAGCTTTCAATTCCAATTTCTTTGTTCGTTTCGATAACGTCACGATATCGATAATGTATAGAGAAAGTATAAAATTACAATATAAACACATAAAAAATAAAAAATAAAAAGGTAAACGGCTTACAATTTGAAGTATTTACTTGAACAACCAATAGAAATATCTTCTTTTTTTTTAACTTTTATCTTAATCATTTTTTAACCAACATTTCTTTTTTCCATTTTAACAAAATTCACTTTTATAAATTTAATATCTAAGTGTACCACTCACGCACTAAAAAGCGTAATGAAGTATGGGTGATGTGATGGGACAGCAAATTGTTTTGTTTTCTTTAAAAATAGTGTAGGCTTGCATAAAATGAAGCAACTACATGTGTGTTCTATTAGGACCAAACTGGGAAGTATAATCGTATTTATTTTGGCGTATCTCAATTTACAAACAACTTTTTTAGTGTATTCTCAGTTGATAATATTTGTTTCGATGAAAAGAGATAGATGTTAGATACAACGTGACCAGCAAATCCCGCATTTGAATTGATCAGGTGTTATGCGGGGCTCTTAATTGTATGTGTTTCAATAAAATATCTATACTTAACACTTTGAGTGTTATATTTTTCCAGTGTTTATATTAAGAATCTCGTCTTTGATGGTCTACATATTACTTAGTTCTATAAAAGTCCGCCGGGTTTTGCTATGGCAGCAAAAATCAGTGGCAATTATTTAAATTTTACTTTGACCATAACTCCCTTTTTTTCGCGAGAAAAAATTATGCGGTTTTTAATCGGTTTTACATGTTGCTTAGATTTTTTTTTGTAACGTAGTTGAAAAAATAAAAATGTCATACCGATCGATCAGGGAAAACGAAAAAAAAAATAATTAAAATTACGTTCGGTACGGTCAAAAAATGAAATATTTGTGGTAGGCGGGGCTCTTAACTTTAGATACACATTTTAGGAACATTAGTTATAGGATTACAATAAAATTTTGCTCAGTTGAACTTTTGTTAATGTAGAAATGTAATAAATTATAAATTTGATGTAGAAACTTTTAAAATAAAGTGTTGAAAGAAAAATGTCTTCTGTAATCGCTTGAACATCCTGTACGACACCCTTTAAAACTGAAAAACAATATATGCCCCCTGTAACCACATTTATGAGTCACCCTGCATAAAAAATATTCACCAAGAAACAATTAATTGAACAATACTTTTATGGTATTCGTATTTTTAACGCTGTTATAAAAAAAATATATTTTTTTAAAAACTATTTAACTTATTTCCGAACCACCTTATAAATAAACAATAAAATGTTGACAAAAAATTGGCAAAACCGGCGCTAAATTGTAATAGTGTTCAGTCGTAGTAGCTAATTTACGAAGAAGTAGTTAAATCTCAATTAATTCAAGCTGCAAGCATCTTTTAGTTTAAACCCAAATATAGAACTAAGTGCCGATGTAGCGTATTAAAATCTACAATCATCATTTTCGCATACTAAAGTTTAACTAAAACGTTTGGAGCGTACTGTCTAATTTCGAACTAAACTGAGACGAATTCTGGAATATCTCGAATTAGACCTGGTGATATAACGAACAGGTTTATCTCGTAAAACACAAATTTAAAGATTTATTACATAATTTGATATAAAAAAGGTTCTTCTTTCTAACAGGCTTACATCTACTAACAATAAATAGAAAAGATAAATATCAACAACAGAAACAACAAATGCAAAGAATTCAAATACACCAAAATAACTGAATTCCGAAATAACAGCTAAAATAATTGGTTATTTGTCAGTGATTTTGACTGTAAATTCACAGTCATTTTGGAATTATATTTGCATTTAATTATTGTAAAATTACATTAACAATTGTAACGACTTATAATATTTATTCTACAGTAAAAACTATTTTTCCACCTGCAAGTAGTTGTTTAACATTACAACCTACTGTAAATATCTTTGACAAGTTTGTGATTTTACCTTGTGATCTATTTAAAATTTAGATAGGTTTCTACCCTGCAATTAATTTGGGTTGTGATCAGTGGCGGCTCGTAGTAATTTAAAATGGGTGTTGACTTTTTCAATAATTTTATAATTTTTAAGTTCCAAAACTTTGTACAAGAGCCAATATCACTGTTTTTTTATTATTTGAGTTTGTATTAAGTGTAGTTATTATTTTCAACATCATACTGTTTTTAAGCACTACAACTATTAATAAATGAATATTTTAGTTAGTGCAATATTTGTTTTGTTTTTAATACGTTGCAAACCATCTATACACATTATTAGTTAGTAAATTGACTTTTCTTCATTATTTGAGATTATTTTTAAATATATTATCAGGTTATGTAGAAAGCTTGACATTGATTTTTGTGTAAAAAATATTATATGAAACTTTACCTACCATTTTTCAGTTTTTAGTCATTTTAATCATTTTCACAATTTGTCACAGATGTCAAATAAATATATTTGTTAAATACCTTTTATTGGCAAATAAAATAAGAACAAAAATGTTTTAAATGTTATTTTATAAGGTCAGTCCCATCTTAATACATAATACTGCACAAAATAGAATAAAGATATGTAATGCCTGGCATTCTAAATTATCCTCTTCGCAGTTTAACAGACCCCCTTAACCTCAATTTTCAACCATAGGCCTCATCTCCTTATAGAGCTTGATTTTTACTAAACATTTCATGTTGAGATCGCTTTTCATTTTTTTTTCCAGGCAGCCGACTTATGGAGAAATGGGTTCCGGTTAATATGCCTGAATTTTTGGTATGTTAAAGATATCGACTTCCTTAACAATAGTGTCCATGGGCACAGCTCAATCCTATGGCCAGTTTTTAACATACAGGGTGATAAAGTTGAAAAATTGCCATTTTTTTAAAACGTATTAAAATGTAATTTTCTCAATATATTAAGGATTTTTTGCCGTAATAGTATTCTGATAACATCAAATAATATTGCTTTGTGTAGAAAAAGTATTATTTGATACAGGGTGATTCAAAAATCACAAAAAAAATATTGATGCTGTGTATTCTACTTTACAGTGAGAATATGAAAATAATATTATTTGGTCTAAATTAACTTTAGTTGGACTTTATAAGAAGGTATGAAAACATTTTATACAGGGTGAGTCAAAAAGTTGATCGACTCTGCAAGTTATTTTTAATACAATTTTATATATTTTGTAATACAAGTCAGTAGTCGACATTGAACAATTTTCAAAAATATATAATTTATAAATTAAATACAGGGCTATTCAAAAGGTATATAAGGTAGAAACTTACGAAAATTGATTTTTTCTGCGATTCACCCTGTAATTTAATATTTCCTCCGTTAATTTCTCTAATTTTTTCTTATTGTCTTTGATTTGAGTTTATTAGTCTCCTATAGAAGTTTTGCGAAGTTACTATGATCAGTTTTTTTATATCGACTTTGTGATGACAAGCCTGTCACAATGTATACGCTTATACCTGAGCTCATAAATATGTTTTTATTTTATTTAATCATTTAGGATTTATGTCATTCTAACGTTATTTGTTATAGGAAATATAAATAATATGTAACATATGAACAAACAATGTATTAATATTATTAGTAAGCCAAATATCCGAAGACGTAAATATTATTATGTTTTTTCATTAGACATAACCCCATCTTATTCATAACTAAACTAGTTAATGATTGTCGAGAAGGATATTGAAATATAACTTTAAAAAATTATCTGATACACCATGTTTAATTTTTAGAAAAAAACTTGTCAAGTATTTTCTTGTTATATTTCCAACTTGTTCAAAAAAATTGCAATAATTCGTTGAAATTATTTTTTGAATTCTTTGATATGGTTTAAATTCGTTTTCTGTAAAATTATCTACCTATAGCTTCACAGTTTAGACCGTGATTGTGATTACTATTAGCAGCTGTTCGAAGACTCTGGAGAAATTAAAGTAGATCGTTTCTTACATATCGACGGTTAAGAGAACGTAACCCACCATGCAATATGTTCAAAATAGTTCCGTCTTTGTTAAGACAATGCTGTCACATTTGTACATAGTCAGGAACAACTAAGAAATAATATATATGTACACTCAATAGAAAGCCCCCGAAAATTATCATTAGCGTTACATATCATGCGAGTATTGGATTTAGCTGGAAAAAGTACGTTAATTCTGAGAGAATATCAAAGAATTCAAAAAATAATTTCAACGAATTGTTGCATTTTTTTTGAACAAGTTGGAAATATAACAAGAAAATACTTGACAAGTTTTTTTCTAAAAATTAAACATGGTGTATCAGATAATTTTTTAAAGTTATATTTCAATATCCTTTTCGACAAGCATCAACTAGTTTAGTTATGAATAAGATGGGGTTACGTCTAATGAAAAAACATAATAATATTTGCGTCTTCGGATATTTGGCTCACTAATAATATTTGCATCTTCGGATATCTGGCTTACTAATAATATTAATACATTGTTTGTTTATAGGTTACATATTATTTATATTTCCTTAAACAAATAACGTTAGAATGACATAAATCCTGAATGATTAAATAAAATAAAAACATATTTATGAGCTCAGGTATAAGCGTATACATTGTGACAGGCTTGTCATAACAAAGTCGATATAAAAAAACTGATCATAGTAACTTCGCAAAACTTCTATAGGGGACTAACAAACTCAAATCAAAGACAATAAGAAAAAATTAGAGAAATTAACGGAGGAAATATTAAATTACAGGGTGATTCACAGAAAAAAATCAATTTTCGTAATTTTCTACCCTTTAAATCACCCTGTATTTAATTCATAAATTATATATTTTTGAAAATGGTTCAATGTCGACTACTGACTTGTATTACAAAATATATAAAATTGTATTAAAAATAACTTGCAGAGTCGATCAACTTTTTGACTCACCCTATATAAAATGTTTTCATACCTTCTTATAATAAGTCCAACTAAAGTTAATTCAGACCATATATTAATATTTTCATATTCCCACTGTAAAGTAGAATACACAGCATCAATATTTTTTTGGTGATTTTTGAATCACCCTGTATCAAATAATACTTTTTCCACACAAAGAAATATTATTTGATGTTATCAGAATACTATTACAGCAAAAAATCCTTAATATATTGAGAAAATTACATTTTAATACGCTTTAAAAAATGGCCATTTTTCAACTTTATCACCCTGTATGTTGAAAACTGGCCATATGATTGAGTTGTGCCCATGGACACTATTGTTAAGGAAGTCGATATTTTTAACATACCAAAAACTCAGGCATATTAACCGGAACCCATTTCTCCATAAGCCGGCTGCCTGCTCCTTTCAACCCCTACTTAAATCACATATTTCATCAGATTTTTTTTATAATTAAAGGACTTCTTCTCCTTTTAGAGCTTGATGTTTGCTAAAAATTTCAAGTTAATATCTTTTTTCGTCTTTAAATATATTAACCCTCCTTAACTCCCAAATATATTCATATTTTTTTTAGTATCAATAGGCTGTATCTTCTTATGAAGGGTATTTATTAATAACAAACCCAAAAATTGAACACAATATATATATATATATATATATATATATTTTACACGTAAAAACTGATGCATGCAGAATGTACTACATCTAGTACAATTATGAATTGTACTAGACTGGCAACACTGTTTGGCAACCTTTTTTGTGAGCGGCGCGCCAATTAATGTGTTCTTCTGTAGTTTGAAGGATTTGTTGGCGAGTTGTCTTCTCTTTTTAGCTATATCGTCTCACTCGTATTAGGCTTACTCATCATAATGCGCCACATACACAGTACACTTAGGTATACTGTGCCACAGAGACACGATCAGCCAGAGAGAAATGATGTACCAAAAAATATAGATAAACACGTATGAAAATAAAAATATTAAAATAAAATTTATATTTTTATGTTATTTAGGTAATTTTAAAATAATGCGTTTTTATGAAATTTAACTGGGTGTTTACTGTACAAAGGAACCAATGGAGAAACCGCCCCTGGTTGCGATTTTTCCTCGTGATTTATCTGTACTTTTGCAGTGTATCCGGTAAAATATACAGTGTGATCCAAACATTATAGTACCTAAATAGTAGGTACCTAAATAGAACATTTTCTTTTTAAAATAAAAAAATTAAAAGTAATAGAGAAAACAATACTTCAGATCCTCTACCAAAGACAAGTTAAATATATTAAGGTTTTTTTACAAGGTAATGTATATTCACAAATTGTTTTTTTAAAATAACAGGTTTAATCGAATTTATAAATACTGGATACGCTAAGAGCTTTGAAAATACTTCTGTGTCTGAAGTCTTTTATGTATTTATTTTTTTTTGGGTTTAATTTATATTTTATGGTCCAACTTTATGGTTTTTATATTTTTTTTTTATAAATAATTTGTTAATAACTATAAGTTAAGCAAGTAACTTCTTCCAACTTAGAAGCTTAATAGTATATTGTAGTTCAACATTTGAAGTTGTTGTTTATAAATAGGTGCAGAGTCGCACATGTTGATTTATACTTTGTCATTTATGATTTATTATTATGGAATGTAAAAAGGTACAAATTAATATTTTACAATATTTTATTTAACATTTTGCGTTAATCGTCCTTCGCTTGGTACCATGCGAATGACTGACCATGCCATCTGTTGATGAATTTATTATTCTTTTTGAGTTCATGCATATGACATATTCATTTTAATTTCTTATTTTATCCAATTATGGTTTATTTAGTTATAAATTCATCATAAGCTGTAAGATATTTTTTTTTTTTTGTAAAATTCTTAAACATTTTAAACATCGTATTTGTGATTAGTTAGATCTTGAGCAATAATTTTAAACTTGTTTGTTGACAAACATATTGGGTAAATTTTGAAAATTAAGTTCTTAATAATAATTTGAAGATTGTTAATAATTGGGTAAATTGGGGTTAATTTTATTATAAAGGAACATAAGTTTGAGGTTCGTCTTTTATTTCTTTCCTCATTTACTGGGTTTGTGGGGAAATAAGAACATAAGACCTTTCAGACTACATAAAATCATAAGTGTTACATATGGTTGAACTCGTACTGAATAGGGGATTCCAATAATGACTTAATATACAGGGTGATCAATTTGAAAAACCAAAGTGACTAATAATATAAGATAAACGGAAAATCCGGCAACATTGCAAATATCAAATCTGGAATCTCCGTATTCCAAAATAGGTCTACCTCAAATTTTATACAATTAGGACTAGCAATTTACGAGATAATTGGCCGTTTCCAGACTTTTGGGCCACTTCGTATACTCTTTATTAAAATGAAAATATTTTATTGTAATTTATTAAACTTCAATTATCTACCATTGTAGTAACGATGTTTTTTTCTTTTTTTAGATACCAGATGATTTTGAAAACTGTTAATTTTTTAAATGATGGATAAACCTTTACATATAAGAAGTGGGTAGTACCACACAAATGTCTCCACAATTCTTGTTATTCACCACACTGACTCTACCAAAAAAAGAAAAACAGAAAACATAAAAAAAATGTCTTCTAAAAAGGTATATTTAGGATCATTAATAAACTGTTTAATTTATTTTTTTTATTAATTTATCACATTTCAGAGATTTTAATACGTCGGGTTACTGCCAAAACAAAATAAATACATTTTTTTTCATTTTTGAGTTAAGTGCATGTCTGACATTAAAACTGTCTAAACTATGTACTGACAGAACCCGATAATTATATTAAACACGGTATACGTTGATACGCATGTGCACATAATAGACGAAGGCATTACAAGAATTATATTGGCATCTAAAACAAGACAAGTGCATTTTTGTTAGGTTTAAAAATTATTTAATGTTACTTTGTGTACAAGGAAACATGTTTTGGGTAAAAGAAGTCCTCCAAATGCAAATGAAATTAAAATCACAAAAGCGTACAAAAGATGTAGGCCCATTTCGGTCAAGAAAAAACAAGACCTAGTGAACTTGTGTAAAAGTGATGTTATCCCTGTAGACGCCATCAATATTACAAATTTTTGCCTACCTCAAAAGAGGTAAGAGATTTAGTTCCAGAGTCAGCAGCTGAAGATTCTCATATAGAACTTCCTTTAGAAGAGCAAGATAAATGAATTAAAAACAGATACTTATACATCAAAAAGAAGATAAGTGCACAAAAAAGTGTTTTTTTCTGCTAAATTCTTTTGTAGTTTTTAAGTTTTATGATAGATTTTTTTACTTTTTAATATCCAATTGTATTAAAATTCATTTCCTAATTAAAAACGGAGTTTTTCTTTTATACCCTATTTTTCCTCAAATGTTAAAGTTTTAAACATTAATAACTCAAAACTATAAAAATGTAACTTATCTTGTTTTGGCAGTAACCCGACGAATAATTATATATGAACAAAAATGTAAAATCTGTGAAAATTTTATTTATTAACCTATTATTGAAAAATAAAAGTATCTGTATAAGATGAACAAAGTACACAAGCCCTAACAATAATGGAAGTGCACAAGTTAAAATTTCCTCTAAAGATTCATTATCAAATTCAACTTGTTATTGATCTAATTATTTACTTCAAATGTGGGAGAAACAATGCAAAATACTTTGTATTCATGTGTAATTATTCCGTTTCTGTGCAAATTCTACTTTTCTCAAGTTATTAATGAAAAATCGCATTATTTCCATATAATTGCTTGGCAAATCTAAAAATAATAAAATATTTAAGAAAGTGATTTTTTTAGTATTTTTAAGAGTACATTTTTATGGATTCCTATTTTTTTCAAATTTTATTACTTTTCTGTTCCAAATTATCTCATAAAATATAAACATATTTGTATATTTAATATTTGAATTTAGCAATATTATCGTAGATTTATTCATGTAAATACTATATATATGTATAAATAGTGTATGTATATTTACAAAAAGTAGACATTCATACACAAAAATGTACTTAAATTACAATGACATGTAGCAAATGGGTAATCTTTGACCAAATAAAAATAGTATTACAGTAAATACATGTGCACTATCCTTCTAAATAGTTTTAGATGTTATTTAGTTTTTATGTTGGAGGTAGGCAAATTGTTTTAACCCGTTTTATACAATTACAAATTTGCTATTTCTCATTTAATACATAATTATACTTTTACTTCTAATTATAGGAATAATACCAACAACACAGCTTTAAACGTCACTCTTGTTGCTTCAAGGTACAGGTATATTGTTCCAATTACTAGTGTTATATTTGTAGATATCAGTGTACGCTAATATAATATAAGAAACATATTTTTTTCTTTTACATATAAATAAGGTAAAAGGTAAAATGTTTATTTTTGAAAAACTGTGACTGTTCGACAATCCTAATGACCTGAGATAAATAGGTTTTTACTAGAGGGTGTATTGCTCCATACAAACTGTAAATACTATTAAAACAATTTATCAATAAAGTGTTACATACCTTTCTGTCTTAACATGCATAACTTTGGCCCTTATAAACTGAGTATTGTTAAAAAAATGCAGTAATCATATCTTGGTACACAATGGGTAAAACACTTGAATCAGCTTTTATAAATACAGCTGATAAACTCATATTTATAATAAAATTGATCAAATTAACAAAGACAAAAGAAATAAATCGTGAACTGAAAAAAAAAAACAACAACGAACGTTAGGTTAGGTGGTCTAGGTGGTGTCAGTTTTAAGTGTCACTAAGATGTGCGTTCACTTCGACATTCTATGTGTCAGTTTGTTCGTTAGCTTGGTTCTGTATAACAAAAAAAACTTCGACACAAGCTGATTGGTCTATTACCGATGACGTACACATTTCAAATTTAAATTGGTTTTAATTTAAAAACTTTTGTTTTTTTTAACAAACTGACTATTTAGAATAACTTGTATAGCGACTATTACAATATAATTTATAAAACAGCATATCTCACATGTGAACATGGTCAATTTTTGAATTTTGTTTTAAAAATTATTTGTTACATTTTCGACAGCAGCGTGTACCTCTATGTCTAGCATAAATTAGTTACGATGCATTTTCGAATTCAATGAATATCTTCTCGGATTAAAATGTGATAATGCCTTTCCTTGCAATAACATCAGCGGATTGCCATTTTGAATACTACATTCCAGCTTCCAATTCGCTTTTTATTTGTCAACGGGTATTTCCCATTTATTTACTTTTTCTAGTGAAATGCTTTCTAGTATTAGCAGAGAAAGAAATTAAAAAGTATTGCGCAATTTTGAACGGGTGAATATATTTTACTAATAAAATCCTGTATAAGGACATGGCCCGTTAAAATACTGACGGGTTATAAGAATGCTAATGCGTCAGATTAAGTACGTCTGAAAATAATTATTGTTTTTTTTTATATATAAATTCGCCTAATGAAACTTTTGAAATTATTACACAGTTGAATAATTCCGATCGTGTTCCAAAATAACTTTCGTTAAATTGTAATTTTACCCAAATTACGCGGAATCACATCAAGGAAATCTCAATTGCCCATGAAAAACGAAAATTGAGCAAAGGGGAGGAAGGGCAATAATGGAACGATCGAAAAATAAAGACAAAACGGTCGAAATAACTTACTGAGTGTGACTCAAACTTCATTTTACGATATAAAGAAAATTTACATGTTATATATTTAACTACTATCCGCAAAAACCATTTGTATGATAAACGATTTGGCGGGCTTAAAAATGGCATTCTTGTGTGTTTTGAGATATGATAATTTCATGCATTTTATTTCAGGCAGACAATATAGGATTTTCTTAGGATCAAGAAATTGTTAACTGATGAAAAAATCGAAATCTAAGAAAAATTATAAAATAGATTACAGGCCAAATAGATACGTTTTAATGATAAGTCTTATATTTAGGATCAAAATAAGGTCTGAAAATTTATGTTGCGTGTTTCATATTTTTGATGGATATGTAGTTGATTAAAATATTATTTGACGTTATAATTTTGAGAAAAATACATATTATATTTAAAGTTATCCCAATTAGTCTTTTCCTGTACGAGTTTATAATAATTTAGTTCCATAAATTATATTATTCGATTACATTAATAATTTTCAATTTTATAATTTTTATAGATTAAATCTATGTAAATCGATTAATTATGCCTTAAATCAGATTTTAAGTTGGAAACGGAAATGGTCAGGATAAATGAATAACGTTAATCGGATTGAATATCATAATCAGTGAAATTTGTACTATCGCATTTTAGTTCCATTTAAAAAATTAGTGCCGATTTGGCTTTTTGAAATAATCCATTCTGTTTGCCTGGAAAATTCGAAATGATTCATGAAAATTATAATTCATCCTAAATTAATTGGAAAATTTATTGTGTAGTAGTTCATTTAAATAAAGTGATTTATTTCAATAGATACATATTATATTTTAAAGACGGTATTATTATTAAACATTACGTCAATATTTGATTATAAAATGACATCCCCAAATGTGATAATGTTATCCCTACCTTTCACCCTCAGATAAACAAATGAATAATAGATAAGTAATGGTCTGGATGTGTTTGAAGCTAATATGAACCGTTTTATCTATTACTTTCTCTTTCTTCTTGGTCTTTGATGTGATTCGTCTATTTTAAATAGCAGCGCCATTTACTCACAACTGTCAACAAGCATTTGGGAACTGTCAGTTTTGTTTGTACATTTTGTGTGATTTTATATTCCCAGGGCACTCGACCATTCACTGTTGGGTTCTAATTAACAGTGCTGTTCCTAAAGTGGCGCAAGGAAACAGTAACAAGGCCTGTCTGTAGGGGTGTAGGAGTATTAGAGTACTAATACTCCTGCACTATGGAGTACTAGACTACTAGTACAATCCATAACCTACATAGAACATTAGGCTAATGACCTCAGATGTTGAAGCCGTACACCAAAAAAAAAAAAAAAATATATTCCCAGGGCATATTTTTAAAGTTTTTAGAGTGTCTAGAATGTTTGTTTACCGAATTTTGTTAGTTGCAAGTCAAAAAATTATTATTCAATGTTTGTTTGCCCTAAAACAAATTTGGAGAAGTTCCACGTCCTTTTAAAGGTAAGTAAATAAAACACATGGGCGGTACACCTATATTGTAAAATATTATTAGTAATTTTTTACGCAGGCTTCCTACAAACTGAAGCAATGAAAATTTGTATTTTAATCCTAGAATTAGAGAAGGTTGAAGTTGATAAAATTAACATAAATTGGAATTATAAAACATATTGGAAACGTTTTATAATATTATTTTGGTATGAATTCTGCCGGAAAAGACGAATTTAAAACAGGAAGCAATTCCTATTTTATTCACTTTTCAACTTGGTCCGTCTTCAAGTAAGTTATACAAGTAAGTTTAAATGAATATATAATACAATACCTAATTCAAATTATTCATACATTTTAAACTTGGAGATTAAATTTAATAAATAAATGCTATATTGTATTGTCCTAGGCAAAGTAAAATAAATCTTAGGCTTTCTGGAAAGAAAACGTTTTATGAAAATATAAACTACTCCAAAGAGTTTTTTGTATCTTAGCAATGAAATGAATTATACTTATATAATGATTATGTTGTAAATATTTTATAATTCTTTTTAGGGAAAATTTACTTCCTAGTGAATGTAGTGAAAGACAGAGTGTAGAAGAGATTTATAATTATAATATGCACATACTGGATCATAAAATTCAAGTTGTTTCACCGACATTGCTCAAGAATCTATAGAATAGGTTATTCAAATTATAAAGAAGACCTCTATAAAATGCCCAAATTCAGAGACAAAAAGTTATGCTAAAAATAATAGATACATTTAAAAATTCCCGTTTTAAAAAAAATGTTTGTCACATATCATTTTGGAGATTATTAAAATACTTAAGTATATATAAAATTCCAAAAACTTTAAAAACATGTTTTTAAATGAGAAATGTGTTTAATCTAGAACAAGTCAAAGGGGGTTATTTTCTAACTTTCAGCCGAAAATGCATACCAACAAAAGCGCCAAGCGGACTTCTCAACAAAGTTCGAAAGTTCGATCACCAAAACGACAAGCATGTGATTATGGTATTATCTAATGCTAGACGATTTTGCTATTCGTATGTGATTTTAATTTTTATTGTAAGTTGTCATAATAATTATAAATCGTAAATGCTGATTTGTCTTAATATCTACGGTTAATATTTGAATGTCATTTTGACATTAATACAATTATAAACTCTATTAGAATATATTAAGGCCAATTTCAGAATTGTAAGGAATCGAAAACAATAAACATCATACATTTGGACATTTTAATATTTAAGTCATAATATTTAGGTAGGTATATATTTTAATGTTTGACTTTATCTACTTCGGAAAATATTAGCCTTAAATGTCAAAACTTAAAGTACGAACAGCAAAACGATACTCTTGTGTAAACTTTTTTGAATGCGCTTTACTTTTTTCAAATACGAACAGCACAACAAGTAGAGAATACCAAAACGTTTGTGCTTTACACTTTTGCTAGTTGTCGCATTTATGGAGAGAGCTGAGTGCTTTCAAAAACGCTGGTTAGACAATAAGTCCCTCTGTTTAACTCAGCGAAGTAGAAGAAGGTTTCAATCTAGAATATCTGTCAATATTCGCTTCTAACATATCTATTTAAGAGACCAAAAATTACATAGTGAAAATGCATCAGAAGCAGTTGAAGTACCTATGTATCTAGTATTAAAATAAATAATTAAATTTGGTGACATACATTTAAATATACATGCACAACTTTGGTTCCTATGGGATTTCCATTAAATTTCTTTAAAAATAGACACTCCACTAACCAATTTTATCCTTTTTTTATTTATAATTACCACTTTTGATACTTTTATATTCAATTTTTTTATTAATTTTTTATTGAATTTTTATATTTAATTCTTGTATTGTTTTTCAATTTCCGTTAATTGTATGTTAATACATTTTTGGATGAAGCTTATATATAAAACATTTTTATCACACAAGTTGTACATAGACAAAATTTAATTTATGTGATTTATTAGATGTATACAGGAGGTTTTTCAGACATTATACATACTATGTAGGAATAAACTAGCTAGATACTGGCGTCAAATATCTGGAATTACTAATATTTGTTCTCGTAAAAAACGAATTCATGATACGGTTTTTGTATTCTTACATGTTGTTAAATGGTTGTAATATTACTTACCAGAAGTTACTTGGCCTCGGCCGTAAATTACTGATTCGGCCGTAAAAGATCAACTCGATACTTACAGCCTTTGGTACACAAATATCCATTTTATTTCTATAAATGTCATTAAAAATTTATGAAAAATATATGTCTCATCTATAAAATTGTTATTTTTGATAAATAAATATTTTAGTTCATAAGAACAAAAATAAAACCAGAATCGATAACAAATCACTGAAAATGTTGCTAGAGTTGGGGACGTTTTTATGGAAAATTGTAATGTTACTATTTTACTAATAAAGCTACAGTTAATTTATCTTAGCATTTTATTTAAATATAAATATATTATCTAAATGACATTAATACCGCTAGTCAAGGTTTAAAAGCCTCATCACTTCAACCTTTTTATGCTTCTTAGTTTATATGTTTGTGAAAAGAGATCTATTGTTTCGATTAGGCTTAACAGTGTCCATTAGATCTTTCTTGGAACAAGATTACACTCTATAAAGGTAAGTTTTAACAAATTTATAGATTGGTGTCTATCCATTATAAATTACTTTCAAAGCATATAATACGTTTGTTAATTCTTAAGAAATGATAAAATCTATTACATATCAATTTTTTTATATTTTTAAAAATAAGTAACTGCCTTAATTCCTATTTTTTGACATCCCTCGTATATGCTAAAAAAATTTAAATTTATCACTTTAAGTGGTAAGAATGCCACCTTCAGGTATATAAGGGAAAAGTAAATTGGATTTTTTTTATTGTTGAGTTCAGAAATATTAATTTCTCCTGGTTATAAAATAAGTACATAAAATGATTAAAACGGGCCTGCAAAGTCACTTTGTGCGCCAATCTCACCAGTACTCTTTTGACCTAATGGGTAAATTCAGTTTGGCTTACTTTTGTCAATAGGGATTGTTGTTCCATTATAGAAAATAGAATTTAATTTTTGTAAAATGAAATTTCATGCATGAGTTGCATTGTTCTTTAAATTTGTTATTGAAAAAATATTTACAAAAGAATGCTTTCGATTCTGATGAAAAAACTATTTGATACGCCCAAAAGTTCGTAGATACTGGCTTCAAACAAAGCGTATGTTAAACTGCGTCCGTAACACATCTACATTTCATTTGTTTATCTGAGCTTTAACCTCCTTCGAGTGACAGTTGTAACCCACAAATTATTAAATATTAAGGGTTTGTAGTAGTTTTTAAATGGGAGGTTTCTTAAATGTCTGTAGAGTGCTGTGTATCGTTACACAAATCTAAATCTAATGTTCTCGAGACACATTACATCGCGAAGTATGCACGCCACTAAATAAAATTTTATATTAGAAAATACATTTTTGATTTCGCGAGAGGTCCGATTTGTTTCCAATGAAGACTCCTAAATACTCTAAATAGAGTCTTTTAATATCTGAGCTCTACAAAAAAATCTCAGTATTACTGACCTAGAAACACCTCTATTGCCGAGGCTGATGATACATAATAGCGTTCAAATAGTTCCAAAGTTTGGTTTGATAGTTCGATTAAGCTGAATTCCACATCGGAAAATCAGGGTGAAATCTCGTAGAAATGATGAAAATTACGGATGCAGCGATCCAATCTAAGATTACATTGTTAGCCTATCGTTTGTAACATTAATTATTATTCCAATCGAAAACGATGGTCACAAATGCAAACTAAGTGGAAATGGTTTTCCACAATCGTGGTAAATCACTATGAAGGTCAATATCCGGCATCGGACAGATATTATGCACGATTCGTCTATTTTGAGTGGTATGTCAGTTGACTGATGATATTTGCTAATCTATTCTTGTTCCCGACCACCGGGAAATTCGTTTAGGAAATACGTTCATGAAATACGTATATATATATATATATTGAAATTATAATGAATAAATCTCAAAATTGATTTCTGAATTTAATTGACCATGAACATATTTTTAAATAAAATTTATAATTTATTTAATGAAACTGATTGTGAGACGAACTATGAGAAAATTATCCTTGAAGATTTAAATTTTGATTTTATAACTAAGCTTTGATATACATGATAAAATTTCTGTAGACACCAAGGGAACTTTCCATCATAAAACTAGGTATTACTGAGGCCCTTCCTATGTGGCATTCGTGCTGACTAAAACATTTTCTTATCACCATTTTTTTATAGTTTTTTTTTCTTGTTTCCGATCATTTTGAGCCCGAAAATGCAAAAAAGATTTCGTCTGGTCTTCTATGTGTATTTATGCCGGAACCATAACTCGAACGAAATTTCTGATTGACTTGCGGTTTTCATTTTCTTGAATAATTGCTTCTAACATAAAACCCTATTGATTTTCAGAATTTTCGGTTGATCCTAACTACTTTAATATCAATGTTCTTAAAATCCGCCTGTGCATTTCAATGCGATTTATTTTACGCATTCCGATAATTCCTAACGTCTAACATTCCTAACATGCCATACATCCCTAACATTCATTGGATTTATGATTATATCTGCCATGCTCTGTCAATACTAATTAGCGAGGTGTTGCCAAGTGTCCAATTAAAATCAACAAAAAGAAAAATATAAAAAATACCTTATTTTTGACCTAACATCTCCATGCTCTTTCAAAAGCAGTTTCTATTAATTTATTTCCGGTCACACCCGATGATTTATTTATCCATTTTGATTGAATTGTAGTACATAATTTTTAAATATTAATATTTCGTTATCTATAAAGTAATAAACAATATACTTTTCAAAAACTTTGAAACATAATTACTTTGTGTTATCCAAACTTTTTTAAAACTTTTTTGAATCAAGTGAATTTATTTTTTTGATAAATGACGCTAGCCAGCCATGTTAAAAGAGTACTATCAACAAGAGAAGAGCTGAATTAGTTCAATTTGTGCTGGGTTAACTGTGACGTTACTTGGTAAATACTTTTAAGACATTTCTTTATAGGCTTACCACAACATATGTGATTACAGTATTGTGGTAACTGTAGTGACGTCACACATACCGTGGTAACCTTTTATATAATGTCATATGTCATATGTCATCTTAATTTAAATTTGGAGAATTCTAAACGGCATTTAAGGTCAAATTTTGTTTAGCCGAAATCAGTTACGTAAAAATTGTTGCCATGGCAACCGTTGCCATGGTAACCAGTAAACATAAACCCAAATCTAGTAGTGAGGAAATGCATAGTTGCCAAGTTATAGATCATTTAATGTTCACTTTATTTTAGACAAAATCAGTTATGGTGAAACTGTTGCCATGGGAACGCTTGACATAGTAATGACTAAACAAAAAACCAAATCACTTGGTGAGAAAATGCGGGGTTGCCAAGTTACAGATAAGTTAATTTAGCTGTAATCAGTTACAGAAAAACTGTAGCATAGAGACACTTGTCATGGTAACGACTAAACAAAAATCCAATTTCCGTGGTAAGGAAGTTCATAGTTGGCAAGTTACAGGTCATTTAATTTTCACTTTAGTTTAGCTGAAGTCGGCTACGAAGAAACCGTTGCCATAGGAACCGTTGCCATGATGTCGACTAAACAAAAACCTAAATCCGGTGGTGTGGAAATGTGCAGTTGCCTCTTATATTTATAATATTATCTCAATTTAAACTAAAGTGAAAATGAAGTCATCTTTAACTTCACAACTAGGCATTTTCTTACTACGGGATTTGTTTAGTCGTTAGCTTGACAAGCGTTTCCCCATAAGATCACGCTATGCTCCTCCCACCCACCTCTAAACCACTACAGAGGAGAGAGAGAGTGAAGCGAGCGCGCCTGGCCGACGTGCCTTTTTTTACACCCACATTATAAGATCCTACGCTCCTTCCACCCACCTCCTTACCAGTACAGAGGAGGGCGAGCGAAGCGAGCGCGCTCTGCCGACATTTCGAAATTCGCGCGAATTTGATCTATTGCATTTCATAAAATTTTATTCAAAATTGTTTTGCAAACCTATCAGGAGTCTAAATATTAGTATGTTAAGTTACTTTTTGTACACTCTTTCATATTTCTCAATATTTCTTAATTAAAAAAAAGTTTAGATAACATGGTATTTAAATTTATTACCTACTACTTGCCTATTTATTTACTCCTATTCACTGTTGGGTTCTAATTAACAGTGCTGTTCCTAAAGTGGCGCTGGGAAACAGTAACAAAGCCTACACAGAACACGAGGCTAATGACCTTAGCAGTCGATGCCGATGACATCAAATTAAAAAAAAAATTTAAATGTGTTTAATTCTCTTTGGGTCAAAATGAGCTTTTGAATTTAAAAATGTTTGAACGTCGTAATTTAAATTGAGTTATTGTAAAAGTTGAGAAATTATGATACCTAAAACCAGTGTAACATTGGTGACGGCGTAGGAAGGAAGAAGATGAGGAGAGAGTGAGGCAAGAAGAGGAAAAGGAAAGGCGTAGGAAGGAAGAAGAGGAGGAGAAGGAACGGCGTAGAAAGGAAGAAGAGGAGGAGATAGTGAGGCGAGAAGAGGAAAAGGAAAGGCGTAGGAAGGAAGAAGAGGAGGAGAAGGAAAGTCGCAGAAAGGACGAGGACAAAGAGAAGGAGGAGAGACATTCAAAAGCTCAGGTAGAAATTATGAATGATTTGCTAAAAATCCAGGAAACCTTTAAGCAAGAGATTGGTCAGCTCAAAATTAGAGTAGATCTTTTAGAACAACAACAAGAGCATTTAAAAACTAATTTAGAACAGCAGCAAGAGCATTTAAAAACTAATTTAGAACAACAACGAGATAATTTAAAACAACAGGAAAAGTCTAGAGTAGAGTTCGAAAGGCAAATTAGAACTGAACTAGTTGAGTTAGAAAGAAGAATTCGTAGCCTAGCTTCGATAAGCAACAGAGAAGCTGAAAACATTACCTCGTCCTCATCTGTAATCGAACCAAGCCATATTCAACACCCAGTTTCACAAATCAATACTAGCAAGGTCATTAAGCCACCCATGTTTGACGGTCAGACAACATGGGAAACGTATCACCTCCAATTTAAAGCTGCAGCTAGAGCCAATGGCTGGGCTGAAAAGGAGAAGGCGGTTTAATTGATAGTGTCACTGCGAGGTCAGGCAGCAACCGTTCTACAGTTACTTCCTCAAGAAGAACCCAGTTATTCACCTCTCGTCCAAGCTTTGGAGACAAGATATGGCCAGCAGCATTTGAAACGGATATTTCAAAGCCAGCTAAAGATTCGTAGTCAGAAACATAATGAAAGTCTACAGGATTTCGGGGCTGACATAAGAAGATTGATTCATCTGGCCTATCCACAGGCGCCCAAAGATTTCCAAGAACAAATCGGAATAAAGGCATTCATTGATGGACTACAAGATGCGGAAATGCAGCAAGTTCTTCGTCTACAACATCACAAGACGCTGAAGGAGAAACTGATTGCAGCACAGGAATATGAAGCGGTAAAACTCATATCCAGATCTTCTCGCGCAAAAATGAGAGAAATTAAATCCCAGGAAAGTGAGTACCTCAATGATAATTCTATTCCCCAACCCATCCTCTCGCAAATTATAAATATCCTGCAAAATATACAACGAAATAGCCAAAATAAGAACAGAATCGGGCACCTTCAAAGTACCTGTAGATGCAGAGATCGTTCTATAAATAGAGAATTAGGGAATGAGGCCGGAAAGTCACAAAGATCAATCTTCCGATGCCCGTCACGAAGTCCAACAAGAAATAGTCACAGCAGCTATGCGTCCTAAAATAGCTAATCACCCACACCGAGCCGGTTTTCTAGCAATAATAAGAAAGTAGAGCAACGTAGAAGTCATCTGTATAGCAACGCAGACATTCTCTCCAGGCGACCCTATTGAGAACGAGAAGGCCAGTACAGTAAGGGGCTCGGAGAACGGGAGGAACCAGTTGATAAAGCCAGAGGGCGGCGAAGAAAAAATCACCCTTGAAAGTCAGAGACAGGGACAGAAGAAAGACAATGACTTAAAGGTTGTCCGAGAATGGCTCAAAAATAAAGTCACACCTACTTGGCAAGAGATAGTCAAATACAGTAGAACTATAAAAGGCTACTGGACCCAGTGGGATTCCCTGTATCTTCACAATGGCCTATTGCACCGGAAGTGGGAGAGCCCCGATGGAGTACATGTAGTCCGTCAAGTGATACTGCCGAGGTCACAGGTGAGAAATGTATTGGAGGAACTTTATAGCAGCCGTTCAGCAGGTCACTTTGATAATAAAAGGACACTGGCACGAGTTCGAGAAAGATTTTATTGGGTCAATTGCCGACGGGATGTAGCGGATTGGTGTAAAAGATGTGATGTATGCAATGGCAGGACTAAGGTCGAGCAATGTTATGCAGCACCCTGTAGCGTGCTGCGGTCCTCATAAGTAAAGGTACGAGTAAATGAAGAAGATAGAATATTCTCGAAATGTCTCGAAAGAAAAGTCCAGATTGTTCGAGAAGGGTCTAGAAGGTCGAGGCAAGCTATATAAGGCGACGACCTGACGTCAGAGGGGGAGTTTTATGATAGACGTTAAGCGTTAATGTTATCAGTTAAAGTTATTGTGTCAGTTGAATTGAGTTATTGTAAAAGTTGAGTTCAAATAAATTGTGATACCAAAACCCAGTGTAACAGTATTTATTTACAGAATGCATAATGTTTTTAAATTTGTTTTAGTAAAATAAAATCTAAAATGTTCCATATCTCAAAAGTAAGTTTATGTTACATAGACTACTCTTGATCCAGAGTCCTTAATTATAAGTAATTCTCCAAATAACAAAAGTTTTTAATTAATAGAGATATTGCAAGTTCACTTAAGGCCAGTTACTATTAGCGCCGCTATTATTTTGACATCTGAGCATGCGTAAATTGTATACGTTCTAGAACTGACTTTATTAAAGATTGTGCTTAACGTTAATTGTGCATGTTTAAGGGCAGTAAATAGTGGCGATTTTATAGCTTTCGGATGCGCTCACTAACATTCGTATCGGTTCGAAATGTTCTAATATTATATATTTAATATTAACATCATCTAAATAGCCTAGAATGGCCTTTTATTATACCTATTCCATATTATGTACTATTATAGACAACAACAAAGATGAACTATAATTAAAAGTTATTAAAATGAGGTTAGAAATAAGTAGAAAGACAAGGATTTTAATATAAAAATTTTGGTTTGCAATAAGTCTGATTTTAGCATGGAATTTATTTAATTCGAATTACCTTGTTGCGGCTGGCGTTCTAGAAATTAGCAATATCTCTCTTTTAATTAGAGTTTCAACTGTTTTTTTTTCACACCTTCCGTATTAGGTAGCAAAATCCTTTATTGGCAAAGCACCTTATGTCCGTATCCTTGCCTGTGCCCTAAATCATTTATTCGTTTTTCCCGTGTCAATATTTGTAGTAAAGACGAGACACTTGTCTCAGAATTCGCCAATTCCGAAAAGGTCGTTCCAGACGACAAACATCCATAAATTCTTTATGTCACACCTTAATGAAATTCCTGATATATATGTTGCCCATAAAAAGGGACTTTAGCAAACATATTTCACTGATTTCATTGTTGTGTGAATAGGGAACTTTTTTAATTGAAACAGAAAACAATCAAGATTGGGATTTGGGATCGAAGGTCTAACGAATCGCCTTTGCCTTTCTGCAAGAATTCAAAAAAAAGTTCGCAATTATAAAAGTTTGTCTAATTTTTATTGAAAATTATACAGTATGCTAATTTAAACATTCTATTTTACTTATTTTCTTTCCGGGTAAAATAATTTTATATTTAAAAGTTTGTTAATGCCTTTTTAAAAATTGCATCAAATGTAGTTGGTTTTTAATTGTTTTTCAGCTATTTTTTTGCCTAATAAATTACTGATTCTATTTAAACGGCGCGACGCTAATGGTTGTTAGCAAATGTTTAACATTTTGTCAGCTAGAAATTTGTTGCTTAGTTCAGACCGGTTTCGAAAATAAGTTCTCAAAAATGTTTATTGATTCCCAGGCTATTATCTATAAGAGAAAATGAGCAGTTTAGGGTAAATTTGTTGTATTTAATACATAAACCGGACAACGCCGCCCTTAAAATTCACTTTATTATATATTGCTTTTACTGCCATTATTAGAGCCTCAAAATAGGTTTAACAATTTTACGCAAATAGAACTCGAATATTATCTAAAGGCGACAGGAAGTAATTTCCTGTTTCGACCTTTTCGGTTTATTTTATTATCTCTATTCGTACAAAATCTAGTGTCCCATAAAATCCGGGAGGTGTATGAAAGGGTCAGCTTGGCATTTCAATCTAAAATGTGTCAGCAGTGCAGGATTATTACCATACTATAACTATACTTGGATAGGCCTGTGGAAGTTGTTGATTAATGTTGAGAAGAGAAATGGCATTTTATGTAAAACTTTTTTAAACTAATCTCGCACTAATAAAAAATATTAATTGTTTGAGTAATAATATATACCGGGTGTTCAAATTAAAGTGTTACAGTTAAATACCGCCTTTTATAAAAAAACGTTCCAGACGAAAGTTTTATATTTTTTTGGGGTAAACATTTTGACAAAAATCTTTTTTTAGAGCTAAACATAATATGCCCAACGGTTTTTTCGCGCAGCAAAATTTTCAAGTAGGTGTTACTCAATAAGTTAAAGTCCAATAAAAAAAAGTTTTATGTAAAAGTTTCTTATTTTTTTTATGAACTTCAAGAATATGTAAAAATAAATTGGGTTTCAATTTGAAATAAAAAAGTCCACCTCGATACGGCCATATTATGGTCAGCTATACAAAAATGAATTTCACCAAAATGTTTCACCCATAAAAACTATAAAACTTTAGTCTGAAACTTTTTTTATATAATGCGTATTTTTGGCGGTATTTAACTGTAACACTTTAATTTGAACACCCGGTGTATACAGGGTGGCTCACGCTCAACGGGACGGAGTTTTATGGGAAAACGACCAAAGATATAAAAAATTCGTTTGGGAGGAATACGTAGGTTACAGACGGCTACAATTTAAAATTTGTTAGATGTATACAGGATGTTCCACATAAGAGAAAATATACAAAGTTATATTATTTTTAATGGAACACCCTGTTTTTTATTTTAGAATTAAAAACTACATCAAAAATAATGTCAGTTAACTAAAGGTTCCCTATTACTATTATTATTAGTTTTCGATTTATTTGAATTTTTAAGGAAAAAAGTCTCCCAGAAATTAATTGTTTACTCTTGTTTGAATAATTTTTAATGAACTAATTTTTTTTTCTTATGTGGGACATCCTGTATACATCTAACAAATTTTAAATTGTAGCCGTCTGTAACCTACGTATTTCTCCCAAACAAATTTTTTATATCTTTGGTCGTTTTCCCATAAAGCTCCGTCCCGTTGAGCGTGAGCCACCCTGTATATATTTTTTTATATTTTTTTATATTTTTCTAGTATTTTTATTTCGTATACACTTCTTAAAAATAGCCATCTACAATGAGGACGAAATTAAATACTAAATACTTAGAAATGATAATGTTTAAGGACAGAGTCTCCAAAGGATTGTCGATTTCTGTACTGTGGGACTGACTAACCAGTAGTGCCTGTAGTCAAATATTTGGTAAAATAATCTACTCGCCAAAATGAATATCGATCCGTTGAATTTGTTATTTGCTATTCACGGAGTTCTTAGCGAAGAATCATTTGTATCTGAATACGGAAACGAGGGAAGATCAATATTTTAGTCAAAAAAAAAAAAATAATATAGTTATATTATTTATTTTATTTAAATAGTAATTACAAAGCAATAAGTAATTATATAATTATTTATTTTTAAAATTTTTTAAAAACAAGTTTTTTATTTGTATTTATATACATGTATATATCTACATATTCATTGCTAGATTCATGTTTTCAAAAAAAGATTATTGTTTTACAATATAAGAAATATAAGATTCAAATTTAAAAAATACTGGGATGAAATTAAAATGATTTCACTTTCCGTAAGTAGGTATTAAGTACCTAAGTCTGGACAATTTATTATAATAATACTTATTATAATACTTATTATAATACCTAGAAGATCAAAGAAGTAGTTTTGATTTTAAAATTCATAATGTTCATAGATTAAGGTTGTAAATCTTATTAAAATATTAAGAAATAAAAATAATTTAATTCTGACTACCTGCATTCTAAGAAAAGTGAGTTTCATTCTCATTAGAGAAAAGAATTATGAACATCACAGTAACAAAAGATTAAATTTTTAATATTTTGATTTATTTTCATTACGTTAAAAGGTAGTAGGGAGAGTTGTACAAAAAACGATTTGGTTCTTAAATATTTCTATTTCGTATTGAGTGGTGGATAATAAACAATTTTTCCGAAAAATCGAAAAATCGAAAAATCGAAAAATTGAAAAATCGAAAAATTGAAAAAACGAAAAATCGAAAAATCGAAAAATCGAAAAATCGAAAAATCGAAAAATCGAAAAATCGAAAAATCGAAAAATCGAAAAATCGAAAAATCGAAAAATCGAAAAATCGAAAAATCGAAAAATCGAAAAATCGAATAATCGAATAATCAAAAAATCGAAAAATCGAAAAATCGAAAAATCGAAAAATCGAAAAATCGAAAAATCGAAAAATCGAAAAATCGAAAAATCGAAAAATCGAAAAATCAAAAAATCGAAAAATCGAAAAATCGAAAAAACGAAAAATCCAAAAATCGAAAAATCGAAAAATCGAAAAATCGAATTATCGAAAAATCGAAAAATCGAAAAATCGAAATATCGAAAAATCGAAAAATCGAAAAATCGAAATATCGAAAAATCGAAAAATCGAAAAATCGAAAAATCGAAAAATCGAAAAATCGAAAAATCGAAAAATCGAAAAATCGAAAAATCGAAAAATCGAAAAATCGAAAAATCGAAAAATCGAAAAATCGAAAAATCGAAAAATCAAAAAATCGAAAAATCAAAAATCGAAAAATTGAAAAATTAAAAAAATCGAAAAATCGAAACAGAAATTCCGTAATAAAAATAAACCTAACACCCCTCACTCCGACCGGCACAGCGTAGCGGCGTTGAAAGCCGTGCATCGTCTAACGTCGTTTCAGTTCAGCAGACTTCGGCACGGTGTTTGTGTGCGTGCGACTAGACGTATGCGTGTAGACTAGCTGCTAACTGATTTTATTTCTTTTAGACACAATTTCGGAACAATTGAATTTAAAAATGAATAATGATCCACAAGAATACACAACAAAATATGGGACCACCATTGACGCGGTATTTTCGAGATATTTAGAGGATATCAAGTCTCAAACTTATGTTTCTTATTTCAGTTACCATCAACCTATAGTTTCAATGATAAAAATTCTTGAATAACCTACATGTATTGTAAGGTAATAAAAATATTTTAAAAATATTTATTCAATAAAAGAAAAAAAATTGTTTTCTTATCGGTCACCACGCTCAAAAAGTGTAACTTGAATTAATATCAAAGAAAAAACTTGAATTAATATCAAAGAAAAAAAAAATACTACATAAATAAAATAAATAAATAATTATAATTGCATAAGTTGATAAAAAATGCTATGCAATAGCTTTACCGTGGCAGTCTCCGAGTGCCACTGGTATTTTTTTTATGTTTCCGATCATTCTGAGTCCGAAAATGCAAAAAAAAATGTTCGTCTGGTCGTCCGTGTGTATGTATGCCAGCACAATAACTCTAAAACGGAACTTCTGATTAACTTGCGGTTTTAATTTTCTTGAATAATTACTTCTAACCTAGAACCCTATTGATTTTTAGAATTTTCGGTTCATCCTAACTACTTTAATATCAATTTTCTTATAATCCGCCTATGCATATCTTATGTGACAATTTTACGAATTCCAATTATTTCTAACGTCAACATTCCTAATATTTTTTACATTCCATAAATTGCAAACATTCTCTAACGACCTGTCAAACAACAGCTGTTGTGATTATAAAGGTGAAATTTCTAAGGCGGGTTGCGACCTTCATATTTGCAACCATAGCCATTTTGGAGACTATTTTTATTCGAAATTAGTCGCCAAGCCTGTCAATTTATGAAAAATTCATTTTGATGGTGGTGCTAACTTAAGCGTACTACTATTTCGCCCCTAGTCACAAAAACACCTTCATCAAATTTACTGGCTTTCTGTCGCAACCCCATAGAATAATTAACCGGCCATTTTATTTGGCAAAAATCAGAATAATGCTTGGCTGTGCCTGTTAAGTATCAAGATGTCAACTGTGATGTGTGAATGGCTCTTAAATGTCAAATTATTTAAAAATTATGCTTCTTTTGATATTTATTGCAAATAATTTGTAGTGTATCTCAATTCAGGCCTTCCATAAATAAAGGTACCACAAGACAGATAATATAATGTTGTTATACAAAGGATATATTGTAGGTTTTTTTTGTAGATAATTGTAATTATACGATTTTGGATAACATATTCAACCAGCGAATTGTAAATAATAATTAGTCATAAATTTCCTCAACTCATAAAATTTAAAAATGAATCTTCCTTACCTTGGGCTTTTAATGACTTATTTCAAATTTTTGATCAATTATGATACCAAGGTATTTTGTTGTGTTTTTCATTTTAATTATAAAGTTGTCATTTATTTGTATGTTGAAAGAAGGCCTTTGTAAATTACATTGCTCTCTATGGATCTACTTTAACACAAAAATAGTTTTGTGGCTATAAGTTGCTATAACCTATCGTCGCAAAACTATTAAGTAGTAAAACGAGGGGTAAAATAACAATAAATTAAGGGAAATACTTAAAAAGGACAGGTTTAAAGAGTATTATCACAAGAAAGTATATCCGGTCTGTTTATTTATCAAGTATTGTTTGATGTTACTTTTGAATACATTTATTGTTGTTTTTTTTTTTTAATTTCTTTAGGCAGTATATTAAGTTTTTTAAACATTTAATAAAAATTGTATTTTGGGA
This sequence comes from Psylliodes chrysocephalus, assembly GCA_927349885.1. Classification (NCBI taxonomy): domain Eukaryota; kingdom Metazoa; phylum Arthropoda; class Insecta; order Coleoptera; family Chrysomelidae; genus Psylliodes; species Psylliodes chrysocephalus. The sequence continues at coordinate 74,252,222 of OV651815.1, read as the reverse complement.
ACTTTTAGTGATGGCTTGCCGTACATGAAAGTCAGATTGGCTTCTTATGTTATAGTTGTCATATTGCGAATTATATTGAATTTTTCTAATAGATCTGATGCGATGGTACTATGTCATTTTTATTTTATAAGTAAATATCATTCATGTACTGAACATAGTTCTGAACTGAAAGCCAATTTATTTCTTTTAACATAGTTGCAATACTTATCCTTCTGTCCTTTATTAATAGAATAGGCGAAATAAGGAGCCCAAATATTTTACATGAGCAGGCTTAAGAGGTAATGGGGCCAATTATTATTGGATAAATTGCTCGAACAAGGTTTTAAATCCTAATCAAAAGGCTATATAGAATTGTTTTAAAAATTAAGGATTGTGCAAATCATCACATGGTTGAACCTAAGTAATGCCAATGATTCACAAAACAAAAAATTCAACGTCCTAATACTACTATCGGCTTTCGGTCTTTCGTTCCAAGTTAAATCATTTCTCGATTTTGTTACGCTACGAGTTTACCTTTGTGGGCCTCATTCTCGATAAGGTGGTAACCACCATTTTAGCGTCTCTTGAATTTGTAATCAATTTATAAAAAAAGGCGTTTAAGTATACCTGGAACTCTTTGAATTACTGGATTTTCATTTACGTTCCATAAATCATAAAACTTTTGTTACCTATCATTTAATTTTATTTTTTTATTTCCTGTTTTCTTCATATCCGTAATTTTCTTTATTTTGCTTTTTACCTATTATGTCCTCTAAAAAATGCAAAATACACTCCCATTCATCACCCTACAATTCCATAATTACACATTCATTCGTTTCAAAGAAAATACCTTGTTGCCAGACTTTTTCGCTATCGTGTATATTTTTTCTATAAGTATTTAGCAGAAAAACAGGAAATTTCTTCTTTGTACGTTTTCCTATTTCTAACTTTATTAATTCACTCATGAAAGTTATCGAACAAGCGATATGAAAAACGCATCATCTTAAATGTTCTCATCTATAACAATCAGCACATTCCCTCGTGGCATTCCATCTGGAAAGTGGAAAGATAAATTTCCAGAAGACACGTCCAAATTAAGATAAAACGAAAAATAAATGCCTCACGCTGATAGTTTAGACAAAGCCGTAGTCGATAGTAGGGAGTTAAGGTATTGGCAAATATTTTTGAAAAAGAAAAATTGGCTGCAAAATGAAAAACGATTATAAATTCGAAAGACACATACCACAGGTAAACTCGTATCATAAAAGAAACGAGAAACGATTTGATTTTGAACGAAAGATCGAAAGTCAAGAAGTATAGGCAACCTGCTATTTATAATTCAACAAATATTTGGCATGGAGGTATAGAATTTTCAATTTGTCTGACTATAGAGTGCGGCCAACGACCTCTTGCAGTCCGAAACTTTTTTAAAAATCTATACTGTACAATATGCAACTTCGTAATTTAAACAACACAATGACTCAAACCGAAAAAGGTGAGTCAAAAAAGAATACAAATATTTTAGGAGGTTAGTTTGCTATATAATCTAATGTCCAAAACTTTTAAATAAAGGAAATATAGCAATTCAAAGGGGAATTGGAAAAACCAGTTTTTCGGTCCTTCCAACAGTAGCAAACTATCAACTACAAATTTCTTTTAGAACTTAAAAGTTTTATTTAATTTAATGATAAAACAAAAGGAAAAACAATTTTTAAAGGTGTAGCTTAAGGAGATGGGTTTGGTATTCTTACTCCTATTTTTTAAATTTTTTCTTTTCTGGAAAATTGATTAAGAAAAACAATTTCCATAGTTTTACCTACAAAAAGGGTATTCTTGTTTAAACGCGATAGCGTCAACCGTTTTTGAATAATCTGACTTTTAAAATGTAACTACACAGTAGATGTTATTTATAATATCTGTAATGACTTTAAAAAAGTAAGACATGTATTGTTTCAATATAAACTGTCAAATAAGCTATGTAATGTCACAATTTTGTTTAAGTAAAAATGACAATACGACGTGTTACTCCTATTCCTGTTACTCCGTTTTTAAAACAGGAGGAATGAATTGAAAAGACGCAGAAAAAAGATACTAAAAAAAATAACTAGATATCATTTTAGCGGTAAATTTGAATTTGATGTTTGTATTATTTGAGCAAATATTTTAAAACTTTGTTATCAATTCATTGAAGTCAAAGTTTTATATAACCAACGAATAAAGATGACATCACTAAGTTGTACTATTAACTTTTTACTAATTGTAGGTTCTTTTCTGTATCTGTATCTGTAACGTGTGGAGGGTGGGTTATCCCACGGCACTTAGGCCTCATTAGGCCCATTGTGCATCATCCTGAGATGATAGGCACCTCTTAGCTCGTGAACCAGCCTACAGATTTAATGTAGTTGACAACGTCGCCAATAGGTGATTTTCTTATATCGGCCGGTGTTAGACGATACTCGCCAAACACAAATCTTTTACTAAATGAGAGCGTTGAGCAATCGTAAAAAATATGTCGATGGTCTCATCTTCTTGTTCGCACCTTCTGCAGAGTGCGGATTTTGACAGCCCCATGATATGGAGATGCTTTCGTACTTGGAAATGACCAGTCAGAATGCCTGTGACTAGGCGCAGATTATGTCTAGTCATAGTCAAGTATTTGTTTGCTACAGTGTTGTCAGAATAACTTCAGAGCTTCCTGGCAACTCTACAGTTTTTGTTTTCATCCCATCTTTACTTGAATTTCCCAAGGGAATGTTATTTGATTAGGTCTGTCACTACCGATTTTTGTCAGGCCTCCTCCTTGATGTAAATATCAAGGGAAGTGAGACTAAGAATGACTTCCATGGCGCTGGTCGGTGTTGTTTTCATGGCTCCTGTTATGTTAAGACATGCTGTTCTTTGAATTTGTTTACGGATAGCTGTTAATTTTTGGGTTTTCTGTACCCAGACAACTGCACCGTATGTTAGCCGTGTAAGACTTTGGGGGAAAAATCCCAGGTGCGCCCCATGGTTCGGCGGCATTGTTCATAAGCAATGTATGTACTTTTAACTCTATTTTCTAAATGCGAATTCCATGTTAACTTGCTGTCAAAGGTGAGACCTAGGTACTTTACCTCTGCTGCAAAGTTTAGTTTTGTGTTTAGGAGTTCTGGAGGTTTTAATTCCATTTTTATCTTTTTCCTTGTGAAAAGGACCATTTCTGTCTTCTAAGGATTGATAGACAGTGAATGCTCCTTGCACCACTGTTCGATAATTTTTAGAGCTACTTGCATTCTTTCGCAGAGTAGGTTCTCAAAATTCCCTGTTTGCAGAATGGCCAGGTCATCTGCATATGCTATTGTGTAGTGACTGTCATTATTGAGGCGGCTGATGGGGGTGTCGAGGACCATATTTCACAGTAGAGGTGATAGCACCCCTCCCTGTGGGCATCCCTTCGCAACCAAACCTCTTTTTTTGGACTACTTATTGTCCAGGGATCTTTCTATCCGGCCAGCAACTAGATGAAGGGCTGAATCAGTAGATCTGCCTGGGGTGTAGGTTCTTCTATTCTTTTACTTTTTCTTTATTTCGGCTTGTACCCACTGACAGATCAGTGCTCAGGCCTTGGTATAGATTGCAACTCGCGCCGGTATAGTGGCAAGATAAGTGACCGAATTAAATGTCAAATAGTCAAAATATGTCAATTATCATTAAAATTAAAAATGTATTTTTTATTTTGTCTACCCTAGATAAAATATTTCAGGTTTGTTGTGGTTTTAGATTCAAATTTGTATTTTTTTTATTGTTCTATAAAGAACTGTGACACTGAAAAAGAACTTATATTTAAGTAGTAATCAGTAACTATAGGAACAGAAAATAAAATATATAATTTTCAATTTGATGTGAGCTTGTTATAATACTGAACACCTCATTATGGAGATAACAAATAACATAGTGTTATTTTTGCATTTCGTTATATACGTAGGTTTATTATTTTATTTATAATATTATTTATCTCAATATTACTTGTTTGTATTTATTTTGGTTAAAATTAAATAAAGGTTCTTTTTTGAGGTAAAACGTAAGAAAGCTCTGAAGTATATTATGCTTTATGTTTGCAGACAATTGCTCCGACCTCAAATAAATTCAAACCAAATCAAAGAGATGACACGTTATTAAATTCGTGCTGGTAACAGCGTAAAGTGAAAACTTATTCGTAACAGCTTATTTAACGTATACAGTATGTATCAGTGTTGCCGAAATGAAAATGTAAAATTTCCCATCACTTAATCTCAAAATTCCCCCTTTATCCACCCACGGTTTTAAAACTTTCTCACTTTTTCCACCCACACTAAAAAAATGTTTTCGATATAACTATAATAAGGAAAAGCGATCTAGTTAATAAAAATGAAAATAAATTTCAACGTATCAGTTGATCTAGTGGACAAATACACTCGACGCTAAGGGCCAATTAAAAATTATTTGTAAAACAAAGGAAAAGAAAATCTCAAAGTCCATTTCACAGCAGAGTTTTCCATAACTTTTCTCCTGAAAACAACTACTCCCTTGGCTAATACTGCAACAGGTATTGCATTATATCAAAAGGAAAAGAGCAGAGATGGAAAATAATTTTCAACACTAGAGCTTTGATTGTGCTTCTTAAGGAAACCGTCATACTTGGACTGGTTTCGTCCTTATTAGGACTCATCAGCAAGCATTAGACTATCTCGACTTTGGTATTTAATTAGGTCTGCTTATAAATTAAAGCTGGTTGAGAAAGTGTAGATAGTCAACGAGTAAAAAATCTCAACGCCATCTGCACTTAGGAAGCAAAATCGAAGCTCGCTGTAGTACCTAGTTCTCTAGAACAAGGCGAAATAATATCAAAACTGGTAATTAACTAGAGTGTTGAAAATTATTTTCAATCTCTGCTTGTTGCGGTATTATCCAAAGGAGTAGTTGTTTGCAGATGGGAAACGATCGCTTAACTTTACTTAGACATTGATTTTAAGATTTTCTTTCTTTTTTACTATAATCAATAGCTATGTTTTTATTACCTTTATAAGCCACCTATCCAACATTAAAAATTAGTTAATAAAATCACTCGAATCATCATATGCTATCAAATTACAACGATGACAACACCACAAAAACATTATGTCCAAACATTAAATAAAGTCATTTATGGGAACATATTCTCCAAAAATTCCACAAAAATATTGTATCCACCGAAAATTCCCGCCAGGGTCAAAATTTCCACCCAATGGGAAGATTTTCGCCCAAACGGCAACACTGTACAGTAGGCCTGCACACGATTTTCAAAGGGCCAGATTTGAAAATCCGTAACTGTACGAGGGCCTCCAAGAGAAGCCTGAGCCTACAATAGTCGATTCAGATTTCTAAAAACAAAAACAAGAAAACAAAAAAAAATAAAAAAACAAAAAAACAAAAAACAAAAAAAAACAAAAAAAAAAAAAAAAAAACAAAAAAAAAAAAACAAAAAAAAAAAAAACAAAAAAAAACAAGAAAACAAAAAACCCATCCTGCTGATCGAGTTTTCTAAAAAAAAAGGTCGTCAGCCTAAATGCAAGTTTGTTACTGAAAAATGTATAATTTGACGCAGGCGGGTCAAACTGGTGAACGGCCAGCGGGCCGCCAAAACGACACTGGCGGGCCGCACCCGGCCCGCGGGCCTTATGTTGTGTTCCCCTGCTGTACAGTATACATACTCGTATTTGTAGGAGTCAAAACTATTTTAAGCATTTAGTATATTAATGTTTTTTATATTTCTCATATTTTTGGTAGGCAACATTTATAATTAATTATTGAAAGAAATTTACCAAACTAATACAAAATTGTCTTTGGAATTTTCGACAATAATATAATTTGAAAATTAAATATTTATTTGCAGGTAAGATATCTGAGTTTTGTATAGGTAGAGTCATTTGTAATATAGACCAATAAAAAATATGAAGGCTATGTACTTCCTGTATTTTAATTAAATCTATGGGATCTAATCGGTTGATTCCATCTTTAAAATTATTTTTTTAACCATGTCTGCACATCAATTTTTTTGATGATTTTATTAGAATTTTCTCTTTTTCCGACTTTGATATGAAGCATTGACCAATTCAATGACTTCATCATCAATAACAGGTAATAAAAAATTTAAACACGAAATAAGTGCCGATGTAACAAATTTGGATAAATTAATGTCATTATTAGACATTTTGGTTTATGTGAACTTGCATGTCAAATAACCAATCAGCGGCTAGGTTTAGGCGCGAAATATTCAAATCGCCCCTCATAGTGTTTGAAAACAGAGTATAGTTTTTTTTTTGTCAAGACATGTACACTCTTGAAGAGTATACCGATGCTACTTACAATGGCTGAATCAAATTTGGGGACATTTCTAACGTTAAAAGACGAATTAGGAAAACAGGAAAACTGGAAGAAAAAAATAATACAGATCCACCACGAATTGCCAGAACAGTAGAAGCTAGAACAAATTCTAAATATTTTTAAGCAAAATTTAACGGTTAGCACGAGACAAATAGCCTTAAGGTCAGGTAATTCGCAATCTACAGTAACTAAAGTATTGTGTCAACAGTTTTCACTTTCGAAAAGTTCAATAATTTCTTCCTGACGATTTATCAACCAGAATGGAGTTTTGCCAGGCAATCTTAGGAAAACCAGAGAGACCCACATTTCTTCAATGCGGCGTCTTCAACTCCCATTTTTGTGCTGAAGAAAATCCTTTTGTTGTGCGGGAATACCATTATCAACATACAGATTCCTTGGATTTTTTATTTTACCGGGCAATTTGAACGGCGATATGTATTTAGATTTCTTGGAAAATTTGCTCTTTCAAATTTTATAAGATGAACTTCTACAAATGCGGAATAAAATGATATTCATACATGACCTCTGCCCCATTTTAAAAGGACTGCCAGAATGTGGATACATTAAAATTTTCCTCCCAAATGGATAGGCAGGGGTGCAGATGCGTTCATTCATTGGCCTGCTCGGTCGTCAGATTTGAATCCACTGGAATTTAGTATTGGCATATTTAAAGTCTAGGGTCTATAATTCAGAAATTAATATAATTTAATAGAATTAAGAGAAAATGAGTGTAAAGCGTTATTGAGCAATGACCACATTTTAAACCAAATTATGTTTCCTCTGAGACGACGACTAAACCTATGTATTGAACAAAATAGAGGACATTTTGAATATTTGTTGTAGTTTCATATTACAGTTTAAACATTAAGGTTTTATGTATACGATTCATTTATGATCAAACTTGAGATTTAGATTTTGCAATGCTGTTAACATGTTATGTTACGCTACATTTGGGCGCTGCTGTTTGGGGGCCGCTCTTTGTCCACCGCCGTTTGTCCGCCGCCATTTGGGCACCAGATTTTTGACCGCTGGACGTTTGGGCGCCAGCATAAACATATTTTATAACCTTTCTAACCTTTTGACCACTTCCCATCAAAAAAGAAAAATCATTTGAAATAAACTTTTCGTACCTACTTTATCTGTGGAAATACCCTTAATTGCTCCAAAATAATTCATAATCCTCAGGTAGATTACTTTTATGACATTTTAAATAAACTGTTCCTACCTTAGAACATATATGTTCTAAGGTTCCTACCTACTCTATCTGTGGAAATAACCTTAAACTCTTAGTTATCATAAAAGTGTCAAAAGTTATGGAATCTGCAAAAATCAACGCAACCAGAAGAAGCTCTGTTCTAATGGTTACCTATATGTTTTTGATATTGCCAGCAAAGATGGAGCGAAGAAGTTTTGGAGATGTGAGAGAAAAGCGGACAAGTGCCCCGGTCGTCTACATACCACTGCGAACGATAAGTATTCGCTTGACGTTGGAAACCACAACCGTGATTGTGATGCGGCAGGTGAATGTGTTGCTGAAAAGAAACACTGTCCATGGAACGCCAGCTCAAATAATAAATCGTATACTAGAAGATACCGGGCCAGCCGTCCAAGGGAAAATGCCTAATAAAGATGCTATTAGAAAACTGTGTCAGCGAACACGAAATTTTGTTGCTGCTGTGCCACCAACTCCATTGGATTTACTTATTTTAATTATTCCAGAAGCCTTCAGAATTTACCAATTCGCGTCTGGTCAAACTGAAATATTCCTTATGAAGGATACTGGATCAGAGCTTCCCGACCCACAAATCATTTTTCTAAAAAGATAAAATTAAAAAAAGGGGGAAAATATCCAACCCATCCCCTTAAATTAATTTTAAGTTCTTCAAGAAATTTGGTTTTGATAGTTTGTTCCATTCCCCCTTTGAATAGCTTTATCTCAGCTATTTCAATGTTTTGGACATTGGTTTTCTAAAGCAAACTGACCTTAATTTTCATTGTTCTATCACCTAAAATAATTGTTTTCGTATTTGACTCTCCTTGAACATGCTAGTTAATACAATAATATGTGAGTTAATAGGTGGTAGTAATACTTATGATTTGACCTGTATATCTTTTAAAGATGTGTCCCATAAAATTTTGTTTCTCATCTTTCGTGATTTTGTTCTCATTCCCTCTTTAAAAGCCAATTTGCCCTCGTAAAATAAAATATTGTTCCCATATAAAAAAACCCCCTCCAAATATTTCGGATACGCTCTGGAGAATACATGTATGAGACCATATTTTATTGGTTTTGACGGAATCCTCTAGTGGTTCGTATTTCGTCTGTTGAGAAATCCGTTTCGGGATTGTCAGAGAATCAGAAACAGGTCGAAATAGAGGATGGATTCGAGTAATGGATATATATCACCAGGTGGATGAGATTGAAATTTAAATCCAACAAAATAAGGAGAAACAATGCCTAGCGGATGGTTAGACGATTTTTATAAATTATCAGAAAAAAGAAATGTGAGTTTAGTCTAAGATGTTAAAGCAAAAGTACGGGTGGGCAAATTTCAATGTTTTAATAAATAATGTCGTTAACTATGGTATGGAAAAATGGACCTCTTATCCTTGATCTCTTTTTTTTTGAGAAAAACTTAATGGCATTTTCAAAAATTGACTATTGTCTTTTGTTTTCGAGTTATAAACAAAAGTTAATTTTTTCTAGTTTTTATTAGGTATATGGATGGCATTATCTCACTTATTTATGAAAGTGAAAGAAAATAATGTATACCTTCTTAAGTCACTTTTTTGATAAAAATCCAATGGCGTACTCAATTTTTTAAAACAAATTTTAAATTCGAGTTATAGCATAAAGTTGTATTTTTTATATGAAACGGGTAGTTGGCTGTAGTATACAAAAAAAGACTAAAATTTTCCCATTCTGTCTTTTGTCTTTTTTGTATGTCACAGCTACCCGTTCCATATAAAAAAATACAACGAATTTCAAAGCTTTTTAAAAAAAATGACTACGCCACTGGATTCTTATCAAAAAAGTGCCTCAAGAAGGTATACATATTTAAAAATAAGCGAGATAAGGCCACATAATGAAAAAAAAAACAACTTTTGTTTATAACTCGAAAACAAAAGACAATAGCCAATTTTTAAAAATATCATTAAGTTATTCTCAAAAAAAGATATCGAGGATGGGAGGTCCATTTTTCCATACCATTTATAGTTAAAACATCGAAATTTGCCCACCCACATACCTACCTTAACGCAGGCGCATGTCAGTTATTAGATTATGTTGTACTTTTATATGTTTATAAATATATACATTTTTAGAATTTGTCTTGTTAATTTATTCATTCGAAGATTCCTCATTGTCCACTTTCGGCGCTTCCCAGAGTGGCAAACTCCACAGTTTCAGCAACGCTGATATAAACTTAAGACGTCCGCAATTTTATGACTCACGAATTTCAATATTTAACTTAACTCTTCGTCGCAAAGACAAATTAGCAATTCCATCCTAAATCAACTTGTCCTATAAAGAAGTTAGAAGCCTCTAAGTTATGAATCGCACATTTACAAAGGAATTTTCGCTTAAGTATCAGTTCCAAAGGCTCCGGTAAAATAACGGGTAATTTACCGTCAAATTTAGTATGTGCCCGTGAAAATAATGTCGCGCTCTTCCTTTATTAAGGTCGGCTAAATTATCTCAAACGTTTTACCTGAATTTTATTAAAAAGCATCCATCAAGTTATAAGAGACAAATTATACTAATTAAATGTAAACTTTTAAACGCTTGAATTATTTTAGGGCAGCTATTGAAGGATTGTAATGAAAAATTGACGTAAAGTTAATTTATTTTTGGAGTTTAATTACCAGAATTTTAATGAAATAATGATTACTTCTAAAATCTCCTAAATGGTTTTATTGACTTTTAAAATCGTAAATGAGGAACCTAAATGTACTTTGTTTGGTGAAGTATTAAAATTTGTAAATTGAATCTTATTTGTTTCAGTTAATTATAGTTTTGTAAAAGTTTAAGATTATTTACAATTTATTAATTATGACCTATTACGAGGTCAGTTCACCTAGGGCACCTCACTTTTTTTATGCAAATGGGAGCACGGCCTAATTTTCTGATTTTTTTTATAAAATATAATTTGTTACAGTACTCGATGTCCTGTTTAAAAGTCTTCATGGACCCAATCCTATCCCATGTTTGGATTTCTACATTTCTTTAAAACTTCTTTAAAACGGACATCAAAAATTCCTTCCTAAATATTTTTCTAAGTTACTGACTAATATATGTAGAGAAAATTCTTAAGCAAAATAAAATATTGATATTTACAGGATGACCCGTTTTGGTTAATGTATTTTTAAACTACAAAAATAGCATGAAATAAATTAAAAACAAAAACACCATCAAAGTTTTTCAATTTTGGATATAGTTTGGATCTTGATGTTCCGTTCAAAATTCTTATTGGTAAAATTAGATCCCATGATTACTTCTGGAATTTTTACACGTTTAACCTATAAGTATAACAACCGGTTGCATAAATTTGTTGACTCCCTAAATTATCTCCTAAATGGTAAATTTAACCACGGCGCTTCTCCAAATGAGAGTATGAAGTTAAGTATGACAATTATTATCGAGATATGTTTCCATCAAAAATTAACTCTGTCACTGTCGACCCATTTATTAGAACATAGTGCAGGTGAACACAAACGATATGTTTTCGCAATGAGAGCTAAATTTGCCCGGCGCACAGTGGGGCAGAATCCATTAAAATCTGGTATTAATTCAAAAATCAAAAGTGCTTTGAATACATTCGCTTTATTGCAGAAATGTTACCAACACTCCAGCACATAAGACAGCGAATGTCTCGGGACTGTAAGTCTCTCCCGCTCCTCACACCTCAGTCGTAAAAAAGGGGTAATAGAAAGTGCACGTATACCGCCTGTTAATCCGTTTGGTTACGCGATTATAAAAAAACATGCCGCAGAGGCACAATAACAAAAATTTTATTCATAAACATAAAATAACTCGATATGCCTTAATACACAACTGTACATCTATATGCTTCTGAGAAACACAAATATTTTTATGAAATATTACAATGGCGATTTCTTGGCGAAAATAGTGTTATTTTAGTTATGAGGATTTTAATTACTTGATGCTTATTTATTTCAGGTCCTAGTTATAGCTCTATAGCAATATCAAGAAGGGAACAATACGACATCCTAACAAATTCTGGTCAGAGTAAAATTGACGACTAATTCAAGTTTTAAACAAGTTATCTTAAAGAACGCACAGGCTGTCCTGATACAGATTTGAAGGATATAAACAGCAAAATATACCACTTTAAATCAGAATTTAAGTCTAGATGGTTGAATGTAGGTAGATCTAGGAATAGGTTTCTTAAGAAATATGATAATTGGCTCGACACGTTAATATCTTTTACCCGCTACAGGCAGTCTATATCGACTATGAGAGGACGTCCAATAGTTCCTTTTGAAGAGAGCAATGAGCTAACTAAGCGCAAAAAAACAGAAGACCTGCGAAAAAATAAATCTATTGCAGAGCTAAGTTTCGCCACACAGATGAGTTTAAGGGTATCAGGAAATACAGAGGCTTCCAAATTATTAAAAGATATAACTTCAACATCTCCGAAACGGGCGAGCAAATATGGAAAAGCCTATAAAACTTTAATTGAGAAAGAGCCTCGTAAGATGTCTGGTGAAGATGCCCTGGCTTTACTAGTAGACGCTAAGTTGTCTAGGCACCAATATAGCTTGATAAGACAGTCTAATCCGGAAAGATTTCCTTCATATAAAATATTACAAGCTGAGAAAAAAAAATGTTACCCAAATAATATTAAAGTGAGACCTTTCGGAAGTCTCGTTACAGGACCTTCTTAATCATACTGTGGAACGTTTAATAAGTGTGGAGAGCGTAATATCATCATTAAATAACGAACAAGTAGAAAAACTACAGTTGATGACAAAGTGGGGTTGCGATGGCAGCTCAGGACATAGTTCCTATAAGCAGGCGTTCCATGGATTCCAAGCAAGTGATTCATCTGTATTTATAACTTCCATCGTACCACTTTGTTTAGTATGTGACCCAGATAGCAATAACTCGAAAATAGTTTAGCAGAATCCTCGCCCGTCTTCTACGAGATACTGCAGACCTCTAAAAATTGCTTTCATAAAAGAATCATCAGAAGTTTCTGTCGCAGAAAAAAATCGTGTAGATACTGAAATACAGCAGTTGCAGAACAGTAAATTAAACTTAAACAGTAGATCTATTTCAGTCAGTCACAATATGATTTTTGCAATGATAGATGGCAAGATTTGCAATGCTCTCACAGAAACAACATCTACACAGAAGTGTTACATTTGCGGAGCAACGATAAAAGATTTTAATGATATTGATAAAATGATTAATAGAGAAATAACAACACAAAACTTACAATTTGGAATATCTGTCCTACATGGTTGGATACGTTTTTTTGAGTGTCTCCTCCATATTTCCTATAAACTCCCAATTAAAAAGTGGCAAGCTAGAGGTGAAGATAAAGTAATAGTTGCAGAAACAAAAAAAAAATATCCATTCCAAATTTAGGGAAAAAACTGGACTAATCGTGGACTTCCCTAAGCCTGGATTTGGAAACTCTAATGACGGCAACACTGCCAGGCGGTTTTTTTCTAATCCAGAAGTGTCTGCAGAAATAACCAAATTAGATGTAGAACTAATAAAAAAATGCACATTATAATGATAGTAGTATCATGTGGACACTCCATCAACATCGAGTGATTCCGCGAATATACACATGATACTGCCCGACACTTCGTAAATTTGTATGGCTGGTACTGTATGCCTTCTACACTACATAAGTTTTTATACACGGAGCAGATATAGTATCTAGTGCATTGTTGTTGCCAATTGGCCAACTGACTGAAGAGGCGAAATAGGCGCGTAACAAAGATTTCAAAAATTACCGCGAACAATATTCCAGGAAATGTTGCCGGGAAAAATCCAATGAAGACATTTTTAATTTGTTTTTATTGAGTTCAGACCCATTGTTGACAAGTAAGAGAAAGGAACCTAAAAAGAAACTGAAAAACATACCAAAAGATGCTTTAGATCTGTTAGTGCCTCCCACAGCCACAGAGTATCAATGTAATGAAGACGATGACGACGATGACTCATTTCTTACTGATTCTGATGACAGTTAATAATTAAAATTTAATGTTTTATGTTTTATTTACAAAATATAGACATATAATATGTATTTTATTCTTTTAATACGCGATTCATGGCATCTAATAATTAATACCAACTTTTAAGGTATTCTGCCCCAGTGTGCGACGTTACAACATCTGCAAAGAAAGTCATGCGGCGAGAGCCGAGACTAAACAAACTTTTGACATGATAATTTTTTACAAAAATACTCTTATTTGAAAATACGCAAATAATTTTAGGAAGATTTAACACTGAAAAACAATTTAACTAACCTATTTGACAGAACTAATACTTAACATCTCATATAAGTTACTAAAAATCGGCTATATTAATTAATAAATTTCTTGTTCTAGTAGATCCCGTGAGATACAGATATTGTTGAAGACTCGTTCATATCCTAAAAAGCAAAATGTGGTTCCAGATTGACCTCAAAACAGCTCTTTGTATATCCTTTTTAATGATTTTGTCACAATATGTAGACCATTTTTAAAATTCTGACGTTTAGAATTTTTTTTCTCGGCATTTATGTTTTTCTCAGTTGGACATTTTGAGAAAAACGTATATACTAAATTTAAAAAAAATATAGAGTATGTAAGAAGATTCCTTAGTTATGAGCCTTAAAATAATTGAATACATTAGGTAATGAGTCGTTATAGGGTATGCAAGATGATTCGTTAGTTATGGAAATACATAATAGATATTTACGATATAAGTGCGGTATGAACATTATTAATATGCACATAAGTATATTAACAATGTGTTACCGGCTCGAATATTGTACAATATTTTATCTACAACTGTCATGTAACAACAATTCCGAAATTTCGAAATTATATTGAATAAAATTATGTCAGCATATCGTTAAAATTGGCTATTTGCGAATAAGTAACCTGTCAGTATTTTGTAACCATAGCAACGAAATTAATAATCAACTTCTGTCAAAGTGGCGTTTAAAATCGTAAAAATTCTGACTTAATGTCGCTCAAATAACCATTACAAGTACAGTTCATCAAATTTCTAGAGGTATTCGACGCCCAGACAGAGAACGCGCTACGTGTGACTAAGATAGCTATTGTACAGTCTGCTAAACAAGTTATTTTAAATAGTTTTTAATATTTTTAGGTAATTAAATTTTAAAAGTGTGGAATAGTTTAGGGATTAAATTGGTCTGATTGGACTTTCTTAGAACGTTTTTAAATGCAGCTAAATATAGTATGTAGAATTGAAAATAATTATTATGCCATAAAAGGTGTTTTGGAATTCCTTCAACCTTTTGAAATTGAGTCAGAAAATATAAATTTTATAGGATAGCGGAAAATACCTATAATTTTTTTGGAGTCCTTTGTAAATCGTGGAAATAGTTTATATTTTATTTCTACCTTATTAAGGAAAATGGTACCTATTATTAATAACGGTTGTTTCTGAAACATTACTAAAATTTTCGAAATTTTGTTTTTCTACAAAATAATAAACTATACTATTTAGAAAAAAATTTATTTCTCTTATAATTTTATAAAAAATAACAGGGGAATATTTACATTTCTTGATCTATTAAACAAAACGATAAATTATCTCGACGAATGACACCATGTTCTAGTACGGAAGCTAGCTTTACATTTTTGTTGGTGATTTTATGGGTTTCATATCAATTTTTTGTAATTGTAGTTTACACGTACATATACCTCTTAACACTTGTTTGCTTTATTAAAAAAGTTTGTGATTTATGTCGAAATAAGTCAAAAACAACTTGAAACCCCATATAAAATCAAAAAGGAGAAACGGAAAAAAATTGATCCTGTAAATGAACACAACTCAGAAACAAAAATAGCTATCTAATAATAAAAAAATAAAATTTGATTCTTGTGCAGCTTCATCTATATCATTAACTGTTTTTGGTTTTTTAATGGTTTTTCTTGGTGATGAAAATTCCGATATCTCACGGTTATTGATTCTTTTTTTCTCTCCAGAAATGCGGACGACAGTGTTTTTAGATACTCCTGTGGCTGCAGCAACACGATCATTTACATTTTTAAATGGTATTGAAGGTGAATTAAAGTTTCCTTCTCTTCTCATAAACTCTATAACATTGGCTATTATTTCGCGAGATCGACTGTTAATCACGCGGCCTCTTAATTTGCTATTAAACTCCAAACTTAGGTTCTATTAAACTGTAATGAGCAAAAAACACAAACGAAAATAAAAGAAATGTTTTAGCGAAATTTACATCTGACATTTACGTCTGAATGAAATAGTGAAATACTTGATGCGCAGAGTGTACTTTCATTGCGTAAATCCGTCGGGATGCCTGTCAGTAGTGCTTTCTCTGTCTAGCCGTCGAAAGCCTCTAGAAATTTGATGAACTGTACATATATTATCAATTATGTCTTCAAGTGAAGATGATCTTTTACAAGATATTGAAAAGGCAGCAATAGAAAATTTAGTACCACAGAAATCATGTGAGAGAGATTATTTAACTTATGACAAATATGAGAAATGGTGTAAAGATAAGAAAATTTTAAATATTACAAATGAAAAAGCATTACTGGTATATTTCAACGAATTAAGTAAATTACAAAAGCCTACATCTCTTTGGTGTTACTACTCGATGTTAAGGACAGAATTGCTTATTAAACAAAATATCGATATCAAAAAACATATCAATTTGATAGCATTGTTAAAACGAAAATCAGAAGGGTACAAACCTAAAAAATCTAAGGTATTTTCGAAAGAAGAAATAACTAAATTTATTGTAAATGCAGGAGATGAGAAATTTTGTTTTGCTACTTTTGATGTATTCAATATGTTTGTCTGATAGACATTGTATAATTAACGATTTTGCTTTGGAGTCCTGTTTTGTTAGTTCGACTTTTCTCTTTTCTTCTGTCACTTCTTGAATATCTATTTCCAAATTTTCTTTGACTCCTTTTTCGTCTAATAGGGCAAACACATTTCCAGTTCAAAAAATTTCCACTTGTCAATTAGGGTAAATTTTGCATCATGTTCATTTTTTTTTTAATAGCTAATTTAACTGCTCCCTTAATTTAATATAAGACTTCTGGGCCCATAACCTCTAGACGTTCTTGTGCAGTGGTTTATTATATATATTATATTTTATAATAGAATAAAGATTTATACTTGACAAGTTACTTTTTATTATTGTCAAAACTTACAGATCAATTAATATATATACAGGGTGTGCACAATCTTAACAATAATGCTGATTTTTTTGTAGAAAATTTTTATTATACGATTTTGGATTACATATTTAACCAGCGAATTGTAAATAATAATTAGTAAACTTCTAGTCATAAATTTCCTTAATAAATAAAATTTAAAAATGAATCTTCTTACCTTGGTACCGAGGTATTTTGTTGTGTTTTTTATTTTAATTATAAAGTTGTCATTTATTTGTATGTTGAAAGAAGGCCTTTGTAAATTACATTGCTCTCTATGGATCTAGTTTAACACAAAAATAGTTTTGTGGCTATAAGTTCCTATAACCTATCGTCGCTAAACTACTAGTAATAATTAAAACATAGTAAGTAGTATTATTATAACATCAAGTAATTTTTTAAAATAAAGTACATGATCTCAAAATAGAAATAATTTATAATAAATGCGGGTAAAACGAGGGGTAAAATAACAATAAATTAAGGGTAATACTTAAAAAGGGCAGGTTTAAAGAGTATTATCACAAGAAAGTATATCCGTTCTGTTTATTTATCAAGTATTGTTTGAGGTTACTTTTGAATACATTTATTGTTTTTTTTTTAAGTTTCTGTAGGCAGTCTATTAAATTTTTTAAACCTTTAATAAAAATTATATTTTGGAAACTTTTAGTGATGGCTTGCCAACATGAAAGTCAGATTGGCTTCTTGTATTTAAGTTGTGATATTTCGAATTATATTGAATTTTTTCTAATAGATCTGATGCGATGGTACTGTCATTTTTATTTTATAAATAAATATCAGTCATGTACTGAACATAATTCTGAACTGAAAGCCAATTTATTTCTTTTAACATAGTTGCAATACTCATCCTTCTGTCCTTTATTAATATTATATAAACAGGTGAAGTAAGGAGCCCAGATATTTTACATGAGCAGGATTAAGAGGTAAAAAGGCCAATTATTATTGGATAAATTGCTCAAACAAGTTTGTAAACCCTAATCAAAAGGCGATATAGAATGGTTTTAAAAATCAAGGCTTATGGAAATCATCACGTGGTTTAACCTTATTAATGCCAATGCTTCACAAACCAAAAATTCAACGTCCTAATACTACTATCGGCTTTCGGTCTTTCGTTCCAAGTTAAATCATTTCTCGTTTTTGTTACGCTACGAGTTTAGCCTTGTGGGCCTCAGTCTCGTTAAGATGGGAACCACCATTCTAGCGTCTCTCGAATTTTAAATTTAGTTTTTTTTTTCAAATAATTTTTGCTCTCTCTTTCTTATCCTCTCCTTACAACTGTTGGGATGGCTACGACGATTACCGTAATCTACAAGGTAAGAATAAACGATATATTTGTAATTAAATTGTACCTTTCACAAATAATATTCATCTAAAAGTCTCACTGGCTCCCCTACCAATTCTATCAAACTCAAAAACAAAATGACATTTGTGGATGTGTAATTCGAACTCAGGGTAGGAAACATAACGACAACAAATTTTGATGATTTTAAGCGGAAATAGCCCTATTTAAATATGGGTGAGCAATCTCTATAACGATATATATCATTGGTCATATTGCAGCAAATACGCCATGTTGCCAGATCTACGACGTTCAATAGATATCGAGGATCGGAATGGATTTAATGGATCAATAGCGTTAATGAGCCTATAAATATCTAACGATTATTCTTGCAACTGGCTGTGTTTTTACTTATAAATGGTGGGAATAATAAAGACAAGTTCAAAATTACCGCTGTTTGTATAATTTTAAGAAGGCCCTCTTATGTGCGAGTACAGGTTAGAAACACGATGAAAGTGTAGATAATGCTCCAGATTATTTAATTCTTTCTGTAAAAAATGGACATCAAACCTGTAGTGAATTTGAAGAAAATAGAAAATTCAAACTCGTCATTAATTGATTTTCGGTACACAAACTAACTCACGACTCAATTTAGTAACATACATGTACTTGTTACATCGTCAATTGAGAAATGGCTAGTATACAAACTGGGATCCGTTTTCATGAATAATGGATGCTTGGGTTGTTTAAGCTCGAACAAAATTTCTATTTCGCTTTTTTAGGTTCGAATAATAACGATAAAGTTTGTCATGAATATATATCAGAATATTCATCATGTATAAAATTACTTCAAAAGACCGAAAATTAATTTGAAACTTCAAAAGGGAATAAAAGTGGATATTTATCCAAACGAGTGACATTTTAAGAGATATATGTACTTTTCCCTAAAAATATGTATCAGATATATTCATAAATAATAAAATAACAGAATGAGAGACAGCGAGCACCAGATATACTATTTATAGCTCTTTAGATTTACACTTGTCAATTTTCTTCCGCATTTAGTGCCCAGGTAGCACACTGATGTTACAACGACGTCATTTATTGGTAATCCGTTACGTCATTTTTTACCAAAGATGTGACGTCAAAATGAGGTCCAGCTCACGTCATTATTTTACGGCTCAGCGTCGTCATTTTGTGACGTTATTATGACGTCAATTTGTAACGTTACTATGACGTTAGTTGTGCTTATACCCAAAAGAAGGCTCTATGGGGCTTATAGGAAATAATATTACACATTGATAATAATAAACACTCTTTATTATAAAATAATTATCTATAAAAAATTATAAAAACTAAACATTAAACACCATAAATAAAGTTCCAGAAGAAGCTGAAAAAATAATTGCAACAAAAGGAAGTCCTTATAAATAAATCGATAACTTATGTTTTTCACATCCATTGTTAGAGCATTATGCAGACATAATTTCTTGTAGTGTGTCTAATAAATTTCTCTTCTTCGAGGTGTTTTTCATTTACCGTGCATTAAGAGCAGGCCGCTCTCATAGTCATCCGAAAATTGTATTACTAACATAATGTATGCAATCACTAAAATATAACAATTTTTTTCAACACATTGTTCACGCCTATATATTCATGTTAGCTTAACCCAACTTTTTCTTCTTTTCTCATCTTTGCTGTCTATTTGAGCCTGACCCTATCAGCGGCCAGCCATCAGAATACAAAATTTCTAATACTCTCCTGAAGGGCGGCAAAAAATTGATTCGGTCGTTCTGAAAAAATAAAATAAACAACTGTGTTGTCACTTTAATTGAATTAAAAAGTGTATGAACAAATTATGACGTGTAAATAACGTAAAAAAAATCACGTAATATTGAAATCACATTTATGACGTGTCTGAGACGTCATTTTTAGGTGGTGTGACGTCCGAGACTAATTATCACCAAAAAAATGACGTTGCGGTTACGTCAGTGTGCTAGCTGGGGGTAGTGACACTTCTGCTTTTTTTGACAAAGGCTGACTCCAAACTACAAATTTATTAAACCCTAAAATTAATTTAATAGTTTCTAAAACCTTTAGCAAATCAAAGGCTTGTAAACCAGGATATTACTGAGGCTGGAGAAATATTTTAATATATACAGGGAATCCCAAAATTCCGTGTACGTAAAGTTACTGTATGTTGGAAAGATCAAAATAAGTCGATTGAGCCAAAATTACCTATATCACAAAGTGCTTCGTTTGTTTGTGAGGCAGCTTCAAAGTTGAAAGAAAATTTTTTTATTAACTAAAAAACGCTTCGTTTGATTTTTATAAAATTTGGTATGTAACTATTTTAATTAAAGAGCCATTGTACAAAGCACAAATTACAACAACTGAAATCATGGAAGGGTAAAAACCGCCCTAATCCTATCATAAATAACATCGTATTTTGTTTGAGGTCCGCTCCAATTTCCAAACAGATAATGGCAACTGTCGTGAAAGTGTTCGGGTATACCATGAAAAATTTCTAAATCGTCAGTTTCCGAATCACCCGTCTTTTTCTTCTATCGAGAGGCGACTTCAAGAAACTGGTTGACTGAAACCGAACAGACATAATGGTGGACGACCTCGTCAAGCCAGAAATAATAATTGGTACGTGACGACTGGTACGCCAAACTAGGGTTTCAAAAAGCACATCCAATAGAATAATTAGAGAACAACTTATTTATCCCTTTCATATTCAAAGTATCCAGGAATTCCTACCTCCTGATTATGAGTCTCGTTTGCATTTTGTACTAGTCATTCAAGAGCGCAAAGCGACCGATCCACTTTTTCACGAGTTATGCTTTACACGACATGGTATAACAAATGCAAATACCGAACATGTTTAAGCAGATGAAAATCCTCATGCCATCAAAGGGAAACATTTTCAATGACAGTTTAAAATTAATGTGTAGGTGGGTGTTATTGACATCTACTTGATTGGTCCATTTAGATTGCCAGATCTTCTTAACGATGACACTTTGTGATATAGGTAATTGTGGCTCAATCGACTTATTTTGATATCACCAATATACAGTAGCGGAATTTTGGGTTACCCTGTAAAGCAGAAAAAATGAAATAAATCAAAGTATGTTTTGTTTAACACGATGAT
This sequence comes from Psylliodes chrysocephalus, assembly GCA_927349885.1. Classification (NCBI taxonomy): domain Eukaryota; kingdom Metazoa; phylum Arthropoda; class Insecta; order Coleoptera; family Chrysomelidae; genus Psylliodes; species Psylliodes chrysocephalus. The sequence continues at coordinate 74,231,004 of OV651815.1, read as the reverse complement.
ACCCAAAGTGGTCTATATCAACCCCCAGAGGTCCATGTGAGCGAAAAAAATAATTGGGGGTCTGTGAGATTTAAACGGGAGTTCACAATAAAGAGGCCCTACACGCTACGATTTTTGTGAGATTTGAGCTGCAGAGTCCACCTATTCAGTTCAAAACTCATCGTGAAATGCTTGATCTGACTCAGATCTGGCCTTTTCTCTTTTGTCAAATATGAGGGTTGAGCTGATTAAATCTTGCCTTTAGATCAGCACTGTATTTTTTGTCATGCCATATCGGAGCGTGAAGGGTCTCTAATTGTCCATCTTATTTAAGCAGATCGCGACTTCAATTTTGACTTTCCATTAATGATTTGTTGCTTAGTTTTTATCTGAAAACATGACAATGATAAGGAATAAATTGTACCCGTTGTAGATTTTGTAAACAAACTTATTTTCGCAATTTTATAATATTATTAGCGAATTAATATATCTCATAAAATTGTTAGTAGGATATACGCTTTGTAGTCGCATTATACTGATAAAATGGTTACAAATTTTAGAATGTGACTTTTGTCCTTTTCTTAAAATATAATACTTTTCAACAAATAAATCAACTTGTATATTATAAAGCTTAGAGTTAGACATATCTTTCTTTAAAATCAATTCAAAAGTACATGGTTTTGAATTAATTCTAAAAAAATAATTTTATTGTTATCTTATATATAAGAAATGTGTACTGTGTCCTGTGTAATACTTTGTGTGTAACACCTTTTATATTAAAAAATATGCCTTTTTCAAATCCATATAACTTTAATTTTGAAACTTTTTTGTGTGTCTATTACACAAATTAAAATATAGAGCAATTACGCATTAATGGAACATCCTTTACAGTGCGTCTGTACGTTGAAAAACATGTAACATTGAAAACACAAATTGGAATATATTTGACACTTTGTTCACCATGTAAACCCATACGTAGAGTTACCATATTCAAAAACACAAACTCATGACATTCCTATCGAAAATTCTGGACATTTTTTTAAAAATCCGGACAAAATAATAAAACTCCAATAATGATTACTAAACCTTTCATTTAAAAAAGAACCTACCATCATAAACTAAAACCAAACAAAAAATTCGTGAAATTAAACATAAAACATATCATATAATACAAAGGGCATACAAAAACCGTTTATTAAAAAATATTTACATAAAAAGTAAAAGTGTTTATACGGAATTTTAAGTATACCTTAAGAAACAATATTTAATTCCCGCGTCGCATTCCGGACATGCCCGAACTTTTCCTAACGTCTACTAACCCTACCCACACGCGAATTTTAGGACATCCTGTACAACAATATAATAATATTAATTATTTTAATTTTAAGGAAGAAAGTGAGAGAGATTTTTACAGCTCTTTTATATTCTAAGAGGTGCAGACAAATTAAAGAATGTATTACCTTGGTATCTTGTAGTAATATAGGAAGTACATAAACTTCAGAAAATAAAATTATTTAAATATTAATATTGTCATTTGTTTAATTTTTATTTTTCTTGTTTCTTCTCATTCGTTTGCTGTAAAAATATGTGGTCACTTTATCCCTGCCCATGTAAATATTTTTGGCCCCTTTACCTCTTATTTAACGGTTTTGTACCCTTTACTATTTATTTAACAATTTTGGACTCGCTGGAAATTACTTTACTTGTTATATTTATAATGATTTAATTTTTTCCCAATTTTGACATATAAAGTGACATTTTTTGTAATAGGAGCAAGTTGAATGTTGAATATTATGAAAGTGGTTAAGAAATAGTATATTATGTACCAAGGGACTAAAGTGCCACTTTTAATCCCGAAGGATTAAAACAAGCTTTAGTCTCGTGGCACATAGGCTATTTTTTACCGCAAACGCCTCGACATCCACAATCACAACTAGTGAAGAATATGTTGAAAATTTAATTCCATCTTGAACATCAAACATGTGTTATATATACATCGTTAAATAATGTACTTAATATAGATTCTGATGTCAACAAACTTTTAAACATTTATAATAAAATTGTACTATTAATATTAATCCAAAATAATTTATTCTAAGGCTGTTTATTTTTATAGTATTTCGCTTAGGTACAGCGTTCTGTCATATTGTTTTTTAAATAATTTCATTGACTAAAGTAGTTTACTATGTTTTCTATTGGTTTTGTTATTTGAGGGACTAAAGATTAATGCTTTTTGTTATTGTTAATTTAATTAATGCCATTGATTATTATTTTTTTCATCTGCCAACATAATTCTCTAATAAACTCGCCTTCCTTCCTTTGTCAATGAACTTCATTATTATCGTTGACAGTTCCTTGAATGTAGGCAACACATTATATGTAAATAGAGTAGGTATACACTAAATGTCAATTTGAAATTTATTATTTTGGCATTTTATAGAGTAATCAATTGTGTTTTTAATAATTGTACTATTAATAAATAAAATATTCGCAAAGTTTTAAACAAAACTATTTTCGGGAATATCGATAAATTTTAGGAATTAAAGGTCTATTAAAATTCTTTAACGATGTGAAAACAACCAAATTTGTTGTCCAGATGGTTTGACCTAAAAAAAGTATAAGTTTGGTTCATCCCTTATTTATGGACTACCCTGTAGATTTAAGAATAATTGTACAATATCGCCCCACAACTTTTGTATTAAAAATTTCTTCGTATCTCCAATAATAAAACAGCTATCGATCATATACACACTGATGGGACACCCTGTATATGTATAATAGGCTAAAATGTTGGTAAATTCATAACGAATTTAATGCTGAAATAATATATACGGTATTGTATTTGAAAAATTTGAGTAAATTGAATTTAAAATTAACCATATTTATTACATGTTTTAAAACACTCTGTATAAAATGAACCAGCTCTATCATCACTATTCGTTTTATAGGAATTCTTTAACATCACAAAAAAATTATTTGCTTGGAAACCAGTAATATTTTAAAAAAAAATATTTAAGCAAAACTAAAATAAAATACAGAATGTTCGATTTAAAAAATATACATTTTAATTTTGCATGCAGAAAGGTAACATCCTGTAAATCTAAAAATATTTTTAAAATATCCTTTTTTCAAAGCCATATAACTTTTATGTGAAACTTGTTTGTGTATATATAACTTTTGCTACAGGCCTTCAAAGTATCGAAAAATATAAAACTTTGATTATTAATTTCTCAGAAAATTTTATTCTTGGTAAAAGTTAGTACATGACCTTAAATCCACTACAGATTTGACAACTATTAAAAAATTTTAACCATATAAGATAGAGATACAAAATATGAATTTAGATCAAGCGTAAAATTGAAAACAGAAAATAAATGTTACTTGAGAAACTTGTTTAAAATCGTTAGTTATTAGCAAAAATAAACATCTTCACGGAAAAAAATGTGACTTGAAAATTTTACTACAATGTTGTAGTAGTAGACTTGTAGAAAAATACTTAACTTTTTGTAGAAAATTTTACTACAATTTATAGTTAAAATCTATTCATTATTGTAGCAATTGAATTGTCGAATAAAATGCTACAATAGGAAAGAAGTCCACAATGTTTAGTATATTTTACTATTGTTTGTAGAAATAGAAATTTATTACAATTATCGTAATTACTACTACTAACTTCTGTAAAAATTTGTACAAATATTCATAATTATCTCTACAAAAAATAGTAATTTTCTCTACAAAAAATAGTAATATTCTCTACAAAAAATAGTAATACTTTATGAAAAAAATTCAATTTTGTTCAAAAATATTATATAATATTGTAGAAATTCTAAGTCATGTGAATAAAACAGAATTCTGCTATTGGCCAACGTATTCTGACGTCGATCATAAATGGCCAGACAGCAGTAGCCGTTCGCCATGTTCACAAAACAAAGCATGGTACATATACGAGTACCTATAACACATTATTATATTATAAGCACCTATGCGTTTGAGAAAATTTTAATAATAACTTCTATTAGTGGTAAGTACATTTATTATTGTTTCTGAATAATTTACCTTTCGATAACTAATTTAAATAACCTTAGTAGATTATTTTAAAAAAAATAGTAGTGGTCAACGATCGAATGTTGTGTCAAGTTCAATGATGTTTTTTTGTCTTAATTGTAACATACCCACTTTCTCATTTTTGTTAGTTATCTGACTTAGTCATTTAATATCCAAATCAGTGTAAAGGTGATAAATATCCCCGTTTTAAGGGTATGAACAGTTCAATAGGTATTAATTTTTATTTCATATTTTTCAGGTGCAGAAAAGCCAACTGAGACTAAAGGCGCTATTATTACTGTTATTTATTACATAATGTAATTAAGACTTTGTATCTTTTATATTAAAACAATAAATTGAATATTTTATTAAGAAACATTTTTTCTAGGTTACAATTATAATAATTATAAAATACTACTACAAATTTTATTAAATTTACTACAATTTGTATAAATTTTTACTATTTATTGTGTAAAATTTTAAATATAAATTCATACAATGAATAGCAAAAATTATAACAATTTGTAGAACAATTCTTATGATGCATTTGTATATTTTTACTAAATATTGTAGATAATAACTCTACAATACATTCTCTACAAATATTTGGAAATTTTTACTACAAATTGTCCCTGTCCCTATGTGTACTATTTATTGTAGAGAAAAAATGTATAATTGTAGAAATTTGTTCTACAATTTTTTTTCCGTGTTGGCACATCCAACGGGTCTAACAGCAAAAGTCCAGACGTGACTGTGAGCAAAATGTATAAAATGTACACAATTTTGTGGATAAGAAAATCATGAAAACGTTTAAGATATATTTTCACAAATACCTTTCTGAATATAGTTAGATACATATTTCTATAAATACCATCACTAAAATCAGTTGAGATGTGGATAAACGTCAATGCAATAACTTCCGGTGTCAATAGAAATGGAAATTTGTTCTTGGAAAATGATACAATTCCGACTTGCCTTATTCCGTATTTTACTCGAAATCCGTCTTTGCCAAGGGTTTATCCTTTAAGGACGATTTAAGGTGAATCACGTCTGGTTGTAGCAGGTGGGTGCTGGATTTTATTATATCTAAATTCTATTAGGCTCTCTGGCGCTACACCGAATATTTTTTTAGGTTAAAATTATTTGTAAAATTTTTTTTCAAGAAATTTACTCATATACCTATATTTTTTAATAATTATATTTTAACCATATTACTATCCATTTATTCCTTTTTTGCGCTACTGACTGAAATCTTGGGCCAACCTTACATTATTTCTCTGAACAAATCTCTACGGATGGATTACGTATAAACATCAGTCATAATTTATATATACAAATCGTCATACCTTATCTCAATTTGAACGTGTATGCCATCCGAATGCTTTAAACTCTGGAAATTCTACATGGGGAATTTCAAGAAATGAGTTATGAGGTGAGAATATTAAATCACATATTAATTTAAGTTAACAACCAACATATGAACGCCCTGTTTGAGAGAAATGTCGGGGAAAGCTCTTATTCCCTTTAGTTATTGGATGCTTTGAAACATTGTTCCAATTTCAAAATTTAATATGTAGCAAATGGAAGCAAATTAATTATATTAAATCATATAAAATTGTAACTTTTTAATTTCTCTTAAACATGCAAAGAGATGTATTATTTCAATGTTCATCAGATATATATTATTGGTTACAATAGGTCTATATGATGACACTTCAGTCGGAAATTTTCCTAGCTTAGAAATAATGATAACTTCAGCTATTTTCCACGCATCTAGTATTTATTTAGAGCAAACTTCTGCAGTAATGATGTAACTTAAGCCTTCCTTAACACTTTCTTCAATATTTCTCCAGTAATAAGATCATATTCTGGTGCCTTCGATGAGTTGATGTTAAAGATGCATCAAATCAAACTAGTTTGATTTGACAAGTCAAGTTTGATTTGACTTGAAAAATCAAGTTTTTTTTATAGAAGAATTTGATTTGATTTGAAAATCAATTCGGGAGCTTGATTTGAAATCAAACTTTTTCAAACTGTTTGAAATAGTTTGAAATAGTTTGAAATACGAAAAGTGTACGTACCGGCACCGGCCGTAACGCTTTTTAAATTTATTAAGGTTACACAATGAGACATAGTAGGGATACAGTATCCCGGCTGCGAATTGGCATTGTTTACTATGCTACAACGCATACATGTTGTTGCAACGCGGTAAAGAATGACTGAACAGTCGCTCTCTATATCCTGATAAATATTACTGCAATTCAGCACTAGCAGGTGTTCAGACGTAGTAACTATTGTATTATGGATACGCCTGTCATTCTTGAGGCATTGTTTACCGCGTTGCAGTCGAAACCACGCAAATTTCCTTTCTTTTGTGATTTTGTAGGACTATATCATAATAGTATATTATTAAACGAGCAATTTATGGTAGCCATTATTCACGCAGGGTGACGTTTGCGTCCCGAGCCGTAGGTGAGGGGCGCAAGTCACCCGAGTGAATAATGGCCATAAATTGCGAGTCTAATACTATACTTTGTCCACGGCCATTATGGTTTCTTTATTAAATATAAGTTAAGTGTGAATGGAAAGTTTTTATTAAACATAGGTAACTAACTGTTGTTTTTTCGATTTTTCAATTTTTTTCGATTTTTCGATTTTTCGATTTTTCGATTTTTCGATTTTTCGATTTTTTTTCGATTTTTTTCGATTTTTCGATTTTTTTCGATTTTTTCGATTTTTCGATTTTTTCGATTTTTTTCGATTTTTTCGATTTTTTCGATTTTTTCGATTTTTTCGATTTTTTCGATTTTTTCGATTTTTTCGATTTTTTCGATTTTTTCGATTTTTTCGATTTTTTCGATTTTTTCGATTTTTTAGATTTTTCGATTTTTTTTTCGATTTTTTTTTTCGATTTTTCGATTTTTTTTCGATTTTTTCGATTTTTTTTCGATTTTTCGATTTTTTTTAGATTTTTAGATTTTTCAAATTTTTTTTCGATTTTTCGATTTTTTTTCGATTTTTTTCGATTTTTTTCGATTTTTCAATTTTTTTTTTGATTTTTCGATTTTTCGATTTTTCGATCTTTTGATTTTTCGATTTTTTGATTTCTCGATTTCTCGATTTTTCGATTTTTTTTTTCGATTTTTTTTCGATTTTTCGATTTTTTTTAGATTTTTAGATTTTTCAAATTTTTTTTCGATTTTTCGATTTTTTTTCGATTTTTTTCGATTTTTTTCGATTTTTCAATTTTTTTTTTGATTTTTCGATTTTTCGATTTTTCGATCTTTTGATTTTTCGATTTTTCGATTTTTTGATTTCTCGATTTCTCGATTTCTCGATTTCTCGATTTTTCGATTTTTTTCGATTTTTTTCGATTTTTCGATTTTTCAAATTTTTTTTCGATTTTTCGATTTTTCGAGCTTTTGATTTTTCGATTTTTCGATTTTTTCTATTTTTCGATTTTTCGATTTTTCGATTTTTCGATTTTTCGATTTTTCGATTTTTCGATTTTTCGATTTTTCGATTTTTCGATTTTTCGATTTTTCGATTTTTCGATTTTTCGATTTTTCGATTTTTCGATTTTTCGATTTTTCGATTTTTCGATTTTTCGATTTTTCGATTTTTCGATTTTTCGATTTTTCGATTTTTCGATTTTTCGATTTTTCGATTTTTCGATTTTTCGATTTTTCGATTTTTCGATTTTTCGATTTTTCGATTTTTCGATTTTTCGATTTTTCGATTTTTCAATTTTTCGATTTTTCGATTTTTCGATTTTTCGATTTTTCGATTTCTCGATTTTTCGATTTTTTGATTTTTTGATTTTTTGATTTTTTGATTTTTTGATTTTTTGATTTTTTGATTTTTTGATTTTTTGATTTTTTGATTTTTTGATTTTTTGATTTTTTGATTTTTTGATTTTTTGATTTTTTGATTTTTTGATTTTTTGATTTTTTGATTTTTTGATTTTTTGATTTTTTGATTTTTTGATTTTTTGATTTTTTGATTTTTTGATTTTTTGATTTTTTGATTTTTTGATTTTTTGATTTTTTGATTTTTTGATTTTTTGATTTTTTGATTTTTTGATTTTTTGATTTTTTGATTTTTTGATTTTTTGATTTTTTGATTTTTTGATTTTTTGATTTTTTGATTTTTTGATTTTTTGATTTTTTGATTTTTTGATTTTTTGATTTTTGGATTTTTTGATTTTTTGATTTTTTGATTTTTTGATTTTTTGATTTTTTTATTTTTTGATTTTTTGATTTTTTGATTTTTTGATTTTTTGATTTTTTGATTTTTTGATTTTTTGATTTTTTGATTTTTTGATTTTTTGATTTTTTGATTTTTTGATTTTTTGATTTTTTGATTTTTTGATTTTTTGATTTTTTGATTTTTTGATTTTTTGATTTTTTGATTTTTTGATTTTTTGATTTTTTGATTTTTTGATTTTTTTATTTTTCGATTTTTCGATTTTTCGATTTTTCGATTTTTCGATTTTTTGATTTTTCGATTTTTCGATTTTTCGATTTTTCGATTTTTCGATTTTTCGATTTTTTGATTTTTCAATCTAGAAAATATCGTTATGAAAAGTATCGTCTATCTTTAGTTATCTATCGGAATGTGCCAGAATTACAAAAGCGTGAATTATCATAATTCACTCCGTGATATATGAGTACTATATGCTCTTAGTTAGGAGGTAGAATATTGATTTATTATTAAGTGGTCGTGGACAAAATATAATAACAATATACTATCGTCAAAATTAGTTTATTAAACCACACTAAAATACAAAGAACACAATAAATACAAAATTCACTAGTCATATTACATTTATATTTATTAAAAAAAAAACTGTTATAAAATGATAAGCATACGAAGGTTAATCCTAATGGGCATTTCCATGTGATTTTGCATTTGGTCTATTAAGATCAATATTTTTCTTTAAAGATACTTGTCTTTTAGGGTTGTTTGGTATCTCCTTCTTGGATGGCCGCCCAACTGGTGTGAGGGCGGCATAAAAACGCTCGATATTGAGTTGGAACGCGGTAAACAATGCCTCAAGAATGGCAGCATATCCATAATACAATAGTAACTACGTCTGCACACCTACAATTGCTGAATCGCAGTAAGATTTGTCTGGGTATAGAGAGGCGACTGTTCAGTCATTATTTACCGCGTTGCAACAATATGTATGCGTTGCAGCATAGTAAACAATGCCAATACGCATCCCGGCTGACGATGCGTCGTCGTAAGATTATTTGTTTTATATTTATATTTTGCCAAGCTCGGAGGCACAAAACGCAGCCAGAGGCTTATGCTGACCACCTATCTCTTTAAAAAAAAATACTAATGAGTGATTTGGAAATGTCCGAGCCTGTTCCATTTCAATCCGGCGGTTCAGAATTTATCCCTGATGAAAATGAATATGATTCTGAAGCCGATGATGTAGCGGCTATTCAACAAAACGAATTATTAACAAAATCAGCCTTCCAAAGCCAATGTAAAGATTCCCAAAATTTTGATATAGATGTAATAGCTTTCTTTCAAACATCTTGTAGTAAAATCCCAGACCTAGTCGATGAAAATTCTTGAAAATATTAAATTACAAAATATTTATCTGAAGGCAGGGCTAATAGTTCAGAAAATGTATTGAATTTGTGAAAGAGGCACGAGACTGTGTTTCCAATATCTGAAATGGCTAGAAATTTCTTAGCCATATCTGCTACATCGGCATCAATATAGAGGATTTTGTTAAGGGCATCTCTAACAATTACCAAACGAAGGAATATACTAAATAATAAATATGTTAGATGTTTAATTTCTTTAAATTCTTGGACGGCTAATAGAGTTTTAACAGACTTTTATTCAACATTAAAATAAAGAAAAAATGAAAATGTAAATCAACATTTATAATTTGTGAATCAAGATTTCTGTTCTATTTTAATATCCAATAAACGAAGTATAAATACTTTATTTTTATTAAGCAGCTTTTTTATATTCGTACTAATAAAATACTTGCAAACCATAGCGATTTAATTATTCAAACTAGTTTGATCAAAAGGTTTGATATTTCAAACTTTAAAATTTTATAGTTTGATTTGATTTGATTCAAAGCACTGCTAGGTTTGATTTGAGTTTGATTTGAATTCAAGTCAAATTTAAGTCAAACTCTTAAAATCAAATCAAACTCGTGCATCTCTAGTTGATGTTTGTCTGAATTTCTTTCGCAACCTCATTGGGAGTAACTAGTTTGATCTCAAGTTGTCCCATATTATGGATGGTCTTGTTAGGAGTGTCTTGATTTTCTTTAAATTGAATCTGTATCTTAATCTTTTGAAGGTGATCAGCGAAAATATCAGCTTCCTGTTGATTGTCTTTTGCTCATTTGTTATCTTGCTATTCTGATAGAAGAACACTGATTACATGAGTTTTTAAGCTTTTTAGTTGCCTTCCAGAGCGAATAATTAGTTTCTTTATCATCTGTTAGCTCTAGTGGGTAACAATTAAATGATTCTTGTTTGTGACTTAAGATTTATCTTCTCAATCTTTGTGTAGCCCTATTTATTATTTTACTTTATGGTGTTCTTGTCATCTGCCATTTCTGTCTTAGTTTTCTCGTCTCTGCTACCAGTTTTTTCCAGCTGTTACTCTTGTTTCTTTTAGTATATTCCTCCATGCAGCTTGCTGGATTTCTACTATAAACTTTTCCAGTTCTTCATCTAGCTTCTTATAAACTTATGTGAACCAAGAACTAACTAATTGGCTTTATTCAGCAAAAACTACACATAAATGATGACAACTAATGATAAAAATAAATAACATATATAGGGGTAATACAATTAATAAAGTTATACAAGGGCAACTCATATTTTCATATCATTCTCCCCCTCTTCAGAATCTTTCATATTCTTCGAGGTATTCAGGAGGTTTTCTGTTTCTAGCTCGACGACTTTCTTCAGATGGTAAAATACTACTAGAGATAGATTTCGAAATTTGGTTTTCTAAAGAAGTAGGGACCGTTTCACTCAATTCAACAAAGTTTCCGGGAATAGCTGATGGAGAATTCAAGTTTTCAGTGCATGTAGGCCCTAAAGTGGGAGTTAAGGGAACATTAGTAGAAGAAGGAAACAAACAACTATCATCTTCAATTTCTTCAAATTAACTATTCTCAATATTATTCCCTCTTGGTGCTAAATGACGATTTGAGACCATTATTTCTTTTCCATTGGACATTCTTACATACGAAAATTCAAGATTACTTTTCAATAGTTCGACTTCTTCCTCAATTGGTTCATTCTTGGATTTACGAACCTGATTTTTTAATAGTATAGGGCCAGTATCAGCTAACCATGAGGGAAAAGATTGTCCATTAACTGAACGTGTACAGTGGTTGAACATTCTTTTATGTGGACTGAGACATTTTTAAAGTTTTGGATTTAACGCTAACTGTATTGTCTTCCATATTGTACTATTTTTCATTTCAATTTGAGCGGTGCCTCTGGGATTATATTGGTTAGAGCGACTCGACGCAATTCCTCTTGAGGTAAGTAAATCCTTAAATTCTTTAGAAGTAAAACAACTTCCATTGTCGGTAAAGGAGGGGTAACCAAAAATTGCAAAAATTTTAGATAAGTGTTTTATTACTTGAGAAGTGGATGTATTTGGACAGACAAAAGGAAAGAGAAATGTAGAGTATTCATCGATTATAGTTTGTAGGTATTTCTTAAAGGATGAAGAAGGCAATGGTACCTTAAAATCTAACGAGAGTCTTTCAAAAGCAGTGGATGATTTGATTAGGGTATCTGTTTGTTTGAAAAAACGAGGTTTTATTTCTGGGCAGATTCTACAAGACAACGTCAGTTTTCTAATTTCTTTTACAGAGTATGGCAAGTTCTTGGATTTTATCCAGTGAACCATAAATTGCAGTCAGAGTGAACGTCAACAATAAACTAAATATTGTTTTATATATCATGACTATTTACTAAAAACCAGTGGCGGTTTGTGCTAATTTAAAATGGGTGTTCAATTTTTTCGACTATCATTTGTAAGTGCGGTTCAAAACTTCGCTGTTTTTTTTATTTGGGTTTAAATTAAGTGTAGTTATTATTATCAACAGAGAAACGATTAGCCAGAGAGCAGTGGCGAACCCAAATATACAGATTAACATGTATGAAAACAAATTATTAAAACTGAATTTATATTTTTGTTATTAATTTTAAAATATTGTGTTTTTATGCTATATAAGTGGGTATTCACTGCACAAATGAACCAATGGAGAAACTGCCCCTGCTAAAAAGTTAATATTAGCATAGCTCGCTAAGCCCATCTTACTGCACTTGCATACAGAGGAGCAGATAACATCACATCCAGATGGATGGCTCAGCTGTTATCTATGAGAACTGCAGAGGCACATATAGGGCAGGATACCATCTCCATCTGCAAAACCAGAGGATGTCCACAAGGAGGAGTTCTATCCTCACTAATGTGGAGCCTAACCGTAACATATATTTCAACGAGGACTAGCACATACCAAAAGATGGTGCCGTGAAGTGGGACTTAGTATAAACCCTACAAAAACAACACTAGTAACCTTTTCAAGGAAAAGAAAACTTAATATCAAAACCGTTAAATTAGACGGGATAGATATAGAATGGAAAAATGAAGTCAAATATCTAGGCCTAACCCTGGACAACAAACTTCTCTGAAAAACACATGAGAAGGAAGTAGTAAATAAGGCCACAAAAGCCTTAATGGTATGCAGAAACATTGCAGGTAAACGATGGGGATATAACCCAAACATACTGCGATGGATGTATACTGCAATAGTGAGATCAATCATAACTTATGGGGCTATAGCCTGGAGTAACAGAACTAGTTTAGCTACTACGAGAGCTAATATCTCAAAAGTACAAAGACTAGCCTGTGTTTGCATTACTGGTGCAATGAGAACCTGTCCTACGGCCGCAATGGAGGTGATCTTAAACCTCGCCCCTCTACATTTAATGATAGAGAATGTGGCAAAAAAGACAAGATATAGAATGATCTGGAACGGAGTAATCAGACGAAAGTCTACTTGCTTTAGGACTAAAGATACCTGTGACATGCCCCAGGATGCAATGCTAAAGAAGTACAGTTTTGTGAGCCGAGAACCAAGTACTCCGAAAGCTTGGGAAAATACCCAAGCATCTTCCAGGCGAAAATTCACGCCATCGAGAAGTGTATTCAGTTTAACAACGAGAGAAACTATCATAGACAAGAGATTATCATCATGTCCGATAGTCAAGCAGCCATCAAAGCGCAGGGCTCTTACGTAATCAGCTCAAAAGTGGTTTGGAGATGCCTAGAACAATTGAATGAGCTAGGCGAGAAAAATAGAGTACTCTCACGTGGGTCCCGGGACATAACGGGGTACAGGGTAACGAGATTGCAGATAGTCTTGCAAGGAAAGGGGCTCAAACACCTTTTATAGGACCTGACGCTTTCTGCGGTATCAGCAGTAACAAAATATTAGAAAAGAATTGGGCAGTAGAAGAACCAATAATTGGAATAATCTCTTGAAACTGAGACTGGCCAAGATACTTCTGGGTGAAAATAACCAGAAAACGATCGGAAGCCTGCATCTGCCTGAGCAAGAACAGGCTACGTATTGTAACATGGATCCTTACCGGGCATTGCCGACTAAAAGGACACCTAAGTAAACTGAGAGTAGTGGAGGATAGTGAGTGCCGATTCTGTGTGTAGCCGATTCTCTGTGTAGCACTCCAGAATCCAAGGGCGCTATATCTAAGAGGGTATCAAATAGAAGAGGGAGATTTACCTAACTTGAAGCCACTTCAAATCCTACACTTCCTTGATAAAATAGGATTGGAAGAGTCCTTATAGGCACATAGACATTTCCTTAGTGCCCAATAGATCTTTTAGGTCGCAGTGTATTAACACCCCATTCCCAACATAACATAAGCTCATTTTACACAGGTCTTATAAAAATATTTTTTTTATTTAATATTGTGTCGACGTTTTTATTTTACAAAACTTCTAAACTTATTTCACGTGTATATGAATTATAAGTTATCACGGGGGTGCAAAGAACCGCTGCGCTGAGTAAACGATATTTTTTTTTAATATCGACATTTTTGTAATACAATATCCAATTGTTTGAAGTGGAATAAAGGGCAAATAGCTGAGAAAATTCATTCGGTTGAAAATAAAAGCACTCTAAAAATTGTTACTTTGTGAAAAAGTAAGGTGTGCTATTCACATGTTATATATTAGTTATCTAGCACGTTACGTATGTTCGGTTTCGCCCTACTTTTAAAATCAAGAGATCAAAGCGAGTGTCTTGAACAAGTGGCTGTCTAGAAGATATATTTCATGAAAGTGTATTTCGTATCGCATTGAGTTTGTCACCATGCTACACCCTCAAGTCCTGCCTTTTATAAAGCTGTTGCCTATTAATAAAGAGTTTGCTTTCTTGAACGCCGTTTCGTTTAGCGCATATCATATAAAATTGATATATACTCCGGAATATTCGCCTAAAATCAATTTTAAACGAATGAATCCGGAAATGAGAAAGTTGGTGAAAAATTTTCGTCGCTCTAAATAGTGGTTTAGCATTCAGAATTATTCTATTGGCTGGAAAACTGACAAAAATGTTCTTATATTTGAGGTAATTTATTAATCGTAGGTTTTATTTAGAGGGGTATGATTTTAACACGGTAAAATGTAACTATCTTTTGCTTGAATTTTTTTGCTTTTATAATGTTCGAGAATTATTTATTTATAGATCGATTGTTTTTCTTTTTGTGCTTTAATAAGTCTAAAACTCCGAGCAATTACTACTAGAGGGAGTCTTTCCCCCTTCCCCGCGCTTAATTTTATTAGCAACATCTACTCCCCCGATGGGGAAAATACCTCTTCTGTAATTGGCTTATTTAATCAGCGTTGCCAAGTTTGATAGTGCCAGTTCTGACACTTTCTGACACATGTCAATTTCTTATTTGTATTTTACGGAAAATATTATTTATAACGTTGTAAGGGTTGTAAATGTATATTTAAGATTTATTATCTCTAATAATATGGTGAAAGCATGCTTTATGTGTAAAAGGCCTGTTGAAAATGCTTTTTCAATATAATATCATAAGTAAGTACAGACACAACCTAATTATCAGAGGCGGTGCATTAGGCAATCACCTTTAATTTGCAATTAAACTTTCTTATTTTCTTATCGAAAAATTAAAATTAAGAGCAAGTAAACTCCAGCTAAGTTCGTCTTCATCCATCTCATAATGATTATAATAAAGGTTAATTACTTATTATTATTTTAGTATTACATCTTTGTAAAGTTTATTGTTAGTTTTTTAGGTTTCCTTTTCTTGATATGAGAAAGAAATACATGGTTCCAAAATATAGGAATTCAACAAGTGACCACCTGAATAACTGTTTATGCTAATGAAAATTTTTATTACAGACCTCAGAGGAGGAAAATATTAAAGAAAAATGCAATTTCGTCGAAAGAAGGATAATAATCAATCCTGTCACTACTTCTACACTATATTCATCTGCTACTAAAATAGCAAGTAAGTAGAGAAACTTAAGTTTCTTTCAAAAAGAATGTTTAAGGAAAAAGGCATAGCCATTTTTTTTGTTGACACTTTTTTTTAACTAATCTAAAAGACTAATTTTGTGTATTGTTTAAATTTTCATTATTTGTACTTAATTTTTTTTAGGTTTAAACAAAATGAACTTCTAAGATATGCATGGAATATCCCAAAAGAGCTAAGGAAGGTTTTTTTTTTTTGGTGTGTCATCGGCTTCAACTGCTAAGGTTATTTCGCCTCGTGTTCTGTGTAGAATTTGTTACTGTTTCCCAGCGCCACTTTAGGAACAGCACTGTTAATTAGAACCCAACAGTGAATGGTCGAGTGGGGAATCCTACCAAGGCATCAGAATTAATTTTAAATAATTAAATTAAATGAAAAAATCCCGGCCAACGGTGGGATTCGATCCTGAGACCTTCCGATCTCAAATTCATGACTCTAACCACTGAGCCAACCCAACCCCCTAAGGAAGGTTTTAAAATTCTTAAGAAAACTATTCAGAGCCAAAAACATAAGATAGTCTTCCTGTTCAAAATATAAATAGGTATAAATATTTAGATATTATGAGTGATTTTTTATTCTATAAATAGAACATAATTTGCTTCTAAATCACTACCTAATGAACTATAATACAACAAGAACATCACATTATTCATGTTTTTTTTTTAATTTCCTTAAAAAACGTCCCAAAAAAATGTGAATATTTATTATTGGAGTTTACATCGTTATGCTAAAACAATACTAGAACAACTTAAATAATGTGGATTTTGACTATTTTGAGTTATGCAGATCATTATAATCCAAAAAATGTTTGTCTGGTGCTATAGTCAGGTATAAAAACATTTAATTATTTAAACACAGTTGCAATATACATTTTATTTAGTTTTTAAGTTAAAACCTATTAGGACATCCTAAAATAACTTTTTTCGTTTGATGTGAGATTAATTATTCTACATTTTTGTTGGTGAAATAGGATATATTAAAATGTCTTACTGTTTTCTCTGATTATCTAAAAAGTTAGAACAATATACAAAGACTGTTATAACAAAAAACTTAAACACACAATTAGTCAGTTCAATTGTAGGATAATTTAACGCAAAAATCCAGAGAACTTTAAAAATGTGTTTAAATGTGTTTTTACTATAACAAGAACATAATTATTAAAAAACTTGGCACATTAACATTGACTATAGGTTTTTATTATATATATTATACAAATCACAACGAACTACAAAAAATGACATTATTAATAATTTAGCAATAAAAAATTAAGTACAATGATGATTAAAAGTTGAGTTTCTCGAAATAATTTTTTTAAATTGTCTCAGTACCTACCTAGTATTTTTCTAGCACAATGATATTATATGAATGTGCATTGTGTGATATCTTATATTTTAGGAATAAAATGATATATTTTTTTGCAGGTTTCTGTTAACAACGATTCCAAGAACTTTTGAAAATATTATTAAAACGGCCTTTGCAAATATAATTCTCAATTAAGAGCTTTTGATTTAACATTAAATTTTTATTGTCCATAAGGTTACAGCTTCCTAAGAAGAAAGTTTAACAAGACTTACCAGACCCAAAATATCAAAATTTTTCCGACCAATTGATGGTTCTACTGGTTTCCATAGGAAAATTCTCCTCGAAACTACTAAAAGAAAAGTGGCAGAGGCAACCGAAGAAGGCAAAAAAGTCTTTTGCAAAACAAAAACTAGAAATTTGTTTAAGAATCTAATTATTGTTTGAAGTTTTACCATTAATAATTTTTGATAACGATTTAAGATTATGAAGTTCTATTATGTATTTTACTCTTTGATAACCTATGTTTAAATTTTTATTAGGACCAAAATAAATTATAATTTTCATTTCAACTACAAAAACCCTAATAATATTAAAAAGGGGGAAAACGTTAGATTAGTTATGTTCAGGAATAAACTCTTTAAACATTTATCTACTTAAAATGTGTTACTTTTAGAAGGTTTGTTATTAGCTATCTATTTGTACTTGTATTAATTTATTTCATTTTATTATATATTTTCAAATTGATTTTGATATTAATCTGATATATTTATATATTTTTTTCATTGAAACAAACGTTTATTAGCTTATTAAATATAATGAATTCATGTTGTTTTATTATATGCTTGTATAAATGATTACTTTTATTTCCTTTTAAAAATGAATTTAGAAGATAAAGCCGAACCGGTGAATGAGAATCAAAAAATTAGATGAAAGTGACGATATTTACTGGAGCTTTTATCTACACGCTCCTTTTTCTAGCCATCTACACCTGAGCCAGCAAGATTGGTCTTCCCTTACATTCTCCAGATTTACAGAGAAAACGCCGTCATTTTTAACATATCCAGACCTTCTTTGACGGGGACTATATTATTAGCTTTATTTGTTATCCCGAGCAATTTAAATGCATTCGTAATTGCTCATTCTCACCTCTTCTCTTGTAGATTCCGTACTCAGTTTCCTTATTTTTAGTTACGTTTGCACTGCTCTTTTATTTTCACAGCTTTAATTCTATAATGCTGTAACGCTACAATATGGATCCATTTTTGTGGTTTATACTATTTAATGTTATTCGTAAGTGACCAACCTATTATAATAATTAAATATTATTGTATTACAGGCCTGAAAATATTCCTGTAAGGCCGAAACTAGTCGCTCCTGTATTTATAATAAAATTTATTTTAAGATTTTATTCTTCAATTGAGAAAATTAGACCTTTACAGTGATTTTGTTTCATTTCCTGCATTAGACACATATAAGATGGTATTCATTTTAAAAATAGTAAAATTAGTAATTTTTTTTATTTTTTTTGTTACAATTCAAATGTTTAGAAAATGTGTGTTTTTATAGATAAATGATACGCCACTAAACAAAAAGGATGTTTACCTTCCCCCTTGTGCCCGCTTCCTCACTTCCTCTACAGATGTTGCTAACACAACAATCGCCTTCAAACTCGTTTTCACGCTCCCTCTAGTAGTAATTGCTCGGAGGCTATAGACGTCATGTCCCACGCAAGGGATAAAAATGTGACGGCTCTAGCCGTACTGCCCGTCAACGAGTTAAAAGAGTCACTACCTACAACAAGATGGAAACAAGAAGATATTTCAAAATGGCTCAATTCTAAAAATATTATCAGTCCTCCTAACTCCATGAAGGAATAAAACATAAAAACAAATTCAAAAAATATATTGTGCACTAGATGGCCCGAGAAGAAGGAATTGAAATTCTCAGATTGACCACTTACCACGCAGAGTTAAATCCCATTGAACTGATCTGGTCACAATTAAAAGGTTATATTTCTCGAAACAATACTTGAAAGGCAGTTTCAGATGTAAATGGAGAACATTGGAGAAAATACATTGATCATGTTAAAAATGTGGAAAATTCATTTTGGAAAGTGGATTTGGCAATGGAAAACTTAATAGACCCTATAATTATAAATCTCAGAAAAGACATTGATAATGATACCAGTAGTTATAGCGAAGACAGTGACTTTTATAAATAGTTCTTGAACTTTTGATTTTTTTTAGGTACTTAAGTGTTATTTTTAATACCAAGAGATTAAAAACAGTTTAATCCCATTAACAACATTCTTCCTGTTATTCATTGGGTAAATTTAATTTGTTTAATGTTAAAATGCAACAATTTTGTCAGAAACATAAGGTTTTCATACAAAATTTTATCTAATAAGTGCGTATATACCATTTTATATGCCGTGACCTTATTTATATTACAGAAACTTATTTAGCAAAGTATGGCTATGAAATTTGACGTTATAACCCCATATTATTGCACTCCTATTACTTTCCTATCTGTATACAGATATAAGGAAAGTATAGGAATCATGATTTTTTTCGACCTCGAGTTTTCGACGGATTTTTACGTTTTGAGGTCCCCTGAATCCGTTTTGACTCTTTTCGCGATGATGTCTGTGTGTGTGTGCGTGCGTGCGTGCGTGCGTGCGTGCGTGCGTGTGTGTGTGTGTGTGTGTGTGTGTGTGTGTGTGTGTGTGCGTGCGTGCGTGCGTGCGTGCGTGCGTGCGTGCGTGCGTGCGTGCGTGCGTGCGTGCGTGCGTGCGTGCGTGCGTGCGTGCGTGCGTGCGTGCGTGCGTGCGTGCGTGCGTGCGTGCGTGCGTGCGTGCGTGCGTGCGTGCGTGCGTGCGTGCGTGCGTGCGTGCGTGCGTGCGTGCGTGCGTGCGTGCGTGCGTGCGTGCGTGCGTGCGTGCGTGCGTGCGTGCGTGCGTGCGTGCGTGCGTGCGTGCGTGCGTGCGTGCGTGCGTGCGTGCGTGCGTGCGTGCGTGCGTGCGTGCGTGCGTGCGTGCGTGCGTGCGTGCGTGCGTGCGTGCGTGCGTGCGTGCGTGCGTGCGTGCGTGCGTGGGTGTGTGTTTGTGTGTGTGTGTGTGTGTGTGTGTGTGTGTGTGTGTGTGTGTGTGTGTGTGTGTGTGTGTGTGTCTGTGTGTTGCATAACTCATAAACCGATACACAGGAAAACACCAAATTTAAAACTTAAGCTTTGTTCCAGCGTCCAATGTGCTCATTAGATTTTGGGCAGTGTCGGAACATCTGGGGGGTATTTTATAGTGGTCATTTTTATATTTTATGGAATATATCTGTTATTTACGTTTGGGGAAGAAAATTTTTCAAATAAAAGTTACTTCTTATATTATTGTCTATAATTTTTATTCTATACATAATTTCTCTAAAATGGACCGTATTCGATATATATGAGAAAATGTGTAAATTTCGAAATTTGAAGAAAAACTTAAAAACGGATAAAGAAAAAAACATAAAATTTTAAACTTAAGTTTTATTTTGGCCTGACGTGAAATGATTAGATTTTGGACAAAGTCGGAACATCTGGGGGGAGGGGGGTACTTTATGGGGGGCCGTTTTTATATTTTATGGAATATATCTGTTATTTATGTTTGGAGAAAATAAATTGTTCAAATAAAAGTTATTTCTAATATTATTATCTATAATTTTTGCTTTATGTCAAAATTTCCTGAAATGGTCCGTATTCGAGAAATTTGACAAAATGTGCAAAATTCTGATTTTTATGAAAATTGTTGAAATAAAAGTTGTTTGCGATATCGATCTCTATAATTTTTGTTTATACATGATTTTTCTAAAATGGAACGTAATGGAAAAATTGTAGGAAAAGTGCTAAATTTAAATTTTTCAGTATTTTCATTTTCATTTTCTATAGAAAAATGTTTCGAGGTAGATGTATGTGGAAAATGTATATATTTATTTTATCGTCTAAACATTTATGGAGGTGCTGCAATAGGTTGTACAAAATAACCGGAAAAAGTCTGTAATAACTAGATAGCAAAGTCATGTGTTGGACACATCAGATTTTTTGACTATAAAATTTGGAAAACCAATATTTTCTGTATAATAAAGCTACATTTGTTGCATCTCGCTAGGACGCGCCATTTTCAAGAGAAAAGCATGTTACCTTAAGTCATGAGTTGGACACATCAGATTTTTTTATTCAGGTTATAGTTGAAGTATTTATTCAAATTTCAAATAATCTGATGACTATTTAAATTAATATTATTTATTTCAATTAACTTCCATTTCTACAAATATTCTAGAAAAGCATGAATGGACTGATCCCCCTGGGTTTCCACTCCTTATTTTTATACGGGATAATTACTTAAATTTTGATTACTTAGATCAGTCAAATATTTTGTAAAACGGGTACTGGTACTTTATAGATTATGGCTAACAGAAATGCGTTGTTCTTTTATTGAGATGGATAAATCATATTCTTAATTTGACTTTACTGTACAGTAAACTTAATAAATACATTTTCCCAATTCTACAAACACAAAATGTTGTCTCCATTTTCTGAAAATCATTACGGTTGGCACGTATACGACCAAAAGGAACAACGTCTATCTCCACGCCTTTAAACCGTTTATTCGCAGATTATTACCAAAATATTTATTCAGTCATGCCTTTGTCGTTTACACAGTTAATCATGCTGTTTCTAGGAAATGAAGGAAATAAGTCGGTTCATAGTCATTTTACCTTCTACAACGACTTCCTGCATAATTCATTAGTAGATCGAAGAAGCTTTTGAGAGAGTTGTGTGTAGTGTAGCCTTTAGCTATAATCACGGCACTCGGCATGACATCATTACGAAACCGCCATATTTGAAGTTTGCGATACGTATATACCTATCTGAATCCGCACTAATTTCTGCTAAAATGATCACCCTTCGGAAAGACGTAAGGTTTACTGTGACACGTTTGCCTTTAACACAAAGGTTTCTCTATGTACTTTATTCGGATATGTATGTTTGAGTTTGGTTGTTTCATTCCGAAGACAGAACCGTTCTGGCCGGTTTCATGTAATTTCGAACTAAATTTAATTATTGGCTTGACTTACAGTTACGAACGATAACTATGGAGACCCAGCCCAGTATATACAGCAGTTTTAAATCTAGTTCAACAAAAATTAAAATTAATCTTTAACGGCGTTAGCAAATATACAAGCACACAGTAGAATCGCAATCGACACGGAGTAATAAATCAAAATTTTATGGGAGTTTTACAGCACAAGTTGCTCAAACAAAATCTGTAATTTTAAAGAGCCGGCAGTTAAAAGGTTTTGGTTACATTTAGAATTTTACTTGTGCCGCTCGGTTTTGTGAAACATAAACAATAGGCTACCCTTATTTTGATCCCTTTTAATACTTTGATGAAAGCACGGTTGGGTAAATTAGGGGCTTTTTGTTTGTATCATTATTTTTTTGTTATTATTTTAAACTTAAATAATTGTAATTTAACCTCTGGGGTGCTATGATTATAACATTTAGAAATAAAATAGATATGCTTACCTACTGTCGATGATCAGGAAACGTAAAAGTCTCTGAATCACTATATTCACTTGACGAGTCATTATTTACTGATATTATTAAAGGTGGCACCGTAGTATCGAAATTTATTAACTTTTTTTTTTTGGCTTTGGATATTGATCCTTTAGCCACACACAACCTTTAAATCTTTAATTAAATAATTAACCTAATTAAATGGAAATTTTATTAAGTTGTAAATTTCTTTATTCTCCGTTGCCATTAAAACTTGAATGTTGGTGAGAAATTGTAAATTTAACTTATTTAGTTTGTCCATGAAGTTAGCAGTTCCTGGATTTATTTTACAAATAAAAAACAGGTGATTCAAATTAGCAATTTCATTATCATGTTGACAAATAGGCGACTCTATTATTCCTATCTTATGCAAATGGGCCAAGAAATATCCATGGTTGATCTTAAGTCGTGTAATGATAGATGAGTATTTTTTTGAAACATTAAATAGAAATATGTGGGGAACCGGTTTTGGTAAATCCTTATGGATTAGAAAATAGAGGTTAGTAGAATTTATGGCTATCTCTGACCATTTTCCTTCCATTTTTTGATTATATTTAGTTTATAACCACAAAATAAATCGCCATAACAAGGAATATTATCAAAATTAGTACAAATTCTCGCTTCTTCGGCTGCCACATCTGCTTTTTTGTTTCCATAAATACCACTGTGGCCCTTTACCCATATAAATATAACTTTGCAGTTCCTTAGTGAAAGCTGATATAGTAAATGTTTTATCTTACAAATGATGAAGTTTTTTGAATTATTCATTGAAAAGTGTTTAATGCTTTCCAATACGGATTTTGAATCTGTGGCTATAATTGTTTCTGCAATACTGTTGTCCAAGCACCAGGAGAGAGCTTTTTCAATAGCATTGGCTTCTGCGCTGAAAATACTACAAACATCCGGAATCCGACATTTAAAAGTTACTTCCCTATCAGGAATAAAAAACGCACTACCTACTCCTTGTTGGTCCTTACTTCCATCTGTGTATATAGTTAATTTAATATTTAAGTTATCTATTGTTGTTAATAATAATTTGTAATGGGGGAATATAACTAGCGATTTAGAGAAAATTGAGTTGTAATCAAATGTAAATGCTGGTATAGTTACTGTACTTAACAATCTTCTGTGTGTATAGAAAGGCAGATGATAGTAAAGGTGAGTTCTTTTCACGCCAAAATTTGTTGGTTAGATCCTCTGTATTTAATAAATTTATTCGATTAACAAATGACGAGTTATATATTCTCAGTTTAGTTATGTGTTTGTTAGCTAGGTATTGTCGTCTAAGATATAATGGGGGTTCATTAGCTTCCGCCAGAATTACATTGCATGGAGATGATTTCATAGCCCCAATACAAAGTCGTACAGCTTTGTACTGGATTCTATCGACCTATTTTAGATTTGTATGTGACAAAAACCCGTAAAGAATGCAGCCGTAGTCAATTATGGACCTAATAAACGACTTGTAGAATAAAAGTGCAATTGAAGGTGTGGCACCCCACGATTTCTTTGTGACACAACGCAATATATTAATACCTTTCTCGCATTGATTTTTCATATATTCTATGTGCTGTGTCCAAAGCAATACTTATACTTCGCGACTATGGGAATCGACATGTCTGCCAGTTTAATAATCGTGTTTAATGTGATACGATGTCTAGTAAAGCACATAAACGCAGATTTTTCAGTTGACATTGTGAAACCCATCTCACTTAACCATGTTTTTAGTATTTGTAGAACTTCTTCAAAGTCGTTTAAACATTGGTTATAATTTTTACGGCTAACATAAATACAGATATCGTCGGCATATTGGACTAATTTAATATTATTATTGAACTTACTATGTAATTCGGACGTATATACATTAAAGAGAATAGGGCTAAGAATTGAACCCTGAGGGAGACCGTTGTACACTAATCTTGGACCATATAACTCGTTATTTTGATTTCTGATATATATTTTGCGCCCGTTAAACATTTTGGTTATATTATACGCTACCCTTCTATCAACACTAACCCTTAACAATTCTTTAAACAATATATCCAAATTGACTGAGTCATATGCCCCTTTTAAGTCAACAAATAGACAAAGAAGATATTCGTTTCTAGAGAAAGATAATTGTATATCTGTGGTTAGTTCTGATAATATATCACAAGTACTCTGACCTCTTCTATAACCAAACTGTGAATGAGGAAGCAAAGTTTTGGATTCTAAGTGATATTCAAGCCTTAATTTGATCATTCTCTCAAATGTCTTGGGTACACAAGACATCAGAGATATTGGACGATAAGAAGAAGGTAATGCTGCATTTTACCCGTTTTATATATTAAAGTAATGACCACTTTTTTCAGTTCTTCTATAATTTTTCTTTTTAGCCACCAGTCATTGAAAATATTTAAAATTAGTAACCTGGCAGATTCCGGTAGGTAATATAGCATTTTATACGTAAATCCATCTAAACCAGGAGAGGTGTTCTTTGAATTTTTACAGACATATTTAACTCTGATATATTAAATGGTTTATTTAAGTCATTTGTTTCAATTTGAAGGTATTCATTATAGTTTAAGGGTGATTTACCGGGAAAATAGGGGGGAGCATAATTATTTAATATTTGGGTTACGACTTCTTCAGAAATAGTAATTTTGTGACTTACTTTATTTTTATTTATAGATTTAACTATTTTCCAGATTTCAGATATAGATGAGCTCTTATTTAATTTATTAATATACGATTTCCAACTATTACGTTGTTTTTGTTTAAACAGCCGCTCTGCAGCAGCTTCAATATTTTTGTAAGATAAAATTTTTTCCAAATTGGATGAAGTTTTGTAACTTTTAAGCACCTCTTTTCTTTTTTTAACCATATCCGTGCATTCGGTGTCCCACCAGCATGGTCGGATGGCTCTAGTGGTAAAAGGTTTATTTATAATCATGGTATTGTTGGCAGTGGTATTTAAGGTTTCGACTAATTTATTAAATTTTTCCAGAGTCGTCATGGAAGAAGTATCACTGTTTTCTAAAGCTGCATTTCTACTAATTTCAAAAAAATTCCAATCTACACGAGAATCGTTCCATTTGCGGCTAGGGTAAATTTTTTTAATTTTGTTGTCAAATTCTGAGTTTAACAGGATGGGAAAGTGATCTGATCCATATAAGTCAGGGAGTACTCTCCAATTTAAACTTATCAATTATATAAGATGACGTTACAGATAAATCTACTGCGGATGGATTTTGTCCAGGCAGAGTTATACGTGTGAGGCTACCATCATTCATAACAATTAAATCATAATTATCTAGATTCTATTAAGCGTTCGCCTTGAGTTGAGTTATCCGAACAGCCCCATGAACCGTGGTGACAATTAAAATCGCCACAAAAAATTGTTTTAAATGAAAATTTTTGAAAAAGTCTATCCCAATCCATTGTATTTACAGTAAATATTCGGAGGTTTATAGATTGAAACTATATTTAATTTAGCATTGTTAATACTGACAGCACAGACTTCAATGGCTTGATTGAAGTTGTTTTTTAATATAATTTCTTTGAATACCATGTGTTTTTGCAAGTTCATTTAATACATAATGTACTGAAGGCTTATTTAATTTCACAATTTCTAGTTCTATTTTTATTGATTTTTTTGGAAAGTTAATGTTTCTGTCTGTTAGTCCCTTAATGACATCATCTTTCTTCCATTAAGTATTTGGCACACGTTCAAATAGACGGAATGGTAACTAGCGTTATTCGTTACTATAACTGAACCCTTTGGTAAATGTTCTATCATCTGATTATCATTCTTCAAAAACATCAGCGTTCATATCTTCTTGGTAGTTGTAACGAGCATTTTATACTCGTTAGGATTTTATTTTTTCGTATATTTATATTTATTTTTCAAACAGAAAAGATAATAAATATTTTATGGTTATTGGAATTCTTATTTCGTATTTTTATATTTAATATTTAAATGTAACTTTTCGAGTGAGCCGTGTATTCCAATTCGAAAGCAATCGAATTTTCTTTGCGCTAATGGCGCTAAGCAACGTCAGCGGGTAGCTTTTGTTTTGTAAATTCATTCCCACTTCTTTCTTTATTTTCTTATCCCCGGAGAGTTTAGTTTTAATCACAGTGAGGTTATCAAGTGAAGTGCTTAATATTTAGCTATAGGTAAGGTAAGAACGTTTTAGTGGTCCCGTTGGTTGGTCCCACTAAATTAAAAACTAAAAAAAAAGTAATTTTTAAAAATTTATTCGATATATATATATATAAAAAAAACATGACACTTTCGAAATATATACAAAAAATGAAACCGATCGATGATGTGTTATTTAATGATCTCTCTGCAGCATAGCAACGGCGGTCCTTTTATAATGCGTTCAAATGATCCGCCTACTTGTGTCTTCATCCAGAAAATCCTGTAAAGGTTTACAAAAGAAAAAACATAGCTTCATCAATAACGATGACGTTATTAAAAAAAGAAGAGACCAGATGGTTGTCACTCCCTCCGAGCAATAACTGGAGGTCACTCCAAAACATTGCATATAACCAAAAAGTAAAAATAATGACATAAAACGTCAAACATGAAAAAGCAACTAAAATGTCATAAACAAATCTGTTAGAAGTTCTTTGTGGGCTCGTCAAACAGGACGCGAGCACCACAAACGTTTTCTTTATTTAATCTTTTAAGGTGAATTGTTAGCTAAATGCTCCGTTAGAGCATTGTCTATAGACTAAGGGTATTTGTTTACAGGAATTTTTTTAGTGTTTAACGGATGTATATTCCATTAATTTAGGTTTATCTCGTTAGTTAGGAGTAGATTTCAGTAATTTGAGTTGAGGAAGGAAGTTATTTAACTATTTAGAGGGTTTTTTTCCGAGAAAAAGCCATTTTACGTTTTAACTCAAGCCTAGGGATTTTGACCTTTATTGCATCCTTATTGGACATGGCTCATTTTAAGTTTAATACCTGCAACAGATTTTAACCATTATCGTCTCATTATTTAAGATTATTTTTCCGGTGAGCTGGGATTTATCGATCTGAGTCAATTTGTCAATGGCTTAATTGCAATGATTTGATTTTTAATTTTATGATAATTTGTTCATGGTTTTTTCTCTATCGTGTAATAACACCATGGACTGCTAATTACTGGATTATGGTAATTTTTTAATTAATTTATTCTTTCTAGTGCGGTATTGACGTAGCAATTTGTTTTTTGGAGGAAATTTTGAGAATTTGCTACTTATCACCATGAAATATTAAACCTAATTCACTGATAATACAGCGCTTCCGGGCAGCTTATATACAAAGGTTGCTTCTATCTTCCTTCTCTCATCTGTTCTTTTCACTTTCTAAGTACTTTTTTATTAATGAATTTAGGCATAGTTCCTGTTCAAGGAAGCTTCGCAACTAAATGCTGGTTAATTAATAAAAAAAGGTACCCTACTCTACACTATCTCTACTATCCCATTTCCTTTTAAGTTTTCTTATTATTTTATTATTTGTGGGGTTTTTATATACAGTGCTTTTTAGATAAAAGTATCCACCTTAAGTAACTTTTGAAGGACTGATTATTACAAAAAAACAAAAAAATACGTCAATTAATATTCGAAGGGGGAGATATCGTGCCATATTTAAGTTTGCTAAAAAAGTCACCCTTTCACCCCTACTATCATCCCTTCAATTTTTTTAAATGGCTTGTCCCATTTTTTATCCATTTTTGGATTGCTCTCGTTTAACTGATTTCAAAAATGTATAAAACAAGGGGATTAAAGTAATTAGTTTACGATCTACAGAATTTTAAATTAAAATAAAATTGAATTGTGCAAAACTTTTATTTTAATGATTTTGTCACAAGCGTTTCCAATGACAAAACGAATATTTCATTTTCAAAATTTATTATAAAAATTGTTCAAAATGTCCACCATTTTACTTCCATACAATGGTATAACCTAGATTGAAAAGCCTCCCTGACATTACCGAACACGTGTGCATTTAAATGTAGGCATTCATACTCTATTCTTTGTCGTAAATCTTCTAAAGATTCTGGTTGGGTAGCATAAATTTTTGTTTTTAAATAACCCCATAAAAAGAAGTCTAGAGGTGATAAATCCGGTGATCTAGGTGGCCACTCCATCATCGAGCCTCTTCTACCTATCCAACGATTGGGGAAAGTTTCATTTAAAAATTGTCGTACTGGCAAAGCAAAATGTGGAGGCGCTCCATCCTGTTGAAAGACAAGCAAATCTTCAGAAAGATTATGATCATTTTCTATTATTGTTGTAATACGTGGCTCAATTACTTCTCTCAATAACTCAAGATATGACTCTCCATTTAAGTTTCCGTCTAAAAAGAAAGGTCCGACTATGTGGTCACCTAGGATACCACACCATACATTTAACTTTTGAGGATTCTGTGTGGTATTCACGCACAACATGTGGATCACTCTCAGCCCAATATCTGTAATTATGTCTATTAACTAAACCATTAACTGAAAATGTGCATTCATCCGAAAAACAAAGGTTATGCAACAAATGTGGATTTTCAGTCAAGCGCTGACTCAATAGTTTACAAAATTCAAGACGACGATCAAAATCATCTTCATACAACTCTTGAACCAATTTAATTTTGTATGGATGATACTTATGCTTGTGTAATATTCGATAAATTGTGGAAGATGAAACACCTACTTCTCTGCTTAATGTCAGTGACTGTGCGCATCTAATTATGACTTGCCATCTCAATCTTGTCGTTCTGTACATATATCAAAAATGAGTATCTGGAAAACAAACTAAATTTAATGTTCCGCCAAGCGCTAAAGAAAACATAGGAACACATTGGTGGTTTGGGAAATTCTTTTTTTTTGTAAAAGAAAACGAAATAAAATAGATTTTAAACAGTACAAAAAATTATTGGTTAGTCATTTTTTCCAAACAATTCTATAAATAGAAAAAATGTTAACAAACTAACCAATATTTAAATAATAAACACATCACGACGACACGGCCTGTCCTAATTTCTTCTGCTTCTACATATTTTAAGCGACCAGCTCGTCTATACCGGTTAGCAAGGTAGAGAAAGATAATGAATAATTGGAATACTGTATATTTCGTACAAAGTTAGATCATATTATTTTTTAATATTATTTTCGTGGTATACTAATATCAAAGAGCATCGTATAATTAATACGACCGGTAGTGATTCCTTTTTAAAAATATATTGAGATATAAAAAATATAGTAATTTTTTTGGAGCATCTTCAAAATGGGTCTAGAAAAATTCCCCGAAAACAATTCCCTGACAACAATTGCCCGACAACAATTTCCCAAGTGGAAAATTCCCCGATTGGAACATTCCCTGACGGGAAAATTCCACAACAAACAATTCCCGACAAATATATTACATTATAAAAATACACACCAGGCATAAATTCTTTTAATTTTTGCAATAAGCGAATATATGAATGTTTTCTGGTAACAGCACATACACCAATGGAACTGAAATATGTTCTTTTAAACCATGTAGTGTAAACAGTTGATAAAACAAGTGTAGTACTGTTTTAAATGTTCCATCAGCGTATCAATGTTTGCTTTGAGCTAAGAGTGAAATATTTTTTCTCGTATTTAACATCAGTATTCTATCGCCATTTGGTCCAGAATCGTAAAGCAAAAAGAATTCTCCATTTTGAGTCATTGTGTATTCTGCGGGAAATGCGATATCTCGTCGATGAAGTGACAAAGCTGGAGCAGCTTCTGCCTTTCTACGAACGTTATTTATTGTTCGTTTTATGCTAGAAACTTTCGGTAAAGTGGCTGCAGTTGGCTGGCTAAGACCAATACATTCAGTAGCTATAACACAATGTGGTGCGTCTTGGGTAGTTCTTGCGTTTTCACGTACCCTATTATAAAATTTGGTTTTTCCTACTTCTCTGACATCGGCAGTGTGGTTATGCTCTCAAGTTTTTTTAATAACTGTATTTCCAAGCATTGGAACTCGAACATTGTACTTTATTTTACCATAATAGTCACATTTCCAAAAAGTTTCTCCGTCTCTTTTGTCTTTTTGATATAAATATCCATCAGGCAATAAATATTTTTAATTGTTTCACTAAGAACAAATTTAGCAGCCATTTCACAATGTTAACAGTTTTACACAAGTTTTTAGAAATAAAAATTTTTAAAAAATGTGCATCATTTTATGCCGTTTAAAATTTAAACATTCAATAATTTTAACAACCTACATTTAATTAAGGGTTTATAAAAGACCTTGTTTATTAAAATTAAATTATTATAAACGGGTACGGTCAATAGATTTGATCGATTATTATCCTGTTAGCAATGACCACTAATGTCCCATTCGAAGAATTTGTAAGGTACAGTCAACAATTTTGCTATATTAATATCCTTTTAACAATGACCATTTATGTCCTATTCGAATAATTTTATATAATTTAAGTTAAGTAAAATACCTTAATGTGTAAAATACATTAATATCCTGCGTCGGATCAGCCCCTCGACTTTATTTAGGTATTTATAAAACACCTTCAATTTGCATTATAAATATAATTGCAAGATCAAATTAATTGTCTTTATAAAAAAAGTAGTAGTAGTTTCTAAAAATTTAATTTGAGGTACTATTTCTTTATATTCAATTTTTCAATATTTGACAACCTAAAATCTTAAAATTTGATGACATTAGATTTAAGCATTTTCCAAGGGAATGTTTTTTTGTTGTTAAATGTAATGTATTGTCGGGTAATTTTCCCGTTGGGAAATGTTCCAGTCGGGGAGTGTTTTCCAGTCGGGGAATTGTTGTCGGGGAATTATTTTGATACCCTTCAAAATATTCTATTAATATTATTATGTAGAACCTAATGCCTGTCGTAATTAAAAAATACACCAGCTCTTTACATTGGCCTGATATATAGTGATAATATTAAGCCTCGCCCCTTCCATTTCTAAATTCCGTTATTTTTAAAACAAAGATGCAGTTTAACAAAATATTTTTGTGTCAATACTATTTCTATTTCTACGAAAAAAATGAGACATCGGGATTTATAATATGGATCGGCATCACTGCAATATATCCGTCGTTCTAAACTGCCATATTTAATAAAGATGGCTAGGAAAAAGTAAATTTGAATTTGAATTATTTAGTAAACATATTCAATTAAATAAAATTATTCTAACAAATCAATTTTATTACTTTTAAAAGAAAACTAGAATTGCCTTATTAGACTATCAACAAAAATACAATTACGCGACCTTTGTATAAGTAAAGATCGCGTAGGCATTGTACGAGAACTTTCAGTTCGTGAGTTTTGGAAAAGTTAAACGATTTTCATTAGGTTTCCATGTATTCCTAAATAACTTCCTCAAAAGGTAACAATAGCTCCTCACGACACCGAGTTTTCCAGTTGTGATGCAAATGTCAATTTTAATGCGGCAAACGAGGTAGGGAAACTATATCTACCAACGCTGAAGTTTATGCTAAAAGTCAAGACCTACTAACATTCGCTGTGTGCTCTATTGCTAAGATTTTCGAGAGAGTCATAAAATATAACCTTTTTTGCACTTAAAATGATGAATTTAAGGATATGCTATATATAAATACTATTCTTGTCCAAAATATAAAGAATATTATGAAAATTTACATGAAATAATAAATAATTGGCGTTACTATATGAAAAATGTAGTACAAAGAAAGAATTCATGAAATTAAGACGTATTTTTACAACTTCTACGGTTTGGAGTTAATTTTAATAGGAAAAAGTGCCAATACAAATCGTAATTTTAGGATGGTGCAATCTACATAAGTGAAAATAAATGTATATCTAAACTGCTAGCCACTCGAACTTACACATACAGTTTTTTACGTATATTTATTGCAGGACCATAGGTTTTTTATATACGGGGTGATCAATGAAGTCATGCAAAAAATCAAAAAGTTTGTATGAGTGAAATTTCCGCAAATTTTTTTTTGGTCGTTGCAATAAGGTAACATCAATATCTCTAGACATTTTTTAGAAATAAATTTAAATAATAAATTTTAATTAATATGAGGCGTTTAACCACGACAGAAAGGGAAAAAATGTGAAAAAAGCAAATTGCGCACATTTATAATGTCAGCCGAAAGACAATTTATAATTTGAACCGTCGCGTCGAAACTACTGGTGATCATAATTATGGGCATAGGGATGGACATACAAATAAAAAACGAAAGAATTTTAATGAGAGAAACCATGCAGAATAGAACAAAGAACTCTAAAAAATTAAATGACTCTTTAACCCTTCAACGGCTAACGTTACTTATATGTAACTCTAAGGAAGCAACGCAACAAATGACAACAGTGCATTATTATTGTATGCAGGACACATGGATTCGTTAGAGTGTCGTTGAAAGCTAACGAAACAACATATTGAATTGATTTTATGAGAAGGTGCAACCAAATTTTATCAATCAGGTGATAAAATCAAGCAAAAAAATTAGGGCGGTGAAAAATGGACATTCGACTATAAGTAAATTCTGTCTTTTGTTTTTAGATTATATTGTGATATATTATCGAATTTTACTAATAGTGTTACCCTCGGGCTGAAAAAAAAAATCGTTCAAGTATCGCAACCCCGACTAATTACTGAGTACAATCGCTGCATGGGTGGAACATATATGATGGATCAGCAATTATCGAGGTACAGGATTTCAATCCGACGAAAAAAGTGGTGGTGGACAATTTTTACCTGGCTTCTGGATGTTTTCGTGGCAAATGCTTGGTGTCTTTCCGAAAAGCTTAAGCATCTACCACCGCTTACACAATTAGAGTTTCGAAGAGAAATTTCCAAGCATATCTTACTAAATTCGGAGTGGCGCCAAAAGGTGTTGGGAGACAAACGACTGCCAAATCCAGTGTTACACTCAACAGAGTATCGGATAATGTGAGATACGATCGACTTGACCACTTGCTAACTAATATTCCAAACAATAAAAGACGTCGTTGCGCTGGAGAGGGATGCAATACGAGCACCCGCACCATGTGTATCAAGTGTGATGTGGGGCTATGTTTACACTGTAATGTAATTTTTCATAAAAAATAATTATGTTGCCCTTGCTTTTGTGTGCCATGAACGGCTAGAGTTACGTATATGTAACACTAGAATATAACAAAAATATCAGTTTTTTTTTTAATGTATAAATACCTCAATAATAAACCATTTTTAATACCTACAATGAGTTTTATCATTTCTACATTAAAAAAATTAATCTCGTCGTTGAAGGGTTGGCAACAAACTGAGGTGAGAGTTTCGTACAGAACAGTGAGAAGAACATGAAATAAAAACAACTTGAGGTGAAATTTTTTTTTTTCAAAAACAACATACTGCCAAACATTTTAAATTATAGAGCACGTCGCAGAACAAAATGTGTGCGGTTATTAGAACACCATAGAGCGAATAGTCGGGCATGGACAAGTAATGCAGAGTGGAGCCATTGTTTATTTACTTTAATTTGATTTACTCCAGTAGCCGAATGTTAGTTTGGAGAGTTCCAATTCAGCGAAATTTGGAAGAAAATATGGCCCCTCAATAGGCATTTGTTGGCGGATGTGTCACAGTGTGGAGAGGTGTCATAAGAAATGGTAAAACTAAGCTATTCATTACCAACCAAACCGTTATCGCTACTGTTTATCAGGAGGAAATTTTGGAATCTATTTTTGTTCCTTTTGCTCGAACGGCCCAGAATTTCTATTGGTGGATGTCAACGCTCGACCTCACAAAGCGCGTAGGATCACAGAGTTTTGGCAGGCACAGAACAACAATAGGATGGACTGGCCTGCAACATCTCCGGATCTTAATGTCATCGAACACATTCGGTCTTATTTAAAACTTAAAGTAAGTTCGCGTGATGTACCTCCTGAAACCTTAGAAACTCTTAGTGAGGCTAAGAATATTCCACAAGATTTTATTAATAATCTTGTGGATACCAAATCTATGTCGGGAAGTAATACGTCGAGCAGGAGGACCAATAAAATATTAGTTTCTCTTCTTTTTAATTAATGTCCCTCTTAATTTTGGGTTAATTATTACCAAAGATTAGGTATTTAATGCTAGGATACTTGGCATTTTTCAATTGATATTTGCCGGTTGCTTTCAATGACTTCGTGCTTATCTTTTAACATGCTGTTGCCAACAATAACCCAATTTAATTGTAAACTCCGAAAATGCAAGGTTACAATTCCCATCAAAATAAAAATTAATAGACAGACAATTTATGTTTTTCAGATTAATTTTTTTTTACTTAATAAAAATTACCAATAATAATTACCACTAGGTATCCCTATCCATACATACTTAATCGTTGTTATTACAGTACACCGTGTTTTTTAGGGATTGCAGGAACCTTTAAATTAGATTTAGAATTAGAAATTTTGTAAGAATTGACTTTTGACCGTTGCTTAACCAATCTTGTATATTGTAGAATATAATGTAATAAACTTGTTCATGTCGCTATGTTTTTGTCTATTATCGACCCGATATAATGTGTAAATTTCAACCCTCAAATAAAATGCTTAGATCATAGAAAACTTACGTGAAATAAGAATTCCAAATCAGCAAAAATTATCAAGAATCGTCAATCCAATGTCAAGTTAGAGCATTTCAAAAATTTTATGTTTAGTAGTGTGTACAAGACCTAAGGACCTTAATCCAAAAACTGACAAAAATACATAGAGGTATTGATGTTACCTTAGTAACGAAATTTTTCCTTTTAGCGGGTTTTGTAGAAAACAAAAAATTACAAATTTTTTTCTTACTTCTTACTTCATATTATTTACAGTTGGTTACAAAATAGACTATTTTGAAGTAGTCTTAGAATTAGAATTAGGCACTGAAACAAAATATGAAATAAATTAGATTCATAAAACTTTATTATAGTTAAATAAAACAACAACTTTAAAAATACTTTTATTTACTTTGCTTTAAAGAAATTTTTCGGGAACAATCGTTGAATTGACACACATACTTTTAATTTATTAATGTCACAGTTCTAAATTAAAAAAGGGATCTTTATTGATAACGAACCCAAACAAGGAACACAATATATATATTTTACACGTGAATACTGATGCACGCAGAATGTACTACATCTAGTACAATTGTGAATTGTACCAGACTGGCAACACTGGTTTGGCAACTTTGTTTGTGAGCGGCGCGCCAATTAATGTGTTCTTTTGCAGTTTGAAGGATCTCTTTTTAGCTATATGCATTCGCTAAATCGTCTCACTCATGTTAGGCTCACTCATCATAATGCGCCACAGACACAGTATACTTAGGTATACGGTGCCACAGAGACACGATCAGCCAGAGGATAATGATGTACCTAAAAATATAGATTAACAAGTATGAAAATAAAAATATTAAAATAAAATTTATATTTTTATGTTATATATGTAATTTTAAAATAATGTGTTTTTATAAAATTTAACTGGGTGTTCACTGCACAAATGAACCAATGGAGAAACCGTGTGTATACATTTATTCAACTAGTAAGTAGGTATAGGCTGAACATAATGTTGAAAAAGCCATGTTGTAGTCCTAAAGGACACCACTCATCAGCAATTGGATATTATAAAGCTTAATATTAGGTTGAATAAGTTCTGTTACAGCTTATTTTGGTACTATTGTTCTGTAGTTTAAAATTTGCTGTCCATTGACCTCAAATTGTTAAAACATTTCGCTTATATTTATATGACCTCCTTCAGAAATATGAAACAAGCTGAAGCTTTGTTATACCTGTAACAGTTTTTAGCCGGTTTTCTTTTAATATGAACTGGTTAAAGAATGAAGTTTAATGCCGCTGAACTATTGTTTGAATAATACTTTTTTGGCCATGTATTGTCTAGATAAAATAAAATGTTGGTTGTCAAAAAACTCATTTTAGTTTAAATCATTGATTCCATTCTGACATTTAGATATAAGCGGTTGTAAGAGCACTATTAGAAAAACAAATAAAATGGATGTATTAAAGTTCTATTTGTAAAAAAGTTCAGAAGATATCTAGGTTTAAGGAGATATGCCTCTTTCATTTTTACAAAGTATCTGCGAATATTCGAGTTGGTCTAAGGGGGTTTATGGACAAATCGGATTTTATACATTTTTTAAATGTTTACTAATGCCTTTCAATAAACCTAATGGTCAAAGATTTCTATACCGTGAATTCACATCTGGAAAATCAATTAAATTTTAATCAGCAGTGGAGTTCTCGAAGTAACCGGATTCGATTTTTCTTCCAAAGCTACGGGGAATAGAATGCGAAATTACTTAGCTTAATTTCAAAGCTGTGTAAAAGATATTTAATTCAGAAGATCGGATGAAATGTTCGAGAATTTTCAGAATTTTAAAATCACGCAAGAACGGATACAAAATAATTGAACTTTTTTTTTAAACTAAATAGATTGTGTTTTTATCTTGTATCAGAAATATTTATTTTATAATGTAACTTCTATTTTACAAAATTATATCTTAAGAGGAACACATACCCTAACATTTGGTCGCCCTTAAGATCTGCAAAGTTTAGAGAAAGATACACCGAGGATTTTTAATAAAATTATTTATACTTTGTGCTATTTGGGTATACAGGGTGGCCCAATTTAAACAGTCCACCTGAAATATTTTCCTAGGAGAAGTTTTTTTTGGGAAATTCCCTAGACCGGTAGATTTTGATTTTAAGAGGGACTTTTTATTCATGGATGTAGGTTTATCCCCCTGAACTGGTTGGCAACCCCCTCAAAAATACTAACTGGCACGAGGGGTCAAGTGGCACATTATTTTAAAGATATTTCGATTTTCTTTTCATACATGCTAACATTTTTTTGTTCTGTGTTAAAGTTAACACGTTAACCGCCATGTGCATTAAATATGTTTCACATGGCCTTGATTCCAGTGGGCCGTGCGAATTATATACAGTATGGTTCAAATGAAAGGAATAAATTCATTATAATGGAAGTAGCTGGTTTTTCGAAAAATGCTCGGACAGGTGCAATTTTTTAAATAGAATTCAATTTTCCCCCACTTCCCATTTTTGGGCAGTGACGTCATTGACAATTTTTTTAAATAGTAACCTCAATTTTTTTTAGATTTTGATAGATTTTGCAATTTTCTACTCGAAAACATAATATTTGAAATATCTGATATAATATTTTTTTTTTGAAAAAAAGTCATTTAAAGATCAGATACATCAATTTTATTTTATTTTGAAACACAATAAATAAATAAAAGATTATTTGTAATTAAGTGGTTCATCTAAAAAAATAATAATAATTAAAAGAATTTAATGACAATTTCACAAATTCTTTTTTATTATTATTATTAATAATAATATTATTATTATTTTGTTTAATTAAGCACTTAATTACAAATAATTATCTTTTATTTATTTATTGTGTTCTCAAAATCAAATAAAATTTATGTCTGATCTTTAAATTACTTTTATTCAAAAAAAATTGTTATGTAAGATATTTCAATTATGTTTCCGAGTAGGAAATTGCAAGATCTAACAAAATCAAGAAAAAAACATTGGGGTTACTATTTAAAAAAATTGTCAATTACGTCACTACCCAAAAATGGGAAGTGGGGGAAAATTGAATTCTACTTAAAAAATTGCGCTTTGAGTAAACAAAATTGACCTGTCCGATCATTTTTTCGAAAAACCAACTACTTCCATTATACTGAATGTATTCCTTTCATTTGAACCATACTGTATAATTCTAAAAGGTTTTTGCTTTGTAGACCGCGTGCATAGTAGGATATGCACGCACGCGACCGCTGTCAGCATAAGGGCTCTTTAAGTGTGGCCTGGGGAGCGAAAATCTGTTGATGGTCTACAAATTTTTTGTTGTTTAGAAATATGGCCATACTTTTTAAATTTATGTAAAAATAATTTAAAAAATCAATTAATTGAATAAGTATTTATTGTCTAAATGATTAGTTATTAGTTTCCGTGCTTAAAATAAATGGCTATTTATAATATAAACATAAACTAAAATATATATGTAGGTTCATTATTCGAAAAAATAATAACAGACTAACAGTGATAACGAGAATTATAGCACAAAACTAAAAGCAGAAGCTAACAATCTAGTAGATTTATTACTAAGAAAGAATCATTCAATACAATAAAACGCGTTACATTTTTTGTACTTGTATGGAGTTTTCACTAGTAATACCACTAGAGGTCAAAAAATTTCCTGATATTAATTTGACCCCGCGTGGTATTCGGTAAGAAAATTCCACGCCGAATTATGGTTGGAAATTAAATATTTTTAAAATTTATTTTTCGTTTCTCAACAATGCAAATTATTTTCTCCAAGTCACCAGTGAAACATAAAAGGTGTTGTCGCCTTGATTGTTGAGTTGTCATAGTAACTAACCTCGAATATAATTTCAGTTTTGAAGTTGTCAAGCGGCCCGACGTAAAAAAATGTTTCGCTGCAATTATTTAGGCCTTCAAATTGCTTATTTCTACTCATTGTAGTTGCATGGGAATACCATTTGAAAATATAAAATAGTATATTCTTTAATTTTACGTAAGTTTTGAATAAATACAAGTGGTAGAAAATTGTTTTTCTGCGTTTTTATTAATATGCGTTATGAGCGCTTTAAAATGGTATGAAATTCATAACCAGCGTCAGCAAGCATCAATCGTAGAAGGCTGTGATCATTGTATTTTGACAGTTCAAAACTCGCGTTTTGTTGCGATAAAGAATATTGCATAGCAAGTAAAACCAACAAAATTACCTATTTGTTTAAAAATGAATCGATTTGAAAATCATACGCTATGCAAAATATGCGTGAAATTGTCTGATGTAATGATCAATCATTGCACCTTGACTTACTTACTCGGATTAATAGAGGATTGTGGCTCCAACTTGAAAAACGAAAATTTGATCCGAGTTGTCCACGAATATTTGCACCTAAACTACGCAAAATTCAAAGTGCTGAATGGGAAAAAGGTGAATAAATTAGTGTCTAAATATTATATATATATTATTAGACATAGACACATAATTCAAAGCATCCAAAGTCCTGCATTTACGGCATTAAGAAGAAAAGAAGTGGCTGAAGAATATAGAAAACACCTTAGCATTGTAACTAAAATGTATCAAAACTAAACCTATTATGTGAACAAATAAAAACCAGTCTGTCAAAAATGGTCTGTTATTGTAAACGTCAAAAAATTTCCAGTATAATTCGCTGTTGGGTACCCCACGAGAAAAAAATTTCCACTAAAATACCTCCATTGCCATGGTGATCTGTCAAAAACACGTATTTTGATTGGTTCAAAATTACAGGTGTGGAATTTTCTGTAAAATTCAGCTTTCAGCTTTTCATAATATGCAACATATCTTTTCCTCTGGGATCCTATATTTTTCAAACCGCATTCTCTGGTTGTAGATGTATTATCTTCTCTTGTTTCTTTATTCAAAATACCCTTTTTTACCTCTCCTTTGTACTTGTTCTCAACTCGATTGCTAATTTTCTATACCATTTTACCCCCTTCTTAGTGCAGCTGAATAGGCTTTCATTTGATCTGAGATGTCAATAAATTCCTTGCTGTTGTTAAGAGTCTAGGATTATTTGAGTTTTTTTGACAATTTTATCATTTTCGATTTCTTCATCAAATAATTCTTTTGTATATATTTTGTATATGTGAAACTTGGTTAAATATTGACATTTCTGATGATGTTTTACATATAAATAATTTTAATATATTTAGAGCCGATCGAACCACCAGGGGTAATAATAAATTTTCTGGTCACTTAATAGAGACTTCTTTATGCTCTTACGAACAGCTGTGAATTAAAGTTAAAATTAAAAATAAAATCTATGCTTTTGGTGTCGTGTATAATGCACCAGATAACAATGTAAACACTTTTTTAATGAGTTTGAAGATTCAATGAGTATTATTTTTCCAAGTGCAGATGAATTAATATGCGTTGGTGATTTTAACATCAATATGCTAGATTATGACTTTATAAATGCCGAAAAGTTTTCTTCAATTATATCTTCTTTTGCCTTAAATCAAATTATTAATAGTCCTACCAGGATTACTGAAACTAGTGCTACTTTATTAGACTTGATTATTGTACGAGAGGACATAACCTTAACAAAATTAGTCAGTGACTCTTTCGGCATATCAGATCATTCATTTATTGCTTGTAAAATAAAAGTGCTTGTTGATAAAGCGGAACTAAAATTTTTAGAATATCGCAGTTTTAAATATTTTAATGAAAATTATTTTCATAGAGACTTGTTTGTTTCTTTTTATAGAATTTTTGATTAGGATAATATTTATGAGAAGGTTAACATTTCTTGTAAATAATTTGCTACATCTTTTTGACAGACATGCTCCAATAGTAAAATTCAGAGTTACTAAACCTAAAGTGCCATAGTTAACAGATACCATAAAAGATATGATTAAAAGAAGAGATAAAGCTTTTCAAAAATATAGAAGAACTAATCTTCAGGTTGATTTGCGTTTTTATAAAGATATGAGAAACTGTATAAATGCAGCAATTAAGCGAGAAAAAAAAGATTATTTAACTTTAAACTTCATTTGTGACTCAAAGCAAATGTGGCGGATGTTAAAACAAAATAAGTTTAGTCCTGGAAAAAATTATAATATTCCAGAGAACTTAGGCGATGTTAATCAATAAAACGATATCTTTATTAATTCAATACCGGCTAGTTTACCACCTCAACGTTTACTAGACCAGTATAAAAATGCTTCTTTATCTAATGAAAAACTTCGTGCCCTGTTTGTTTATGAAAGTATTTCTAAAATTAAATTAAATGCTATAAGATGTGATAATTTAAGCATAAAACTTATTAAAATGTGTTGTCTTCATATTATTGAAGATATTACTAATATTGTTAATCATTGTTTAACAAATAATGCTTTTTCAACCTCATGGGGTAGTCAAATCCAGTTAAGTATAAAGATCTACGACCTATAAGTATTTTACCAGTTTTATCCAAGGTTTTTGAGCGGGCTGTAGAAGTTCAGCTAACAGAATATATTAGCATAAGATCCGAAAAGTAAGGTCAACCTTCACCCATCTGTTTAATGGATGAAAGTTTCTTTTTAATAAATAAAACATTTTTATAAATATGGCGCAAAAGGTTTGCCTAAGAAAATACTATTTATTTTCTTAAAAT
This sequence comes from Psylliodes chrysocephalus, assembly GCA_927349885.1. Lineage (NCBI taxonomy): Eukaryota > Metazoa > Arthropoda > Insecta > Coleoptera > Chrysomelidae > Psylliodes > Psylliodes chrysocephalus. The sequence continues at coordinate 74,189,297 of OV651815.1, read as the reverse complement.
AAAAAAAACGACACCCTGTAAAGTATTCCCCAGATGCTTCGGCAATGCCTAAACTTTAATCAGCGTACCGTAGGATAAATTGAAGCTTAAATTTAAAATTGTGTTTTTTTCTCTTTATCCGTTTTTGGGTTGTCTTCAAAATTAGAAATTTGCAGTTTTCCTCAAATATCTCGAATTGAGTCCATTTTAAGGAAATTATTTATAGGGACAAAATAATAGAGAATGGCATCATACGTAACTTTTACCATGATTCCTATACTTTCCTTATCTGTATACAGAATGAAAAGCAAAAGAATGGCCCTGACGTATTTTCTTAGGCAACCCATTTGCGGTATATTTAAAAACTTTTATCCACTAAGTAGATGGGTGAAGGTCGATCTTACTTACGGATCCTGGACTATATTGAAAAGTTAAAAATATTACCTGATGTTCAATCTGGATTTAGGAAAGGGTATAGTTTTACAACGGCATTACTTCATGTGGTGGATGATATAACTGGAGCTACTGATTTGGGTCAGTGTACAGCTTTAGTTTTGTTAGATTTTAGTAGGGCCTTTGATACTATAAATCATCAACTTTTACTAAGTATTTTGCATCATATTGGCTTATCACCTTTAGCAGTTACGTTATTTTGTAAATATTTTTCGAATCGTAACCAGAAAGTTTCTATAAACGGTAAATTTTCAGACATTCTCTCTATAAAATAAACTAATTTTGGATCCTACACTATTTGCTATATATCCACAAGCATGGGAAGTCAAAAGATTGATTACCAAGCTTCAGTGCCAGCGTTTGCAAGTTTAATTCTGATAATAAATACATAGACTATATTCTTTACGAATTAATACATTTTTTGATGGCGTATTAGGTTTAAACGATTTGATAAACTTGAACTTGATTATAAACTTGACTCAACAAAAGTTATTAGGTGTTAATTTAGAAATTCCGTTTAAATATAGTTCAGTCAATAAAACAATACTTTCTTGTTGTGATATTATAAAAATAAATGAAACAAAAGAAAATAATTTAGGGACTATTCCTTCTTTATTAAATAAAAATAAATCAGAATTCAACAATTTTGAAACTAAATCTACAATAGATATTTGTTTTGAAACAAACATGTATAAACTTTTTGAAATTGAAAATAGTGATAATATTTCACAAAAAATCAACACTAATTTAGATAAAAATAATTAAGTAGACGATGCAATATCTCCAAATAAAGTGGACGAACTTAATACTTCAGAAACCAATTCTTTAAATATAAATGATATTAATAAAATAGTTCAATATCTTAAGGATTCTCTGAATCAACTAGTCTTTCCTAAATTATGTCAAAAAATACATTATATATTATATAGTTTTCTAAAACAAATCAGTATGTTAAAAAAGAATTTACATTATCAAATAAAAATATTGAAACTAGAATAAATACAACATATAAAAGCAAGAAAAAATTAAAGAAAGATTTTTTATTACCTAATAATAAAATTAAGACCAGAATGAGAAAACCAGAAATATACAAATGTAAGAGGAAGAGAATAAAATTTAAAAGTTTTTCAAACCTTAAGAGAAAAGGAACAAAATTCAAAAAGTATTAAGTACTACTCTGACAAAGATAAACCAAGTTTAAAACATACTGTTACGCAGGTTTTTGGCATCACAATTTATTTCAACTGAACTTTAACAACAACAATGCAACTGATAACATTAACGTGTAAGGTCTATCATAAAACTCCAAACTGACGTCAGGATCATCCTTGTATAGCTTGCTTGACCCTTCTCGAACCTTCTGGAACTGTCATCTATAATATTCTTGACGGGTAATGACATTTCCACACAATTCTGCACTATTTCATCTTCTTTTACTTGTACTTCTACTTATGATGACTGCAGCACACTGTAGGGCGATGAGTAACATTCCACTTCTTTTTCTATCTGAACGTTTCCTTTAATAGCCGCAGGCTACTGCAGGGTGCTGCGTAACAATACTCATATATTTTAAATTTTAATTTTATCAAAATAAAAAATATATATCAAATTATTCCTTGGACGGATAGGATATTACTAAAAAGTTTACTTATTAAAATTTTTGAAAGAAAATAATTACCTCTTTGAAAGAAGAAGAATTCATAAAATGCTTTAATTAATTTCAAAATATGCTGATCTTTGAATTTTTCAAAAACCAAATATATTTTACTTTGAAGTACAAATGAAAAATACGTCTAAATTGTGTTTTACATTTATAATAAATCTTATTTGACTATAATTGATTCTTTTTCGCGATATAAGACTGACCTTATCCCTGTTATATGAATATCAGTTGTAGAAAAACTCTTAGAATTTATTTCACATCACGGACAACTACAAAAAATTACTACCGACATGACAGTGGAACAGAATTTAAAACTTTCGATTTAGAAGATTTTTGTAAATTACACCATATCCAATTACATATCACTACCGCAAAAAATAGTAATTTAAATTCCTGTTCAGAAAAAGATTAATAATTTAATTCCTCATGTAAGACATAAAAGAGCTTTAATAAATGCAATTGGAAAAATTAACAAATGGCTATTTGGAAATCTTGATTCTGATGGCGAAGAAAGATATAATAATGCTATCAAAACGTTGCAAGAAAATCAAAAAAAATATTATCACTAGTAATAACACTAGAAGTCAAATTATTTCCGGAAATTTTTTTGAGCTCATGAATATTTTGAAAATTTCCCGAGTCGCAGACGAGAGAAATTTTCTAAAAATATTCATGAGCGAGAAAAAATTTCCTGATATTAATTTGACCTCGCGTGGTATTCGGTAAGAAAATTCCACGCCGAATTATGGTTGAAAATTAAATATTTTTAAAATTTATTTTTCGTTTCTCAACAATGCAAATTATATAAAAGGTGTTGTCGCCTTGATTGTTGAGTTGTCATGGTAACTAAGTGAGACCCTAACCTCGAATATAATTTCAATTTTGAAGTTGTCAAGCGGCCCGACGTAAAAAAATGTTTCGCTGCAATTATTTAGGCCTTCAAATTGCTTATTTCTACTCATTGTAGTTGCATGGGAATACCATTTGAAAATAGAAAATAGTATATTCTTTAATTTTACGTAAGTTTTGAATAACTACAAGTGGTAGAAAATTATTTTTCTACGTTTTAATTAACATGCGTTATGAGCGCTTTAAAATGGTATGAAATTCATAACCAGCGTCAGCAAGCATCAATCGTAGGAGGCTGTGATCATTGTATTTTGACAGTTCAAAACATTAAATAACTCGCGTTTTGTTGCGATAAAGAATATTGCACAGCAAGTAAAACCAACAAAATTACCTATTTGTTTAAAAATGAATCGATTTGAAAATCATACGCTATGCAAAATATGCGTGAAATTGTCTGATGTAATGATCAATCATTGCACCATGACTTACTTACTCGGATTAATAGAGGATTGTGGCTCCAACTTGAAAAACGAAAATTTGTTCCGAATTGTCCACGAATATTTGCACCTAAACCATGCAAAATTCAAAGTGCTGAATGGGAAAAAGGTGAATAAATTAGTGTCTAAATATTATATATATTTTATTAGACATAGACACATAATTCAAAGCATCCAAAGTTCTGCATTTTCGCCATTAAGAAGAAAAGAAGTGGCCGAAGAATATAGAAAACACCTTAGCATTGTAACTAAAATGTATCAAAACTAAACCTATTATGTGAACAAATAAAAACCAGTCTGTCAAAAATGGTCTGTTATTGTAAACGTCAAAAAATTTCCAGTATAATTCGCTGTTGGGTACCCCACGAGAAAAAAATGTCCACTAAAATACCTCCGTTGCCATGGTGATCTGTCAAAAACACGTATTTTGATTGGTTTAAAATTACAGGTGTGGAATTTTCTAAATTATCTATAAAATAAATTGCCATTTGACAATCTAAATCAATTTGTTATATAATGGCCTGAAAACTTTCATGTGTATCGATTCTATTATAAATAGCTGCTTGAATTTTTTTCATATCAACTTTAGATTTCTCTTGATTTTTGCCTAAGATTGTGATTGATTTATTAAAATGAACAACAAGCCTTTTGTGCAACGAAATTTGAAGATTTGTTTCACTGAAAATTCCACACCTGTAATTTTGAACCAATCAAAATACGTGTTTTTGACAGATCACCATGGCAACGGAGATATTTTAGTGGAAATTTTATTTTCGTGGGGTACGCAACAGCGAATTATACTGGAAATTTTTTGACGTTTACAATAACAGACCATTTTTGACAGACTGGTTTTTATTTGTTCACATAATAGGTTTAGTTTTGATACATTTTAGTTACAATGCTAAGGTGTTTTCTATATTCTTCGGCCACTTCTTTTCTTCTTAATGGCGAAAATGCAGGACTATGGATGCTTTGAATTATGTGTCTATGTCTAATAAAATATATATATAATATTTAGACACTAATTTATTCACCTTTTTCCCATTCAGCACTTTGAATTTTGCGTAGTTTAGGTGCAAATATTCGTGGACAATTCGGAACAAATTAAAGAATATACTATTTTCTATTTTCAAATGTTATTCCCATGCAACTACAATGAGTAGAAATAAGCAATTTGAAGGCCTAAATAATTGCAGCGAAACATTTTTTTACGTCGGGCCGCTTGACAACTTCAAAACTGAAATTATATTCGAGCTTAGGGTCTCACTTAGTTACCATGACAACTCAACAATCAAGGCGACAACACCTTTTATGTTTCACTGGTGACTTGGAGAAAATAATTTGCATTGTTGAGAAACGAAAAATAAATTTTAAAAATATTTAATTTTCAACCATAATTCGGCGTGGAATTTTCTTACCGAATACCACGCGAGGTCAAATTAATATCAGGAAATAATTTGACCTCTAGTGGTATTACTAGTGAAAATTCCATTACCTTTGCAAAATTAAATACTTTATATAATTCTATAGTTTCCAGCTCAGACATAAAAAACATAATAAAATATTTACACAAAATAAATAATGTTGATCAAATTCCAAAATTTACAAATTTATTAACGTATTATCATTTTTGTAATTTTTATTTGCATAAATATTTTAATACTAATTAAATACAGAAGACAACTTTTAAGAAGATATAGAAGAAAGAAGAAAGAAAACGAAGAAATTGAATTAGAAAATCCCACAGAAGATGTTTTGAAAAATAGCTCCATATTTTTCAAATCTTAAGGAGGGAGGAGTTATATATTGTAAACATAATAGACTCTTTTATGATATAAATAGATTATATTTGATTAATAATCATTTTTACTTTATAAATAGGAGTAAAACCTTATTATTATTGTTATTTGAGGTAGTTTTAGTGTAGGCTTTAGTCCAGAGTTGTCTTGAATTTTTAAAAATAAAAGTTCCGTTTTGGAATTTATAACTCACATTTTGTTTTTATAAACACCGTTATTTTAAGATAAAACCGCTCTTAGAAATAATAAAAAAAAAAGATAATTTCTGCTAAACAATGTTCGGGGATTTGTGAACGAAGAGGCCGTTCTTTCCAATTATGCTAATAAAACAAGACGAAAGCTTTTATTTATATCTGCGTCGCGGCGGTGTTAGCAAAGATAAAAGTTGATTTCGAGCCGCGGACCAAACAAATCATCGCAGACCTCCTGGCCGCTTTATTTCCATGAGTTAGGAGGCTTTTGTTCTAAAAGTCACTTTTTAATGGCGAAGAGGAACTGACATGATAATGGAAGCTTGATAATGAAATTTTTGCCAAAAAACGCTTTGCTTGTTCGCCGATTTTAAAGACAACAAAAGATTTAATGGATGCACATGATGAACTCATATATTATAGAAACTTGCGTACATACGGGGGAAATCAATGGTAACGTACTTATTTTTATATAGAATATTTAGTTTACTCATTCGGCTTGAAATGACCTCATACTATTTAGGCCAGTCATTAAAGATAATCAATTCAAATTAATTACATAAGTTTTAAAACTTTGTTGGAATATTTATTAAATTGAAATAGTTATAAATTTAATTTTGCAAGTTTTTCTGAGGTCCGAAACATATTAATAATTGCAAAAATTAAAATTTATTATAACTTTATAAAAAAAATTGCAAAATTGCTGCAAACTTGAAGGAATATATATTGTATTATTTTCTACATTATATCAGATTTGCAAAAATTTACAATACAAAGATGCATGCGGGGTATTAGAAGTGCGGATATATAAAAATTATAACTGAAGGTGGAGCCTACATACAAAACTAATTCTGAGAATAAAATATTATTCATCATTATTTTATGGATTGTTTGCATGACCTTGAAAATTGGATTTCTATCAAATAATAATAATAATCATTAACAGCCCAGAAAAGGTATCCACAAAAAAGGGGTGGGGGAAGGATGTTTATACAACCAATATCACAAAATACTAGAATTATGAACAAGTTATAGAAGTAATTAAAAAAAAGACTTTAAAATCGTACAGATGCCATCATAAATTAAGTTTGCTGATTTTCTCATAGATCGCATCATCAGATCTTGACCAAATGTATATGTGACCCCTTCCGAGATACACCCTTTTTAACAAAAAAAGAATCATAGAAATCGAACAAAGTGGTAAAAAATTATCGCTGAATATACATAAAAAATTAAGAGTTTGATGATTTTCTCATGGGTCCCATTATCAGCTTTTGACCAAATTTACATGGGACCACCACGACTTTAAAGTTTAAAAGCCAGCCGGCAACATACAAAAAAAAACTAATGAAACTTGATATTCTTCATCTTTCGGCACAACAAAGGGATTCATATATAGACATCTACAACCGAAGCACAGGGACGGATCTAATTAGTTGTTTGTTGTATGTTATGCTTTAATGTAAGATTATTATATATTTCAAGTGGAAATGTTATACGCATTTAAAAATTATCACATTATTTGCATAATTTCCTAACTTCAAATAGGTATTTCATAAATGTTACTAAATTTAGTTTTAAAAGACAAAGTAATCCTTAATAAATATTCGCGACTTGTAATCAAAATCACCATGAAACTATATTATTTTCATCTACTATTTATATGATTTGATTGAAGTATTTAAATATTACATTGAATATTAAAAATCAATATAGGATGTTACGAAAAATGCTTGAACAACTGTTATTTGTATCCTTTTATAATAAAAAATTTAAAAGATTTTGGAATGTATTAATCTGGCTTTAATTTCTAAAGTGATTAAAGCACGCAAGCCTTCTCACCATATCAAGGTTACATTCCTAGAAAAGGAAAACAGGAACAATATCATGTTCCTTTCCAAAGTAACGTAAACCAACAGATAGGTGGTTACGTTTAATAAAGTAAAAATATAACCAAAATGAAAAATCAAAGCTTATCAGAACTATTATCTTCACTTGACGTGTCATTCAGGTTTATAATACAAGCATGAGCCGGAAATACTCGATGATTATTTTCAATTTTGGTAACATGGAGAATACAATTGGGCCATAATTCTTGAGATATACCTCCAACAATTTCTCTGATAACATCTAAAACGCTTTCAGACAACGCAGGATTAACATTTTTTTTCTTACCTCCCTTTTGATGTTACTTCAAATTAATTTTATTGCATTAAATGTTCAATAATATGATGGTAAGCGTATTGCGGTATGACTGAATGCCGTAGCCATCTCATCCACAACATAGCTATGTTTGAGATTTAAGCCTTTCAATATTGTAAGCAAATCTTTTTTTAAAACTGTAGGTGAATATGATACACCCATTCTGTCAAAAAATGCGGAAATTACCTCTTTTTGCTTTTGGAATTTCACTAGTTTGACAAGAGTGATAGGGAACATTATCCATTACTATTATAGCATTTGGTGGCAAATTAGGAATTAATTGTTCACCAAACCATTTATCGAACAAGGTAAATGTCATAATGTTGGTGATAATCTGCTGAATAATTCAAAATATTGTTTGCTGATAATAGCAAGCAATTCGGAACAAAAACCGTTTTTATTACCGGCATATAATTTTATAATACGTTTTCCTCTATTTGAAGGAGCCTTTACAGAACATTTAGCAGATTAATCACTCCATCCTTTTTTTTTCACAATATCATGAGTGTCGTATCAAGTCTCATCAGGATACACTATGAATTTATTTTGCCAACGAGCTTCCTCTATTTTAGTAAGGTATTCTTTACGTAAAATCATAATTCTTTGCAATTCCATAATATGCTGTTTTCTATTTAAGGTACGATATCTTAAACACACAAAATGGAGCACTTTTCTAGTGGTTTTATCAGATTCGTAAGGAAAACCAGGAACCATTTTGATTTCATTTTTAATCATTTGAAAAAATGGTACAATATTATTAGAATTAAAATTATAAACCTGTCTTCTAATATTTTCCATCATGCAGTGATCTAGACTTACTATAGACCTAATAAGAGGATTCAAACAACTCGAGAAAATGCTGTTCAAGCAACATCAACATCTTGTTTTGAATTATAATATTCAACGAAATATTTAGATAGGTGTAATACTTTCTTTACTTTTGAGATAATTCCAAACATAAGGCGTAAATACAAGAAAATTTGGCTAGTTTCGAGTGTGCTTAGTTGCACGGTTTCACGGTTTTTTACACTACCTCTTCTTTATCTTACATTTTAAAAATCAGAAAAAAATGTACAACGAACTAAGTTACTTTTCTAAAAAGTTTATTCACAAACCTAGTCCGGTCCTGTCGGTTGTATTTCCAACCACCTGTACTGCATTGTGAATCCACAGCTGTGGTGAATCGTTGATCTGCCGACGAGTTAGTCAAGACGCAGATTTTTTAAGGGAATATTCAACACGATGACGAAAGTGGATATACAAAATTTTCTAATGGACAATGATTTGTATTTTTAAGACAGCTATAAGAAAGAAGAACTTCTTAAAGTTTTACGGACGAAACAATTTAGAAGAGTATACGCCATAGATAGTATTACTGAATATTATGGACATACTGTATTGAGATTTTCTCTTATTTTTGTATTTTTAATGGGATATTAAACCACATACTTTAGTGTCGTTTACCTTATCGTTCATCAATTAAATTAAAATTTCTTCATTTTGCAGTATTGACGATTAATTTCAATTATTTTAATCTAGAACCGAGCGGCTGACGATAAAAATACAAGATGCCGTATTGATGTACAATTGACCAGTCAAATGAGTAAAAATATTAAGATGGAAAAATGTCAATGGCGTACTACTTTTTTTGTAGAAAATATTAGATGACATGTTTGCAGAGACGCCATTGGTAGAGCAATAAAATAAATTTTCTAACTAAAATATATAGTTTTATATCCCATTAACACATGCCACAATTAAAATTTTATCTAAACTATTATATTAAAAAATATCTCTTTAAAAACAAATTTTCAACTGCCTGTAGCAAAAAATTGAAGCCGTTGCGGACATATGTTCATATGAATTTCTTCATAAAATGACCTGAGGAATCACACCCTACAATATTAGCATACCAATAGAAAACACCCTGTATAAATTGTAAAAACAGGGAAGCAATTTTGAATTTTTAAAAAATAATTCTAGATCAGTTATCTTTGATCAGATAAAATTTTTATCAGAAACCAATTTTAGTCGAAAACGTGAAAATCTAAATGTTCACGATTACAATATCGAGGGAAGTAAAAATAAAATAAGTATACTCAATCTCTTGAACTCTACTAATTTAAAGGTGATGTATCAGTCTTCTTAGTTTTTTTTTGTATGTTGCCGGCTGGCTTTAAAGCTATAAAGTCACACTATATCGTTTGCTTGTACCATACCCGTTTTCTAACAAAAAAAATCATAGAAATTGGACAACGTGATAGAGAATTATCGATGATCATACATAAAAAATATATTCCGACGAATTCAGAACCTCCTCCTTCTTTGAAGTCAGTTAAAAACGAAAAATATCTGCATACATTTTTAAATAGGTCCTGTACGGTCAGAGAAATGTCCCTAAGGTTTAACAAAAATCTATAACTTGCCCCACTGATATATAATTTCATCTGGAGTACGTATAGTATCAACAGGCCAATGTAGATGGACCGAATATTTTTATGTCTGAACATTACAAGTCATAAAAGTAATTTTAAAAAATCTTCAAATTCGAGCAGATGCCCTCAAAAATTGAGTTTTTTTTAATTTCTCATAGATGATCAGATCCTGACCAATTGTATACGTAACTACCCTCTAGGTATTCCCTTTCTAATAAAAAAAAGAATCATAGAAATCGGACAATGTAGTAAATAATTATCGCTGAAAACACATGAAAAAATTAAGATTTTGATGATTTTTTCATCGACCTCATTGTTAGATCTTTAAAAAATTTATATGGGACCATCTCTGGGGTACCCCCTATCTAACAAAAAAAGAATCATAGAAATCGGACAAAGTAGTAAAGAATTATCGCTGAACATACATAAATAAAAATATTCCGACGAATTAAGAACCTCCTCTTTTTTTTGAAGTCTGGTGAAAATATTTCTTAATGTAACTTTAGTAAGATTAAACTAAGAAACGTCTTTGTATAGTTGTTATATTGTTGTTATATTGTTGTTATGTTGTTATTATATTGTTGTTATATTGTTGTTATATTGTTGTTATATTGTTGTTATGTTGTTATATTGTTGTTATATTGCTGTTATATTGGTGTTATATTGTTGTTATATTTTTGTTAGATTGTTGTTATATCGTTGTTATATCATTGTTTTATCGTTGTTATATCATTATATCGTTGTTATATCGTTGTTAGATCGTTGTTATATCGTTGTAATATCGTTGTAATATCGTTGTAATATCGTTGTAATATCGTTGTAATATCGTTGTAATATCGTTGTAATATCGTTGTAATATCGTTGTAATATCGTTGTAATATCGTTGTAATATCGTTGTAATATCGTTGTAATATCGTTGTAATATCGTTGTAATATCGTTGTAATATCGTTGTAATATTGTTGTCATATCGTTGTTGTATCGCTGTTATATTGTTATTATAATGTTGTTACATTACCTATTATTTTACCAAATCGAAACATGTTAAAAAAATTAATTTGAAAGTGTCAAAGTTTGACTTTTTAGAAATGTAATAATATTAAACCTGGTGGTTTACATATAGGGTACACCATATTAACGTTTGTATTAAATACTGATTGATAATGAAATGGAAAAAAGAGTAAAAAGCCATGACTTAGTGTCTCTACTGTAATTGTGGGATTTTGTTTAAAAAATTTAGCAGACAATTTCTGTTAGTTCAAGTATTTATCTTTTTTTTATTTCTAATAAACCAATGGCCAATCTTATATTACAAAACTATACATAAATGGATCATTTTAATGATGTGTTATATTTGGTAATTTTCCAATTAAAATCGTATTTATTTGTTAGAGTTGTTTAGGAAAGTTTTTTTTTTGTTTGTTAGAGTATTGTTACTAGCTTTGTTACTAGTCATTACTGATTAACCTACAATTTTAATCTAAACTAATTACTTATCTAAGAAGTCCCCATTGGGCTGTCTTAATTGTTTCTATAGGAAAGTGACAGTTAAGAATATGATATAAAGATGTCCCTAGGAGAATAAAAATAAACCTTTTTTTAAATTACCCTAATATATTTATTACAGTTGCTAACGCCCCTTAATTATATACTTAAATGCTTATTTCGATCATAATGGCCTTATTACCTTAATAAATAAATAAATATTATTCTGCTTTAATACGTGCCGGTATAATAAACAATAATCAAATAAAATATTTTTTCGACAACGAAATTGATTAATTTATTTCTGTATTCAATAAATTAATTTATTGATATTATGGAAATCGGTAGTGCATTTGACAAGCGAAAATAATATATTTCACCGTTTATGTGCGGCATGGAGCATTTGCGTTATAACCATTAATTTTTTCCCATTCACAATATTTATTCAACACGCAGAATAAATTAACAAATTATTTTAATGTGTTGGTTTCTGGATTTAGATTTTGATCAATTGTTTATATAACGTAGTATACAGTACGGACAGTCTAATGGGAAAATTCGCACAATTCTCGACTATGCTATGAAGTATAAAATAAAATTTACAGTTCTAAGATCAATGCCTCGCTATTCTTTTAGGCTTGGTTGAATTCTCAGTATGATGTATTGTTGTTTAAAACATAAAAGTACCTTCTTTGGAACACTTCCTTTGTGAAAGTATAGATCAGATACTAGGAAAAACTGTACTAAAAGATAGAAAGAACGTAAAAGAAGAGGCCATTTAGGCAAGCAGTTCTTTAAGACAAAAGTGTATGATCACTCTTTTTGCACAAAATGTAAAAAACCATTTTACAAAAACAACTTAATTATAAGTTATTTTTTAAAATTTTGTATAAACACTCAGAAAGTTATTAAACGAGTTTTAATGACATGGACATTTTGGCGAAGATAGTTAGAGATAGATTCAGTATTGTATGGTTCAAAATTACAATAACTATATAAGCTGATCTTGACAAAATCCATACGAAGTCTGTTCTTTGGTTTTTGACACAATTTTTTATATCGGGTCTTCAATACCCGAAACCCACGTCACCTGGACAGGGATTCTTATGTGCAAACTCAACACGTAACGAAACGAATAGAGAGAGATATTACATAAGAATCCCATTCTGTGGAACAAAGATAGGCGTCTCAATACGTGCCGTATTGAAAGATGAGAATCCCAATGCTGGTAACATTAAAAACACAACGACGCATACAGGAGTATTTAGTCCATAAAATCGGTCAGAAGTAAAATATATAAACGATCAAAAAAATCTTTAAAAAACACTTCGCGAGCTCCTCAATGATCGCTACGAACCATCCATAAAATTTTGAAAAAATATGTAATAATGCATCCCTATAAAGTGTTTGTACTGCAACAATTGTTTTAGCTTAATTTTCTTAAACGTATGCAATAATGCAGATGATTCAATTCAAAATCGTTTACGTGCTGTTTATAAACTGAAGCATCTATAAACTGAGGAGAAATTGCATGTTTTCAAAAAGGAGGATTGGTGCTTTTAATAAAGCTGGAGGTAAAGATTTTAAACATCTACTGTGAATTAGTATCGATTTTCATTCAATATCCTTTTTAAATACAATAGTTGTTAATAGGTATGCATGCCTTTATAATTTAATGCGAGAAGTGAGAAAGCTGTGAGGTAAAACTCCATAAAGTTTTAAATTTGTTTCGTGATTTCTAATGGGCTACCTATTTGTTAACTGTTCAATTTTGTAAGTTTTTATCATGAGCACATTTGATCGCAATCACCCGATATGCCTTATTTACTCTAATTTTACAGCAGGTAAAATGATGTTCTGCACTTTTTATACTATAAAATTGATATTTCTTTGTAAGGTTCAAAATCAATTTTGCAAAAAATGTGTTTACAAACCAATATTTAGCCTTTGAATATAGTAAAAAAAATAATTACCTACATTTTTACTTCAAGGCCTAAGCTTATGTTCCTTTATAAAAACATGGATAATTTTTCTATATAACTATCTATTTCATTGACACTGTCAAATCACCAGGCACACAGTGTTGCCATATTATGACCTATCATGTGCCTGTCAGTGGCCTGTCATTTCCTACGAGCAGCCATTTTGGTTAGAATGCCTAAATTATGGAGGGTAGAGGAAAGGAGAACAATCTCTGTATACAAAAAGTGTCCCTCAAAATGTATACAATTAAGATGGCGCTTCTGTGCCCAGGGGACGTCGTCAGTCGATAATTCAGATCACACAATGACACCAATGATGTATATAGTAATAAATATTGCTCAACCATAAAAAACTAAAAACTACACCGTGAAAAGTGACTGATCGTAGAAGAGTAAGTGTTCTGTGATCGTAGATAAATTTTGACAATACACGACAATAGTCAAATTTTATTGAAAAATAATAATATAAACAATAAATAATTCTTATATTAAAATGGCACGGAGGTCTCAATTTACTGCTTCCTGTCTGATTTCATTATGAATGAGCAATCTATATGACTATATAGCATTGGATTTTGTCCCCTGGCTACACGAGCTCCATCTTAATTGTATACATTTTGGTGGCCACTTTTTAATATAAAGATCCATATAAGATTGTCCTCCTTTTCTCTACCCTCCATAGCCTAAATATTAAAAACAATTGATTACTTCAAAATAAATTTAAATTTCACATTTAGTATATACCTACTTCATTTATGTATAATGTGTTGCCTATATTCAAGGAACTGTCAACGACGACGTTGAAGTTTATTCTCAAAGGAAGATAGGCGAGTTTATTAGCGAATAAATGTTTTTATCAAAGAAGGGTAGGTTGACTTATAAGAATAGAATTTAATTAAACTTATAACCTAGTAATAATGTTTTTGGTTCTTCTTCTTCTTCTTCTTCTGAATTCTTAATCAAGTGATGTTTCCCAGCGCCACTTCAGGAACAGCACTGTTAATTAGAACCCAACAGTGAATGATCAAGTGGAGTTTTTATTAATTTACTTTTAAAAAATGGTCACTGTGTTTTTAAATTGGCAGCCGCACTGTGCGATTCAGTAATTTTCAAATTTAATGAATAAAATTAAAGATTTTGTGTTTCAAGTATGTAGAGGAGAAATTGAATTACAAAATCTTTCATTTTATCCGACTACCCTATTGAAGGATTTATTTTTTTGGCCCAAATAATGGAATTTACAGTAAGCAATGACCATGAAGTGTAATTCAACGAATACAACTCATAAAAATATAAAAAAATAAAACAATTTTTGACATTACTATAAATAAACCATTTCGACAATCTTTTACTAAAACAATTAATTCATGTTAAGCCAGCTAGCAGCCCGCATCAACCGCATACATCAATCTGAGTTGTGAAGAGTTCAAAACTCATCCGTCATGATGGCCGCGTGGAATTTAATATGTTCATCCCAGTGAATAAAGCGAAAAAGATAGCAAAAGCTTAATTAAAACAATAATTGACGATAAAACCATGGGAGGCTGCGGTAGAGTTGTGGCGACTGCAGCAAACGGGAGGGAAAAGGGCAAGCGACTCCAATCGGCTCTGTTAATTATGTGGCTGCACAAAATACCTGCCCTTGATCTGTCCTTTTTTTATCGACCGCAACTGCATAAGTTAAAAGGTTAAAAGTATATTTATTATAAAGAAGTGGATTTTCTGATTATATCATTCACAATTTAATAATGGTTTCTTATAAATGTATTTGATTATTTTTTCATCTGTCAAAATAGTCAAATTTTGTGGATTCGGCCAATAAGAACTCGCTATCCAGTCATTGAATTATTATACTGATGATTAAACTGGCTGTTCTTTCTTTATTTTTTTTATAAGACTGTGTTAACCTTCTGAACTAACAACTATAAACACTACCCAATAAATTTTATTAACATAAAATGTACCTCAAAGCACATACAAAAACTTTCTGCGACACTCTTATTACATACCTAAATATGTTATTTCAGTTTCTTAAATATATATTAAGATTGTGTCTAAATATTGTTTTTTCTAATGTAATAATTCAGCCTTTCATAATTTGAAAACAAAAACTAATGCATAAAATTGTTTAAAGAATGATTTAGCCCAAAAACTTATCCATCTTAAGTGCTTCTGGCTCTGAATACAAAAAACAGTTGAAATTCGATCAAACCTGACATTTCACGTAATTGCTGTGCTCTCTTTCGCACAAATCGTTAACAACTAATAAAGCTTATCTCTTGTCCGGAAATGTGGGACCCGTAGCTCCTCGAAGGGAGCCTTAGGTGATGTTATTTCAACAAAGCCGATTAAACGTGCCTAAACCCTTCATTAAGAGTGCTGTTAGTCTTGATAATTCACTGTATCAAATTTCTTATTGAGAAAAGATGTTCTGTCTATAAACTTTGTTGTTGTCTTCGAAAATAATACGTTATATTAACACATGAAATTTCAGAAAATGTGGTACGTCTATATTGAAAAAAGAAAAACATTTCAGATTCAAGCAGTTTATTTTCTTCAACAGCCAAGAAATCTAACCAGTTCAAGCACAAACCAAGAACAAAAGTTGCAAGAATCCACAGATTGCAGATTATTCCCTCGAATATTTTATTTATTTATTTTTTTTTTTTTTATTTATTAAATACACTGCTCTACAGGCTAAATGCCTAGTTATAGAGCAGGAAAAAAATTGTAATTACAAAAGTAAATATAAATATAACATATTGCACAATAAGACATAATTTGGATATAACATAAACTACACAACATAACAAAAATTACACATTATAAAAAAAATTACATATTATGACAAAAATTAAATAAATTAATGACTATACACTAACAATTAGTACCGAAACAGCTTTACAATTTTTTGAGCTGCCAAAGCTTACAAGAAAATAAATCAATTCTACCTTGCAGGTTGTTGCAGTTTTCACACATAAAATACTACGGCGAATTTTTTAATAAATTTGTCCGAGATAGCGGGAGATAAAACATTAAGTTGTTTCGTGATTCAATTCTTGGCACTTTAAATACAAGTTGTTCTAATAACTCGGAACAATCAATTTGGTAGTTAATAAGATTATAGAGGAATATTAACGACTGATTTTTTCGTCTGCATTCTAAGCTTTGCATTTGAAATCTATTTAAAAGTAACGTGTGATTTATCCCAATTGGTGGATATGTTTCGTCTATCTTAAATGTCAAGACTTTTAGATATCGTCTTTGAACGTTTTCAAGGGCGTTTATGTGAATATCATAAAATAGTTTCCATATTATTGAAGCATATTCTAATTTTGATTTGACGAACGCATTGTACAACATATTTATGGTTTCGATAGAATTGAGGTCAACTGCATACCTAATGATAAATCCCAAATTTCTGAATGATGCTTTTACCACGTCATTTAGATGTTCATTAAAAGTAGGTTTTCTATCGAACTTTACCCCAAGATCTATAACAAAATCAGGCCTATTTAATATAACACCATCCAGACAGTAGTTATAGAGAATTGGAAAATCTTTTTTGGTATATGACACTATATTACATTTTTTTGAATTTAATGGAAGATTATTTATTAAACCTCAATTATATATTTTATTAATATTACTTTGTAATTTAAGACAATCATTTAAGATATCTACTTGATAAAAAATGTTGACATCGTCTGCATAATTTAAATATTTTACGTTAACGTCATTAATGATGTCATTTATGAATAGTATAAATACAAGCGATCCCAGAATCGAGCTTTGAGGTACGCCAGAGATTACTAAGATATTGACAGACTCACGCACTTCAACAAACTGGGTTCTGTTTGTCAAGTAACATTGAAAAAAAATGTATGACAGGCTTGGACAATCCAAACTTGCTAAGCTTTGAAGTCATATTTTATGATCGAGTTTGTCGAAAGCCTTAGAAAATATATTCGTATAGCAGGATATCTTGCTAAAAAACAAGCTGTTAATTATTAAAAATTCTGCATAACTTTCTGTACCATAATACACTCTTTAGCTGCTTTTGTGCAATTGTTCAGTATTTTAGACTCTAGTAAATTTTTTAGATATATATCCTGTTTACTTACTTTTGTCCAATCGTTGTGTTTTATTCGCTCCGTGCGCGACAGCAGCGCCAATTCGTTTTGATACTCATGGACTATTTCGGCGTATACTGACAAATGCAACTTTTAATAGAATTCGTAATTAAAAAGTATGCATGTTAGTTTTAATTAAAGTATATGGATTTGTAAAACAAGTAAAACATTAGTTTATTATTATTATATATTTTTATCGCTTAAATTAAAGAAAATTATGTTTAATTAATAAAAATAAATAATAAAATATAGGCAGGCAACAGTATTTACTGGAAAATGTATGAGAAGTTGCCTAAGTCTAATAAGTTTTCATTGAAGAATTAGTCTATTCTGTCAAAATACAAAAATACCATTTAATAATAGCGTGAAGTTAAAATGTATAAAAAAAGGATCATTACTTATATTTTCATTTTTGTTCGAAAGAAAACATAGAATGAATGATTAAAACTGATTTCCTATCAGTAAGTTACAAAATTGCGTTCCAACCACATATAATAATCAAATGCAGAAATCTTGAAATCTAGTCCTTGCTGAATGAACATTTAAGAATAAGGGATATTAAAGAACATGGTAAAATGATAATTTATTGTTGATTTAAAACCTTTCAAGTTTCTGATGTCTACTATTTGCATCATTACGGTTATTATTACAAAAATAAAGGTAATTTTCCTTCTTATTGTATATCTATCTATTAATTTCTTTGATTTAATTTCCACTTTGCTACTGAATTTTTTTATATAAGTTTCACTGTTTTTTTTTCTAGTATTTGTACAATTTTCAACACAGCAACTCCGGTTGCTTATTGTATTGTTTTTACCTACTTTTTTTGAAAAAAAGTAAAATGTATACGTGTATTTGATATGCCAAAATTATAAAATATCGCCCTAAAATGCACGAATTATCCGCAGCTAGCGCTAGTATCGATTTTGCTTCCCTTTCCATGACTTCGCACGGAGCGAATAAGTAGCTTCTAGTATCGCAAATATGTAATTGCATTACTTTCTGATGTACCAAACTTATCAATACTTTTCTCTACTGTTGTAATATTGGTACTTCATTTTAAGAACATTCCAATAATAAATTTAATTAAATATTTTTGTAAAATATTTATTTAAAATTAAAGGTCATTTCTTTTGCTTGTTAAATAAATACGATTTAGTAGAGAAAATTCAATTTTGTTATAAAGGGTGTGCAATTGTGGATGTGCAAAATTAAAAATTTTCTGATAAAATTTTTTGCGTATTCTGTACGACAAAATCGAAATTTTTCTACCTGCATCGTATTTATTTAAAAAGAAATTATAAAGAATTGTTTTTAAGTCCATCCGTGGACACGTTGTAGAATACTGTAGAACTAATTCACATTATAATGTCTAAAACGTTTCAATACAACTTTCGAGGGAATGTACTGTAAAACTTCTAGTGTGGTGTTTTCTGAACTTCCCTTTCTAACATCTAGATGGGATGTTTATGTGCTAACAGGATATGTATATGTAAAGCAAAAGATACAAAAATTAAAGTAAAGGTTCATTCGCTTTACGAATATTGCAGATATATTTTAATTTTAATAAATTTAGGGATCTGTTTTAGTTAATTTTAACCTCCAGGTTAAAAAGTTATTTATAAGTATGACGTTTAAATTTTAATCCTACTCTATTCGATAGTCCATCAATTTAATTTTGTGTTATTAGCTATTTTATGGCCAATCGCATTTAAAATAGACATGGCAGCGACTGAAAGTGAATTTAAATTAAGCCCAACGCCGCTTTAAAAATAAGAAAAAGAATATATTTGACATATAGGTAATCATTAGTGACATAAGTTATAATTTTACCCAAAAAATACAGGATACAAAATAAAAAATAACAATCGGTTATTTTTTTAACCCAGGGATAATGTTTACCAAATTTTTACAGAATAGACCCCTTAAACAAATACTTTATATATTATTATGTCATATCAAACAATAGATTATAGTAAAACAAATAATCATTTAATAATGAAATTGTAATTTCGTAATAAACGTACGTATTCATACTAATCATATTCTAATAGCTTTTGATGTTTGGGAATATTACATTTTGTATGCAATTATTTCAATTGCAATTAATGTTAAATAAATATTTATCATTTCGTTTTTGTTTTTTAAATGTATATAAAAATAGTTTTATATTGTACCACTTTTAACAGCATTTTTTAGCCAAGTGCACTTGACACCGGTCGGTGTCACGCACATCCCAGTATATATACCAATCAGTATTGGCACTCTGAGGCGGCACGTTTGATCTTTAAAAGTAGAAATTTTAGTTGACACTTGACGTTTTCGGGATATGAAAAGTTTTCTTTACACGGACTTGGTATACATGGTTAGTTGAATTTTTGTTCTGCTGCTTTTCAAATTTGTGTGTATGAGGGAGATGTGAGATACCTTAATAGACAACGGTTGAACAACTTAATTACTTTGAAGAAGAAAATAGATTAGATATCAGGGCAGTCTTCGCAAATGTAAGAAGGGCAGAACCGTTTTAAATTTTTTTATATATGTAAAATATTACTTTTTGGTGAAAAGTTTAACTACTTTTAGTTCAAAATATAACGTTAGTTTGTCAAGGGAAATATATAACACACAAGGTTAGAGTAACAAAATAGAGGTATTGCTTTATTTCTTAAGAATTACTCTAATCTAAAACTTTTCTAGTATATTGTAAAAATTTATTCTATACGTTATTTAGGTACTGCAAAATCTATAGGAAAGTATGTAGTTTTAAATTTAAAAATTTGTAACGGAGACATGTTTAGTGTAGTTTTTTTACAAATATATACTCAGTGACTTGTTTTTGTGAATGAGTTCAAGTATGGCAAACTAAAATCGTTATTTTTTATTATGAATTAATTTGAATTTATTTTAAAATGGGAACTATATGTATATGGTTTTCGTAGTTTTTACACTTTTGATAAAAATATCAAAGTTATGTATATTTTCCATTTACTACACACAACAAATTCATAGACACAATACATATTACTATTTGACATTCTTGTAAAACCACTAATTTAAAATTGACTTTAAACTAAGTGACTACACACATAATTGTTTGAAAGCAGCCATAAGGTATAATTTATGTATTGGATACTATAAAAAATTAATAGTAGTTACATGTAGAGTTAAGTAACAAGAAATTTAAGACCAAAAACAAAACAAACCTTTATATCTAGTGAACTTAATTTAGTACACTCCTCAATTTTCTTAGGCTAACATTAAAGATATCTATTTGGATCTCGCTAAGAAACTCATTGGTAACAGCCATCATCTTGTTAAAAAGAGATATACTACTTGAATCTAAATCAAATAATTTATTGTTACTTGGGTTTCTTAGATTAATCTTTGCCACATTAACATTTATATAGTCAATCAATTCACAATCTTTGTACTTAAAATAGAGTACAAAATATATCACAGCCTGTTGCTTTCTTATTTGTAAAAGAGATTTAATCTTAAAACTATTGAGCATAGTTTTATACGAGATCTTAGGTATAAGGGTACAAGTATTTTTTATGACATAAAGGTACCGTAAAAATATTTTTTGTACTTTTTCAATATGATCAATTTGTGTGGCTTCCAAGGGCATCCATATTTGTGAAACATACTCAAGATGGAGTCTTACTAAGGCATTATATAATCTGATTTTGGTGGTAATCCTAAATTTTTTTGTATGTCTGATTTAAAAACCTAATGCTTTTATTGCTTTTTTAGTTATGTGTAAAAAATGGTTATTGAACTTCAAATTAGACTGAAAGACAACTCCCAAATCCTTTACCTCATATTAACGATTTAATGTGACATCACAGGTCTTATTTCTAATGTAAAATATTAAGAGGCTATGGATCCTTTCAACTTAAAATATGCATACGTTTGTAAGTGTTAAATAGACGGAAAAAGATTAAGAGCAATAGAACATTTCAACAAATTTCTATAGGTACACATATTTTTGATACCTGATAATCAATAAATAATATATTTTTTGAAGTAGCAACAGGTTTATTAATACACAACTATTATTTTGTTACAAATACTTATAATATTTATAATTAACATAATAGTTGATATAAGTCCTTTAAAAATAATATATTTTGATTTAATTGTTGAATTTATACATGAGCAATTTTCCTTGTAGCGTTGTTTACATTTTGCAGAGAAATATTGTATTCTGCTCTTAGCTGATAAATCATGTACATGTAAATGGGTTGAATGTAGACAATGTTAATGTTTTTGCTACTACTGCTGGCTAGAAATGCTGGGCTAGGACACCAACAGAAAAAAAGGAAGCACAAAGCACTAGATGTTTTTATCACTTATACACGTACAATTTACAACCATTCAAGTAACTAGCATGTTGGAAATACTTCACGAAAACATATTAAATATAAATCAGTCGAAGGCAATGTATTTTCTTTTTATAACATACCTTTTTAGCTTGATTACTTTTAGTACTCTATTTATTCCAATGTCCTCAAATAAAACGAGCAATAATAAGGATAAAACACACACTGAAATGTATTTGAGGTATTTTTGATCTAAATCCACTATCTAAATAACAAATTTTCCGTTTTTAAGCTGTGAATGTATTACAAAAACTACTTCGATAAAATGTAAACAAAAGTTTATATTTGTGTACGAAATATGGGTTGCCTGCGCATGGTAGCGAGTTTTTAACCGGATTTATGACAAGTGATAGGTTATATCCCGAAAACGTCAGCGCAGTAAAAGCTGCGCGTCTTTTTCCCGCCCAGGGAGTGTCATGGGCCTGCGCACATACTTTGATTTTCTTTACTATACGGTGCAAGAGAGAGGTCCGATACGCCCAACATAGGGCGCGGCCATTTTGATTCCTATGCCACAGTTTATAGCTAAAGAATCAGATCGCTCACTCTGCGTCGGCACTTTTGATCTCAATGTTCCAGTTTATACACTGCGCAACTCGGATAATACAATATATGACAACCGCCTATAATGAAACAGCAGTCTTCTGCGTATCCTGAATTTGTATCCCTGGAGTGGATGTTATTTTGGAACTTTCAACTGGTCCGAGTGAGCTAACTGATTCTTTAGCAATAAAATGTGACTCCAAAACTAATATTCACTGACACTGACAGCAGCAAGCAAAATATCAGGTGCGTTTTAATCATCCGCTTCTGCTTCCGGAATTGTCGGTTTAGTCGTTTTAACCTTTTAGAATAAAACAAGAAAACCGACAATTCCGAAGCAGAAGCGGATGATTAAAACGCACCTATTAAAAATATTGCTCCAAGGTAGGCAATACGTAATAAGGGATCAGAATGGCGGAGTTTTCTATCTCCTTGTAAAAGGCACTCAGAAAGCTGCGCAGGGCGAGCATTCTCCGTATAGTAAAAGAAAATCAAAGTATGTGGTGTCACGCGTAAAATAGATAAGATTCATCGTA
Source organism: Psylliodes chrysocephalus (assembly GCA_927349885.1). Taxonomy (NCBI): domain Eukaryota; kingdom Metazoa; phylum Arthropoda; class Insecta; order Coleoptera; family Chrysomelidae; genus Psylliodes; species Psylliodes chrysocephalus. The sequence continues at coordinate 74,166,170 of OV651815.1, read as the reverse complement.
TTTAGGGTATGGTCCGATATTAACCGACTACTAACCGCAAGTAACCAGGATTTTTTGACAACGGTTCCTGACAAAAACTAATTTCTTGGTTACATTTGGACCAAGGCCGAGATGTACGTCACATTTGTGACAGATTGACATTCAACTTAACAGTAACCGTAAAAATATAGCGGTTAGTGAATTCACGATTGAGTCACCATATTCAGGTAACCGCGTCTTTAATTTAACCGATTTTTCAGAAATGTCTCAAGCAGAGCGGTTAGTTTTGGACCGAGTAACCGATATTTCGGTTAATAACGGACCATACCTTTATTATGTCGCTAACAAAAGTCGATGTCTGACGTTAAACTGTATCACATTCACTATTGCAACATACAACATATCTCCCAGTTTAAAGTCAGCAGCGAAAGTGTTAAAAGGATTTGAAACATTTATTAATTAACTCGGTTTTAAATTTTGTGGGTTATGCGATAATCCAAAAGTACTTATTTTGTCAATGTAACTTTCCTGAAAGTTTAAAGACCGGGGGAAACCAGAATACTGCTCTTTAACAAAAACTTTCACATTTTAGCTCTAAATTCCTGCCATAGTTCAGATATTAAAATTAAAATTCACTACGGGTACAAAGTTTTGTTTTTAAATATTAGAACGAACACAAAGGACGCAATCAATAACATACCGCCTGAAATATTTGAACTAGCATGAAATCAAAGTAGTTGTTGCTTTTGTAAAAATATATTTTTAGTTTCATGTCCGTATACAGATAAGGAAACAATAGGATTCATGCAATTCGAATTTTTAAGATAATTGTTCTAATAAAAGTTGCTTGAGCTGTGATTTTCTATAATTCGTGTCGTCTACATGATTTTTTATTAATTTAAATTCAAAATAACAAAACGTATTTGAGAAATAAATAGAAAAAAGAATATATTTTATTCAAAATACTTTAGTTTGCAACTTTTAACGAATATGACAAAGTATCCTTTGTCTCCACCAATTATAAAATAACGACATAATATAAAGGATGAAAGAAAAGCGCTTCAAAATCCTCATTAAAAATTTGTTACAGCGGGTTCTTTGATTGACATTTTATTAAAGAATATTACAAAGGTCGGGGCTTCTCTTTAAATAATACTTAAAGCAAACTACGAGTGACACCACTTAACAAAATAAAACAAAAACTTCGCGAGGTTGCACTACTTTACCTAAAAGCGTTACTGGGTGAGGATAATGAATCGTGACTGACAAAATATGAGCTGACTACCTGTTATAAAGCAATGAAGTTTCATTCGGAGCTTAGTAATGGATCTTTACGGTTTTATAAACATAGTAGAATTTGATATCTTGTTATAAAAAACAACGTTATATTGACTAGATAGATGCATGGAGCACAAGTAATAAAAAATTCGTTGAAAGAAAATTCAATTGTAAATCAATAATTGGAGGAGTCAGAAGTCAATCAGTGTAAGTCACAAAAAACAAATTTGAAATAAGTGGTGTTTTATTTTAATTGGACATAAAAAATACAATATCTGTAAAAATGCAAAGTTCTTTTTTTTATTGAAAGATAACATACCTACATATTCAAATACAAGAAAACTAAAACAGAAGTAAGAAAATTAAAAAAAAATGACTTAAACTAAATGTCTAAATGGCAAACTTTTATAAAAAGGATGGTAGTGCGGGGGAATGTAAAACAGCAAATCAGACATGTGCTTTTTTTTATTCGACTTGACAGGCCTACGTATTGGATAAAGTGGTTCTTGATATTAACCAAATTGGAAGGCCTTCCTTTTGCAGGAGCCTTTGCAATGTTGATCTTATTAAACAGAAAATCGTCTTGCAGCGTTTCTTTATAAAATATTGCATTTGGTTCATTTTTGCAATACCTAAGCTATTTTATTGGTATCCAATTGACTTTACCCCCGTCAGTACTGGTTTTTCTATTACACATGGACTCTTCTAATAGTTTTGTTAACACAAATTCTTCCCCGTTCATTTCAACTACCTGGAATGAGTTAGTTTTTTTGGCAGTTGTTACCAAGTCTATCCAATCTCTAGGACCGAAAATAAATTCCTTTTATCTTGATTTTGACTCGATGACGCCAAAGTCGGCGTCGTTTGGCAAATAACTGTGTCCAAAGACCAAGAATTTGTGGTCAATAAAAGATGTAGTCTCGCACAAGTTTAAGTAAAGATAAGCTTAATTTAATATTACGGTTTTGGCCCGTAGAGCAGTCAGAGTACATAACAATATGGTTATAATTGGTAGCAAGTTCTTTCAGGTGTTTCACCAGACATGATGCAATTTCCTGGGAACCCCGAGACCCCTCTTTTTCGTCCCACATATACATGTATCCCTTTTTATCGTTAAAACTGTAAATTCCAAAGTTATAGACATACATGTTCACCTTGTAGCATGTCACAGAAGTGCTAAGTTTAGGAAAAGGAAGAGGTTTTTCAAGATCGAATGTAAATACGTAAGTGGTTTCATCAGCAGAAAGTTTATCATTGTTTAACGATTGTCTTGCTTGTTCTGCCTTTCTCAGGTGTAGTTCCTTTTGTGTAACTGCGCTTTGTTTTTTTTTTTCATTCCTCTTTTTTCAAAATTTATAATGTTCTGCAAATTGTCACATAACTGGCAGGTATCTTTAGCTGGTGGCTTAAAATGAAGATTAAAATATGTGGAAAATAAGTGAAAGTGCATATTTTCCTTAACTGGTTCTGACCCCTTTTGTTGGCATTTTTCCTTATACAACTCAAACATTTTTCTGATGTATAAACAGGCATTTAAGAATCTTTTGTTTGGAGCATCAGCTCGACAATAATGGCTTTTGTAACAAGGAAATAATCGAATGTGTTCTTTGACGCTTGTAATATCTAATTTATTGCTTGGCTCTTTATGCCCCCTTTTATCAATGCAAGCGGATGGTTGTGAGTGATTTGAGATTTTAAAAATACGTGAGTAGTAAAGAAAATTTTACACACACGATTTGACATTTTACTGATTTTGATTTCGGTGGTCTTGAAGAATTCCTCGCACGGCGCTGTTTAATAGCTCTAGTTTGAATGAGCCCACGAAGATAAACATTTTGCTTCGTATTTTCACCTAATTCATAAAATGTATTAAAAATAATTTGTCTTTCTTCAGGTCGTACGTTAGTAAAACAGCACCAGGCACATCCGTAGTCAACATTTTTTAATGTTTTTCCAGGTACCTTTACGATTCACGTAAGCTTTTCCAAAATACCTATTTTTAGCATTTACTACTCGTTTCTACTAGGGTTTCTTCTGCGTTTTCTTCCTTTGGTCTCGGTCTCCATGTTGGTACCATCATTATGCTCGATTTCATTGTCGGCAAGAACCTCAGAAGCATCTGAAACAAAATTTCAGAGGTCAAATAACATAAGTCAAATAAACCTTGATAATATAAATATTATTGCAAGAAACTTTACGGGACCCATGTTTATTTTCGTAATTTGACCACTTTAATTAAAAATGATTAAAAAAAGTATAAAAATGCAGTCACATAAACACTTCACTTAGTTGTAATGTCTTTGCTTCACATTTATTTTTGAGGTTAGGAAATTACTTACCAGAACCCTCGTCAAAATCAGTTGAATTCTCCTCATTTTCTGGTGTATATTCTGATCCAATATCGGAGTAGGGGTCATTCTGGTAATTCTATATGGATATTTGATCTATATTTTCACTCATTGCGACGTGAAACCCGCTAAAACTTATATTTTTAGCACCAAGATAAACAAACACAAAATGACTTACACCGATTGACATCTGAAATATTTGCATTGTTATTCAGTGGTTACAATAGGTGTCCCCATCTATTGCTGATATTGCAAGCAGTTTTGCGCAATGAAAATATGAACTGTAAGTACTTAACTCAATTTCAATAAAATATTGACTTAAACTGAATGACTTCTGAACCCTCCAATTATTGTTACATAATTTTTTAATGATACTTTAAGTCAACAACATTCATATGAGTTTATTGATTAAATATATCCTATACCTAAATGCTTAATCAAGTTCGTTATACAATAGAGCTTTATAAAAACACAATTCAATTAGAATAAAGATATATATTATAATCTTCACAGTTTAACAGACCCCCCCCCTTAACCTCAATTTTTATTCAGATTTGTTTCAGAATCAGTAGTATTCGTCCCTTTATAAAGCTTGATTTTTTTCTGAAGATTTCAATTTGATATCGTTTTTATTTCTAAGTTAGGATTTTTTATTTCATTTTTTTTTATTTCGATTTTTTTTTATTTCAACCTCCCCTTGATCCCCATTTTATTCAGATTTTTTTTAAATCAATAAGCTTTGTTCCCTTGTAGAGCTTTATTTTTAATAAAACTTTCATGTTGATATCGCTTTTTGATTTTGATTTCTGATTTTTTTTTATTTCAGTCCCCCTTAACCCCCTATTTTTATTAGGATTTTTCGTTTTTGACTTATTGTGCGGACAAAAAACATGAATTAAACCTACAGACTACTGTGTGAAGAGTATAATAACATTTAGTAAAACACTATCACGTGGCACAAGAATTATATTCTCAATAAATGATTTTTATCTAAAATATTGCCAGGCTCAAAATTCCAAGATGAAAAAAATCAATATTTGTTCACTTATATCTAAAATTTTAATATTTTGTAAGAGAAGGAAACTAATCAAAACTTTTTCATTTAATTGAATAGAAACTTTCCAGTTTAAAGCATTTAATATCCTGACAGACATTTCAGATTTCAAACTTTGGCAACTGTTCAAAAATTCATAATATCGATTGGCCAAGTATCAGGAATATTAAGTTGGATTAGATAGAAACTTGTTGATGGCAGCTATAAGAAAATAAGTATAAACGTATAATCATCGCACTTATTAAAAATGAAATGTCTTTTGTTGCATATTCTTTGGTAAGTCACTCACATTTTAATAACTTACCATTTGAATATATTCTTTAATAAAATCCAAGGCACTTTATCGCTGATTACACTGACAGCTTACTATTATTGGTTTATATTGTATTGATGAAAATTAATATATTGTTCATCGTTATTCTTGATAATAATAGCTATTTATGTAACCAGTTACGAAATGCCTTATTTTGTGTAAGAGTAAATATTTGTGGGACGAGCGGAACGAGGTCCCGCAAAATGAACGAGTACGGCATGTAACAAACTATAAGATTTTTCTAATTTTGACTTGATTATAAAATTATGTTGGTAAAAAAATGATGCACCATTATTCTTTTGTAGGGATTTCGAATCAAATATTTCAGAAAATTGTTGTATTTGAGAAGAAATGTCACATTTTTTATAATATACATTATTTAAGGTAGTTATTTCAAATATTGTTTAAAAGAAAATATTAATATGGGTATTATTTCGGTCACTTTAAGAAATTTAATAAAATTATTTCATTGTATAGGTAAATTTAAATTTTAATTTAAAAAATAAATGTTTAATATACAGGGTGCTTTAAAAAGGTATGTCATAAATTCTTCCTCAGATAGATTACCAAAAAATAAGTGGATGTGGCTATATTTACCTATATCAAAAATTGGCTCATAACAAAGTTAATATTCAAAAAAACGTTTTTTTTTTTTTCTAAATGTTTGCTGTTGCGATTTTTTCTTTGAATTTTTTGCCAGTGCCAGGAGAAAAAAAATTAAAGCAACCCCCCTTACAAAAAGTATTTTTATTGGCACAAAGAAACTTACTTTATCGATCTTAAAATCAATTCGAGAGACTCTAAAATGGTGGTGAGGCCCACAAGGCTAAACTCGTAGCGTAACAAAAACGAGAAATGATTTAACTTGGAACGAAAAACCGAAAGCCGATAGTAGTATTAGGACGTTGAATTTTTTGGTTTGTGAAGCATTGGCATTAAGTAGGTTAAACCATGTGATGATTTCCATAAGCCTTGATTTTTAAAACCATTCCATATCGCCTTCTGATTAGGGTTTACAAACTTGTTTGAGCAATTTATCCAATAATAATTGGCCCCTTTACCTCTTAAGCGTGCTCATGTAAAATATTTGGGCTCCTTACTTCGCCTGTTTATATAATATTAATAAAGGACAGAAGGACGAGTATTGCAACTATGTTAAAAGAAATAAATTGGCTTTCAGTTCAGAATTATGTTCAGTACATGAATGATAATAATTTATAAAATAAAAATGACATAGTACCATCGCATCAGATCTATTAGAAAAAATTCAATATAATTCGAAATATCACAACTAAAATACAAGAAGCCAATCTGACTTTCATGTATGGCAAGCCATCACTAAAAGTTCCCAAAATACAATTTTTATTAAAGGTTTAAAAAATTTAATAGACTGCCTACAGAAATAAAAAAAAAACAATAAATGTATTCAAAAGTAACTTCAAACAATACTTGATAAATAAACAAAACGGATATACTTTCTTGTGATAATACTCTTTAAACCTGCCCTTTTTAAGTATTTCCCTTAATTTATTGTTATTTTACCCCTCGTTTTACCCGCATTTATTATAAATTATTTCTATTTTGAGATCATGTACTTTATTTTAAAAAATTACTTGATGTTATACTAATACTACTTACTATGTTTAAATTATTAATAGTTTTGCGACGATAGATTATAGCAACTAATAGCCACAAAACTATTTTTGTGTTAAAGTAGATCCATAGAGAGCAATGTAATTTACAAAGGCCTTCTTTCAACATACAAATAAATGATAACTTTATAATTAAAATAAAAAACACACCAAAATACCTCGGTACCAAGGTAAGAAGATTCATATTTAAATTTTATTTATTGAGGAAATTTATAACTAGAAGTTTACTAATTATTATTTACAATTGGCTGGTTGAATATGTAATCCAAAATCGTATACAGTTCATCAAATTTCTAGAGGTGTTCGACGCCCAGACAGAGAACGCGCTACGTGTGACTAAGATAGCTATTGTACAGTCTGCTAAACAAGTTATTTTAAATAGTTTTTAATATTTTTAGGTAATTAAATTTTAAAAGTGTGGAATAGTTTAGGGATTAAATTGGTCTGATTGGACTTTCTTAGAACGTTTTTAAAAGCAGCTAAAGATAGTATGTAGAATTGAAAATAATTATTATGCCATAAAAGGTGTTTTGTAATTCCTTCAACCTTTTGAAATTGAGTCAGAAAATATAAATTTTATAGGATAGCGGAAAATACCTGTATTTTTTTTGTAGGCCTTTGTAAATCGTGGAAATAGTTTATATTTTATTTCTACCTTATTAAGGAAAATGGTACCTATTATTAATAATGGTTGTTTCTGAAACATTACTAAAATTTTCGAAATTTTGTTTTTCTACAAAATAATAAACTATACTATTTAGAAAAAAAATTATTTCTCTTATAACTTTATAAAAAATAACAGGGGAATATTTACATTTCTTGATCTATTAAACAAAACGATAAATTATCTCGACGAATGACACCATGTTCTAGTACGGAAGCTAGCTTTACATTTTTGTTGGTGGTTTCATGGGTTTCATATCAATTTTTTGTAATTGTAGTTTACACGTGCATATACCTCTTAACACTTGTTTGCTTTATTAAAAAAGTGTGTTGTTGTGATTTACGTCGAAATAAGTCAAAAACAACTTGAAACCCCATATAAAATCAAAAAGGAGAAACGGAAAAAAATTGAGCCTGTAAATGAACACAACTCAGAAACAAAAATAGCTATCTAATAACAAAAAAATAAAATTTGATTCTTGTGCAGCTTCATCTATATCATTAACTGTTTTTGGTTTTTTAATGGTTTTTCTTGGTGATGAAAATTCCGATATCTCACGGATATCGATTCTTTTTTTCTCTCCAGAAATGCGGACGACAATGTTTTTAGATACTCCTGTGGCTGCAGCAACACGATTATTTACATTTTTAAATGGTATTGAAGGTGAATTAAAGTTTCCTTCTCTTCTCATAAACTCTATAACATTGGCTATTATTTCGCGAGATTGACTGTTAATCACGCGGCCTCTTAATTTGCTATTAAACTTCATACTTAGGTTCTATTAAACTGTAATGAGCAAAAAACACAAACGAAAATAAAAGAAATGTTTTAGCGAAATTTACATCTGACATTTACGTCTGAATGAAATAGTGAAATACTTGATGCGCAGAGTGTACTTTCATTGCGTAAATCCGTCGGGATGCCTGTCAGTAGTGCTTTTTCTGTCTAGCCGTCGAAAGCCTCTAGAAATTTGATGAACTGTAATAAAAATTTTCTACAAAAAAACTAGCTATATATCCTACCTTTGTATAAGAACAGTATATTATTATCTTGCTGTACCTTTATGGAAAGCCTGAATTGGGATATACTACAAATTATTTGCAATAAATCTCAAAAGAAGTATACATTTTTAAATAATTTGACATTTAAGAGCTATTCACACATCACAGTTGACATCTTGATACTTGACAGGCACAGCCAAGCATTATTCTGATTTTTGCCAAATAAAATGACCGGTTAATTATTCTATGGGGTTGCGACAGAGAGCTAATAAATTTGATGAAGGTGTTTTTGTGGCTAGGGGCGAAATAGTAGTACGCTTAAGTTAGCTCCACCATAAAAAAGTCATTTTTAAGAAATTGCTTATATATTTTTCATAAATTGGTAGGCTTGGCTACTAATTTCGAATAAAAATAGCCTCCAAAATGGCTATGATTGCAAGTATGAAGGTCGCAACTCGCCTTAGAATTTTCACTTTTACTATCAACAGCTGTTGTTTGACAGGTCGTTAGAGAATGTTTGTAATTTATGGAATTTTAAGAATGTTAGAAATGTTGACTTAGAAATAATTAAAATTCCTAAAATTGTAACATAAGAAATGCATTTGCGGCTTTTAAGAAAATTGATTATAAAGTAGTTAGGATGAACCAAAAATTCTGAAAATCAATAGGGTTCTAAGTTAGAAGTAATTATTCAAGAAAATCAAAACCGCAAGTCAATCAGAACTTTCGTTCTAGAGTTATCGTGCCGGCATACATACATACAGATGACCAGACGAAAATTTTCGCAGTTTAAAAAAATGGGGGTAAGAAAATTTTTTCGTCTGCACGAATGCAATACTGAGGCACCATAGGAAGGGCCTCAGTAAAAAGAACTATGAATTTTGAAATTTTTTTTATTCTGAAATGAACTTTGTATCTTTCTTAGTTAACATATCAACAAAACTAAGAGTAGGTCAGGAGTTATTTTACAAACAACGCATATAAAAATCAGTGGGTGCCTAGGGCTGTGCTTAATCCGCCCCTGCAAAAACTATCTCTTTTATTTATATTTTTGTATTCAAGGAGGAGGACATGTTGAACATTTACTAAATTAAATAGTTTATAAAATATGTTTAATAATTATTGTCAAGTGTTTATTTTTAATTGTTAATTTTTTATTAATTGTTTATTTAAAAAAATTATTTTTTTAATTACAATTAAATTTAATAAATACATTTCCAAACTAACGTGTATTTTTATCAGTGGCGCGGTGAATCCATGAGGACTAGTGGCACACCATTTTTATGGCGTCAATCCAATATTATAAATATATTTTTACAAAAATATAAATAAAAGAGGTAGTTTTTGCAGAGGCGGCTCAAGCACAGCCCTAGGCACACCACTGATTTTTATATTTGTTTTTTGTACAATATCTCCTAACCTACTCTTAGTTTTGTTGAAAAATGAACTTTGTATCTTTTTTTAGTTAACGAGCTATTTATAATTTTTCAACTGAATTTCTAGATCAATTTATTCGTCCTGGACTTAAGGTGATTACAGCACCCCCTTATAATTTTCGAACAAGGATATCCCAAAAAGTATTTTTTTAAAAAATTTAAATTTTGGCAAAATAAATTAGACAATAATATCTAGAATATGCATATTTTTTAAATTTTTAATTCTTTCCAGTTTCCGAGAAAAAAAATCAAAGGGCTTTAAATTTTGAAATATCATGATGAAAATAAATGCATTTCTCAACAGCACTATCCATAAATTTAAGCTCTTATTGCCTTGTTATTGGTTTTTATAATTCGCCAAAATTAGTGATTAAAACGCCTCGTTAAGTGCTACTTTCTGGTGTAAACTGGTGTAAACTGGTGTAAACTGGTGTAAACTGGTGTAAACTGGTGTAAATCATTTCAGAAAATGAATGATGACTGAGAGTACACGATACGATAGTAACAGTCGCGTTACAACAGAAGGCAGCACTTAACGAGACGTTTTAGCCACTAATTTTGGAGAATTTTAAAAAATCATTTACAAAACATTAAGAGCTCAAATTTCAAGATTATATTAGGAATAGTGCTGTTGAGGAAAGCATTTATTTTCATTATGATATTTTTAAATTTAAAGTCCTTTGATTTTTTTCTCGGAAACTGAAAGGAGTTAAAACTTTATAAAATATGCATATTCTAGATATTATTGCCTTATTTATTTTGCCAAAATTTAATTTAAAAAAAATTACTTTTTGAGATATCCTTGTCCGAAAATTATAAGGGGGTGCTATAATCACCCAGGACGAACGAATTGCTCTAGAAATTCAGTTGAAAAATCTATCTGGGGAAGAATTAATGACATACCTTCTTGAAACACCCTGTATATTTTTTCAGTTAGTTGTATTTTGTACCTACGTCACCTACGTCTCGATCCCGATATTTTTGCGTTTCATTCTCCTCTTTTAAAATTTATGCATGCAACATTGCAACATCTATTCAACCGATATTACTTTCATTGTAGAAATGGGCGATACTTGTTACTGCCCAATTTAAATATCAACAAATGAGCAAAAGTTTTCTGTCACATACAAATAAAGATATATGAACTACTTGTTCAGGGTCAATTAAAAATAATAAATAAAAACATTGACGCAAGAAAAATATTGCTATACTATTACAATTTTTAAATGATGGTGACTCATCGAAGAATTATGGTCGGCCGGCAACAATATATTTCTAGAATCATCCATAATCCTCATATGCAGCGGCGTAAAAATGATTCGCGATAAAATGCTAATATTGAATAAGCTTTAATTGACACGATTTTATTGATTTGCGTTAAATATTGTTTAATCTACTTTGTATGAAATGTCTGAAAAAGTTGACAAGCAATGGGAATGTATTATTAATAATTTAAAAAAAATATTTATAAAACGTTTTGAAATAATTAATCAATAATGAAGAATAAAATTTGTAAAATATTTAGCGGTATACAGGGAAAATAAAAAGTGCATTAAAATTTAAATACAGAACAAAATGTAACTTAAAATATTGTTGGGAAATAAAAAAGTATGGCCTTCTAATAATCAATAAATTTTAAGTTAAAAAAATACTTAAATAAATTAGCAATTGTTAAATAAATCAAATATTAAATTAAAAATATACTTACACGAATCACATATCAAGTAATCAAGAATAAAATAAAAAATATTGATTTATGCTGAAGAGTTCTCAGAACTGGAATCCTCTGAGACATTGAATGCTATCACGACCTTTTCGATTACATTGTCCACCATCCCGTCCAATTTCCACATTTTGTCTTCTTCCTTGATGACGTGGGTTACGGCATTTGTCCAAACTTTTTTCCGTATTCGTGCCATTCGCATTTCCAGTAAACGTTGGACGTCGCTAATTTTAAATGTCATATTTTCATGAGCTACGTAACCCTTTACTTGAGCCCAAATAAGTACTATCGGATTCAATTCGCAATGGTACGGAGGAAGTCTGAATACGGTTATACCTCGAGCAAGAGCCAATAAATCTACAACATGCTGACGATATCTGTCTCGATGCTGTTTAATTATGGTTCCCCTTTAACCATGTACTTAGAAAAGGAAATTATCTTTTGTCGCAACCAACCTTACATCATCGCTTTTTCAGTGGCCATAGTGGGTAGACGTTTCACTAAGCGGCTGTAATAAGAAGCGTTATCACTATCACTGAATTTGGCTCCATCCGTGAAAGTAGGGTTTCAAACCAACCTCGAGCGTCCATGTCTTCGTGATAATCCCTCTTTTTTCTTTGATAAGAAAACTAAGGCACTGTCGTTTAAAAAAACACTTTTTCTTAATACTCTTGAAATGCACAATATCGAAAGCCTCAATTGACAGTATGTAATTGTTAAAGCAACTATTTGTTACAAGTTACAAGTGTTGAACAGACAACTTCAAAATTTTTGAAGGATAATGAAAGAGTGGCCACATTTCGATTAAAACTGGCTTTTCGAAAAAGTCAAATTATTCATCTTGCTATATGTACCTACATATTTTCAGTTCGCGTTGATCCAAGGGTTATATTAAAAGTTAATTGGTAAAGGTTTTTCGTATTGCGAAGCTAAATCCCTTGTAACTGCCTATTAAAATCGTAATTAACAACAGGCAAGCATTGACTGCTATACAAAACGACTCTTAATAAACAACGCTTTGACGTTACAACCTACCTAGCTGCCTTAATTAAAAAAAGTTCATTTTGAGGAATTCTCCCGAAAGTTTTCAAGCTCATGTACGTGCTTTTTTGTTCCTAATGAAAATAATGTGAAACAGAAACTTTTAATGACAACATTTTTTTATTGTTGGTATCGTATTACGGAAACCCAGTCTGGTTAGCTATTTTAAAAAGGATATCTCTCAGTTAAAGTAACTTTACGTTTATAGGAGAGGCGCATCTTTACCTGGTATCAATATGATATAATAGTTTAGAAGCCCTCTACAAAATATTGGGTCGACTACTAGTGTATGGCTAAATTTTCATGAAAACTTCGGGTAATATACCGTACAATAGTAATCCGTCGGCAGCCGCACCAATATCGTTTGAGTTTTATGGTATAAAAAATTATTAACAATTGAAAATATTTGCCACCCTTCGCTTTTTTGCAAAATTTTCTACTTAATCGATAGATAGTAATTAAATATAATTTTGCTGCCGTCTTTTATCCCTTGCGCTAAGGGTGGCTGATGGGATCGAAAAGTGCTATATCGATGTTGTTTTTATACACTCATCGCTTTTATAGTCAAACTAAATACCATTGGAAAAGACGCAAAATTTCCAACAAGAAAATACCCGACTGCCGCGCAAAAGTGTTTGCAAAACTTAGGCAGCTGCGATTTTGTGCGAGAGCAAGATTTGGTCAAGTTAGAAATCCGCTCAGATAAACAAATGAAATATACTTAGATAACTAACGGGCGCCGTTTAACATAGGGTTTGTTTGAAGCCAGTACATACGAACTTTTGACAAATTTGGTCTCCATAGGCGTATCAAATAATTTTTTTATTAGAATCCAAGGATTCCTTTGTAAATGTTTTGTCAGGGACAAATTTAAAGAAAAATGCATCCAAAACAAAAGTTGAAGTGACGAGGCCTTAAAACCTTGACTAGTGGCATTAGTTTCCTTCAGATAATATAGGGGAGACCGGGGACAATTGTAACAATTTTTATATATGGCGACACCACTTTATGCATATTGGACATAATGCTCTAAGGTTTCGGCAATATATAAACCTAAGATTAGCATTTGTCTTACCAGAGACTGGAATGCACTAGCGGTTTTATTTAGTAAATAAAAAAATTATTTTCATACTAATGTCACCTGTTACAATTGTACCACCCGTGGAGACAAATGTAACAGAATGCGAGACAATTGTAACAACATTATAAATAACATTAAAATATCAATAAAAAACAAAATATATTCGTTTTAATATAAAAACACAAATAAAACTAGAACAAACCCACCTTAAAACTATAACATAATAAAATAAAACAAAGAGAGCAGTGTTGAATGATAAACTTATTCGCTACTACTAATACAAAAGAGAAAAAAAGCCACCATCATCGTCTCTGCATTCGGAATGAGCCCAGCCTTTACACTTTTGGCATTTCACCCATTCTTCTCCATGCTTATCGTTAGAGTATGCCTCTAGGCAATACAAACACAAGGCGTCGTCATCATCTGACGAGCTTGACTCAATGTCCTTTTTCTTTTTTGCAATCACCCTTTTTACTTTTTTCGCATTCTGCTTCTTTGCTTTTGCTGCCTCCTCTTCGAGTGCAATCTTTTCCGGAGTTTCTGTCAATATAGCTGATTTCCTTTTCCTTCTATTGCTGACATTTTTCTTGGCAGTCATAGGAGCCTTTGGAAAGGGTCGAATGTATTCTAACAATTCCTTAGAGGCATTTAATTCATCAGTTTGCCTAGAAGTTGATGGCTTCGAATCGTTATTTATTTGAACAGTTCCGGTTTTGGGCAACGTCATGTCTTGGTAAGGTTTTTTGGACGTAGATGGTATCGATACATCATCAGAAATAATATCTGGAGGTGTTCTGTTTCTGTTCGGCTCTGCTGCTAAATCATCATCAATATGATCCAATGGCTTGTCAGTTGGTAAAGATGGAGCAAACTCGTGATCCTGAAAGACATCCCGGTTGAAAGGATAGATTCCACTCACTTTGAATCCATTTAATATGTTGACTGGTGCAGTAGCTTTTGGTAGTGCTTCAGCAACAATTCCAGGTAAGTCATAAATAGTCATAGTTTGACCGGGATTATTTTTCATCCAAGCGTCCATACCGCTGTTCAAATATGATTTTAGTTGCCCATAAACACTCCGATCTAAGGGCTGTAATTTATGAGACGTGTGGGGCGGGAACGATAGAAGAACTATGCCATGTTCTCGGCAGAAGTCAATTGTTTGTAAGCCCAAGTGAGATCTATGATTATCTAGTAAAAGCAAAATCTTATTTTCAAGTGAAGGTCTAGTATGTTTTGCAAAATGTTTTATAAAAGTGCAAAAAGTTTCTGTGTCCATCCAACCAGACCCATTAGCTTCTCCGATTGAACCAACTGGAGCATTTGGCATGAAGTATGGCTTAAACCGCTTCCTGGGGAATATAAACATAGGCGGGATAGCATTTCCTATGGCATTCACAGCTACACAGAGGGTAACTAATGTTCCTCTTTCCGCAGATGTAACGGCTCCTACCTGTTTGGTGCCCTTGGTAGTAACAATTTTATTAGGTTTTTGGACAGTAGTTACCCCTGTTTTGTCCACATTATATATGTTGGCAGCCTCAAACTGATCTCTTTCCATTACTCTGGCTAAATTGTCGAAAAATTGACCAATATTAAATCTGTTGAAATTCACAGCCCTCGCGTGACTTGTGGCTTCTGGTACTCTAATCGACAATGTAGGATTTCTCTTCATAAAATTGGAAAACCAATCCCTTGGCGCCATTTTTGTTAAGTGCCATTGTTCAGGAACATGGATATTTTTCCCATTGCAAAATTCTTATGAAAGAGAACGAATATCAGAAGGTGTAACATGTTACAACCGTTGCCCAATTGAGTATTACAAATGTCTCCAGCTACCATTTTATTGTTTAAAATTAATCTAGATAAACCTTCAACATCTATCATTATTTCTAATTTTCAAAACTATTAGAGCCATGTTTAAATAAAACGTTGACGAAATTTCAACGTATTTTGTACATATTTACTATGGTTTATAATAAAATAATTTAAATACGAAAAAATTACTTACGGCTTAAAAAATACACTAAATGCACGTTAAGACGATTCTACCAGTACTGGCTCGCTGAAACAACAGCGACACGAACCTCTGACGCCAGCGAAGGTCATCAGAGAGTGGCGCGATATTTAAAATGTATTTTTGTTTCGTTGTGGGCGCTGTTACAATTGTACCATGTTACAATTGTCCCCGGTCTCCCCTACTTACATTTAAATAAAACGCTAAAATAAATTAACTGTAGCTTTATTGGTATAAAATAGGAACATTAAAATTTTCTATAAAAACGTCCCCAACTCTAGCAACATTTTTAGTGATTGTTAGCTATTCAGGTTTTATTTTTGTTTTAATAAACTTAAAGATTTCTTTATCATAAATAACAATTTTATAGATTAGATGGGAAATACATTTTTCATAAATTTTTAATGTGACTTATACAAATAGATATTTGTGTACCAAAGGCTGTAAGTATAGAGTTGATATTTTTGGCCGAATCAGAACTTTACGTCAGAGGCCAAGTAATATTAAAATAGATAGACAGATAATTTATTTCATGTTGACAATTTTACAGAATAAACATTATATTATTTATTGTTTCGGCCTTTACTTGATGAAAATCCATTTTATCTTGAATGAGTAAAACCAAATTTGGTAGATTAGATTATTAACAAATGCATTAATGAACTATTATACTTTTGCAAACAAACATGAAAGGTTTTAACCAAAATCTGTCTACTGCATTAAATTAAATTCTGCGGAATTTAGTGATGACTGAAAAATGTGTATATTCTTGCACTTATTTTTTTACATTTTTTTGACTAACGATGTATACTTTTTAGGTTTTGAACATTATTTTCATGAATTCCTAAGCCGACCCTGTATACGCACGCAATCAACTCGTGACCGAAGCAACGCTGACGTGTGGAACAGCCGGTTTACTCGAAACATCTGGAATGGCGGGGGAGTGCCGTTTAGTCATCTTCGCGAAGTCTCTAGCATTTTCCAGTAGCGGAGTTAGACTAATATAAATAGACGACGTATCAGCGCCGAGTTTTAGTTTAATATAGAACGTTGTATTGAAAAGTAAAAGTGTAAGAAATAAATTAGAATTGTTAGTTAGTGTTCGAATATTATATAAATTAAATAGTACGTCTGAAATAAATTGTAAATAGTGTGTTTTTAAATAAATAAACTTTAAATAAATTAGACTTTCGTCACATTATTAATATACATATTTGCCTTCATTTTGTAATATAGAAAAGTTTAAATTCCAACAATTTTATAAATTTCAAAAAACAAGACAAAATTAAGACTTCTCTATTTATTTTCCTCTATTGAACATTAACTACTCCCTCTGCTTTAGATTTATAGGGACGTTTAAATCAATTCAAAATAAAAATAAAAAAAAACACAACACATAAACTATATATTTATAAAAATAACAAAAAAAAAAAAAAACAATACATAAAATCGAGACGCTCTAGCTTTGACCGAAAATCGCGTGTTCCAACGTCAGCTGTGCGAATGGCGCATGCAACCAAACTGCTTTCCTAATCTAAAGCGAGAATTTCAATCTTGACCGAATGTGGCGCGCGCACAAAATCGCGGCTGCCTAAGTTTTGCAAACGCTTTCGCGCGGCAGCCGGGTATATTCTTGTTGGAAATTTTGCGACTTTTCCAACGGTATATAGTTTGACTATAAAAGCGATGAGTGTATAAAAACAACATCGATATAGTACTTTTCGATCCCATCAGCCACCCTTAACGCAAGGGATGATAGGCGGCAGCCGGGTATAGAAAATTATATTTAATTACTATCTATGGATTAAGTAGAAAATTTAGCAAAAAAGAGATAGGTGGAGGGTGGCACATATTTTCAATTGTTAATAATGTTTTATGACGTAAAATGCAAACGATATTGGGGCGGCTGCCGGCGGATCACTATTGCACAATATATTACCCGACGTTTTTATGAAAATTTGGCCATACTAGTGACCGACCAAAGATTTTGCAGTGGGCTACTTAACTATAATAGTTGCTTTCATTCCTTGAAGGTGAAATTTCTGTTGTTACATTTCTGTATTTAAACATTTTCTTTCTAATTTGCTTTCTTGGTTTTTTGAAACCTTAGATAAAAGAGACCGGAGATGTAACATTGCACATTGCGCATGTTGTCTATTCCAAACCTAAGTAACCCACCAATTAAAAATCATTGTGTTCACGACGTCACCCGAATTGCTCCGAAATTTCTATTCTTTGCTTGTCTCCGCGTGAGTAAATCATTTATGGACCGCCGTTTTTGAATTATTTGTTGGTGTTATTAGCAATTTAAAGTGTTTTAGTTATTCAATTTCAAGTTGAAAATGCCACGATGTATGGTGAAAAATTGTATATACAAATAATATGTGTCAATGTTATGAAAAATAAGAAATATATTCGTTTTCAGCGGTAAATATTTGTTGACGTTTTGACATAAAGTCGCCATGATTCTTTGAGCTGAATACTTCAGATCCGCATTAAGGGGTTTCAATAAATATTTAATCTAAATAAGAAGTAAATAGGCATTGTTACTAACGAAATTTTGTTTTTAAAAAGTAGTTTTATAAGAATATTTACTAAAAGTGGTTTTTTAGCCCTTTATTAGATATTTTTACAAGAATATTAGATGAAATACAGGTTCACCTACTTAAAATTTCAAGGTTTATTTTATTTGCGGTTAAATCAAATGTGACATTTGAATCTTAAAACAAAGTAAAACGCGCAATATGATCTAGTATAAGCAAAAAATACTAAAGTTACGGAAATTAGTCATATTATTAGTAAAATGTTACATTATAAACCCCTAAACAACTCGAAAAATATCTTCGTTTACTAAAAAAAATCTAAATTCTAGCAATATTTATTATACAATCGAATGCGGTTTCAAAGATAATAGGATCAATAAATCCGAATCTCCAAATTTTGGAGCTAAATGCTCTGATAAAAGCATGCGACCGATAGGGGTTACAAAAATAATCGATTTATCGTTTTCATGAAAATCGATTTATCCGTTATAATTAATCGATTATCTTTAATAGATTATTTTTGAATAATCGAACATTTTTAATAAATTTTTTTCGTTTTTTTTAGGTAATGGAATAATCGATTATAAAGGAATTACAAAAAGAGAGTAGATTTATTCAAAATATTCGATTTATTGAAATTAATCGATTATTTTCGATTAATCGATTATTTTAGATAATTCGATTATTTTCGATTTTTCAAAGGTATTCAAATAATTTGTTTTAAAATACAAAAAATAGATTATATAAAAATAATCGATTGATCGAATATAATCGGTTATATTATATAATCGATATTTCGGTTATTTTATAGAATTATTGATTTATCGGTAAATCAGCTTTTTATTAATCAATTATTTTCGATTTTTCAAAGAAAATTAAATAATCAGTTTTAAAAGGAATATAAAAAAGAAAAGGATTATTTGTAAATAATCAATAATTATTCAGTTTCTTTTTTGGAAAATCGATTTATCGTAGAATCTTCTTAATTAATTGGTTATTTTCCGTTAATCGATTATTTTCGATGTTTCAAAAATGATCGAATAATTGATTTTAAAGGAAATAAATCTTTTTTTTTTTTTAAAAATCGATTAATCGATTATTTTAGATTTTTCAAAGATTATCGAATAATGTTTCAATGGAAATACGAAAAAAAAAATAGAAATTAAAAATAATCGATTATTTAAAATAAACGATAATTCGTTTATTATTTTTTGTAAACACTGATTTATCGGTTAATTGGCTTTTTAATTAATCTATTTTTTTTTATTTTTTAAAGATGATCAAGTAGTCAATTTTAAAGGAAATACGAACAAAAATAGATTGTTTGAAAATAATCGATTGATCGAAAATAATCGATTATTATTAATGATCAATAATTTATTTCGATAATCACCCACTCCTAGCGACCAAATGACTTTTAATAGGTTTAAATTTTAAAATGTTATCTGGTTTCAGACATATACATTTCTAGAGTTTTATGTGACGCATCCTCTATATTAATTAATATTCCTAAAGAAACAAGCTTTAATATATCTTTTTCTGAGGTTATAATACAAAACAGCATTTTCTCATTTTGACTAAATTTTAATATTATGTGATAGTCGTAGAAAAAATATAATGTTCAACTCACAAGTTTTGATTTGCAGTATTCGCCTGCGCACATGCTTTTTTATAATACTCTTAGACAATGAGTACCATTTCTTACTCGATTAACAATATTCTATTTCAACATTTTACTGTAGTCTCTTAGAGAAAAGTCCATAGTAAATAATAGCTAACGAAATATTCTATTAAAGGTCTTCTCTTTACATAAAATATCGTGGCATCTGTTTGATATTAAAAAATCACGTTAAATTTATTTCATAATACAAAATTCCATTAAACGTATATTTTAAATAAATCTAATAGTTCATTATGATGCTAATAAACAAAGTCCGGTCCCTGTCACAGAGTTCGAGTCCCTGCCCAGTACCCCCACTCCGTTAACCTTTCTTTAGAAACTGGCAACATTTGCGCAGGTTAAACACCGGTGTATGTTATATCTCTGGTCTCTTTTATCTAAGCTTGAAACTAAGGTTATGAAACATCAAAAATCGTTATATATTATCAAATGCAAATAGAAAATCAAATTATTCGCCTTAGTTCTTTGATAAACCGATGATGATAGAGCTTTAAACTAATCGCTAGCTGCAAGAGTTATTTTTAACCATGGGTTAAAGTTAAATATGTGATATTGGGGTTAATAAAGCAATTTGAGACACATTATTCATTTGTCATAAACTTGTAAGTGCCTAAGTTAATTGTATAAGGATTATTTAAAAACGTCATTTTGGGAAACTTATTTACTTGTGACAGAAATACTTGTTTAGAAACATACTTTTAATTGATTTTTTATTTCTTGTAAAAAGTAACTATGGCGATTAATAAATAATTTATTTGGCACTTTATTTCTTTTTTCGTGTAGTAAAATTTAATTTGGGATCTTTGATTTTTGGGATATGAGACAGAGCGACGTAATTCCACTTACTTTTCATAGCTCTATCCCTCCTCTCTTCACCCCAAGTTACCCTTACGTCAAAATTTCTAAAGATGGATCAACAATAAAAATAAATACATGTTATATGGGTTATTTAAATTAAAATTTTTATAATTTTTTTTTTATTGAATAGTTATCAATTTCTGAATTTTCCAACACAGGATATTTTTATATAGCCTTTAAATTCAGCAAACAACAATTTCCTTTTGTTGTTTACTCCCTATCTTTACCAAATATTTCCTGTTTGATTCATTTCTTAATATATTTTTGTCGGAAAGAATTCTCAAATATGTTATTGTTAAAAGATTTATTTGAGATACATAAAAAAGGGATGTTTTTACTTTTCTATATTTGGACGACATTCTATAAGATGAAATTATTATATTTATGTCGAAAATAGAAATGAGATAAACGTATTAGATACAGCGTTACTTATGAAATGTAAGTATTTAGCTATTGAGATTTTAATAATATGTAAATACAGGAAAAAATCGTATTTAGTTAATACCTATTCTATGTTATAATTTTAAAGAATAATATTTATTACCTCTGCATCTTCGTATTCTGTAGCAAAATTTTCGACTTACCTGAAAAAAGGAGAAGAAAATTAATATAGTTTTTTAAGTGATAAACATGTAAAAAAGATAAAATAATATGGGATTGTGTAATAATTACTTTCTACGACCACTCATCGCACTATTTATAGGAAGTAGCCTATATCTCACGCGTGTGGATAAGAATCTACTTTCCACCGAGTGTGAATATATAGTATATTACATTACGAGTATGGAAAGTGTTTCACACGAGTGGGAAATATCGTCGCACGAGGCACAAGCCGAGTGCGACTATCACACGAGTGTGGAAAATCACTTTTCACACAAGTGATGTACAATATTTTTCCTACGACCACAAAATATGTAAAACCAGGTTATTATAATAATTAAAATGTATTTAAAAAATAATCAACAACAATCGTATTTATTCAATTTTCATATATTTTAAATAAAAATAAATGAAAAACAAAAAAAAAACAAAAAAGTTCTAGCCCCTCCAGGATTTGAACGCGGTCGCTCGCCAAGTCTCAAATGGCAAAGTTGATAATTTGACGCTCTAACCAACTGAGCTAACAGGCCTTTCGTTAATTAAATGATCTAATCGGTTATATGTTTAACCAGAATAAAAAGCAAACATGTCTTAGTTATTTTAAAATTATTTTAATAATAATTGTTAAAGATAAATATCTAGGTTGTAATTTTCAACAATTTCAATAATTTGACAATCATATCGATTTTAGTATTAATATGGACATTACATCGATCAAAATAGAAATGATGGGTTTGACATTTTATGACAGCTGCTGCGTTAAGTAGCATATTCGTACACGGGTAGAAAGTAAATTCTTATGCAAACGCGTGTGATATAGGGCACTTTCCATAGGACTATATAGTGTGATGTGTCACTTTCCTAAGTGGTCGTAGGAAAAATCTATTTTTCGCATCAGCTGTCACATATATCAGATGCATAATTTCTTTTTGATCTATAAAATGTCCATATTATTGACGGAAAATTGAGGAAAATTGGTTTGACGATTAATTAGTCAACATTGGTTTTTATACCTAGATCATAGCTATTTATTTTTAACAAATTAATAAAATAATTTTAAAGTAAATACATTATTTTTGTTTTTTTTTTTGTCAATATACATATTTAATTAGATAATTTATGCGACATAAGCTGATAGTTTAACATTTTCAACTTTGCATGTCGCGACCATGTAGTGACGCGGGTTCAATTCCCGATAAAAGCAATATAAAAATGCAACAATAAAACAATTGTTGTATATTTAATTTAAATTAATTTTATGTATCATAATATAACCCCTGCAGTTAATTTTTCTTCTATTTATTTTATACTATTTTGATTATTGTTCAGAAAAAATTGTATGTAGATAACTAAGTAATCATCTTTAATAAATAAAAAGTTCTTGTTCACGGTTGTTTGTCTTTTTTTTTGTAATTAAAAAAATTAACGAATACATTTTATTGTATTTTAATATTTTTTGTACCTACTATTTTTTATTTATTTACGGCTCAAAACCCATTTTATAGAAATGTAAAACAAAGGTCCATAACAAATTAAATATATAAAATAAAAATTAAATGAAAATATCTAACAATTATGTCACATGTATACTTTTTTAATGAAGATTTCAAATAACACTTTCTATTTTTTTTAAATCCCAAAGGTAAAAACAAATATTTGGAGATCTGAAAAAAAGCTGTCGTCTCCGGAATTCGAACCCAGACATCTTTGTTCTCTAGACAAGTGCCATTACCGCTAGACCATGACGAACTGGTCTGAACTAGCACATTAAATTTTTATCTAGAGAACAAAGATCGTCTTAATAATTTGTAAGGAGAATTTTGAGATTTGTTTCCGAATTTTCAAAACTATTCTATTTAATTAAATAATACTAAAGTCTATTAAAAATATTAAATTATCTTTTTGATTTTTTAAGCGTCTCTATGAATGAAACAAATAAATTTTAAATTTTAAATGTTCAATTGACATCTCATTTCACAAATGAGGCATAATTGAAAATATAATTGAAGGGCCTTTCAAACAAGGTGTCACTCAACCCACTATCCATTTAAGATTTTAGGGGTTTACAGCACTGTGTTCAAGAAGTTAAAGATAGCCATTTGGAAATAAGTCTAAATCGTTTCCACCTCGACAAATAAATTGACGTGTTCAAGATTGTTTTTTTGAATGACATTACGAACTCTAAACTGGAACCGTTTCATTTTCGTTGACCCTCCCTGTATACTTACATTATTTAGCCAAAAAACTTCAAGCACTTTTTCAAAATCCGATCCGGTCAATATATTTTTTTTACAAAGAGTTATTCTGAATACAAAATTTAGTATTTAATTAAAGATCTTAGGCAGAATCGGCCTTGATTCAGCTCTCGCCTATCCGATATAGTGCCGGTTAAATTAATATCGATGCAAAACGGAACGGTCCGCTCTTCTTTAATAACCCGGGATGAAAGCATTAGAGGAACACAAAGACCACTCTTATTATCTATCTCAATTAATTGAATCTCTGCAGTCGGTTTTAAGCCAGTCTTTAGTCATTTGAGCCATGGAAATTTCGCATTTGCGGACCATATTTCCATTTATATCTCCGTATTTCAGGGTTAAAGAATTTTAATATGCAATTTTGCAATAATAAAAAAAATACTTGAAATTAGGTAGGGGTTGAAAGGTAGTAAAAAAGTTAACTTTAGGACTAGGCTACTTAAAATATACTCATACCGGGTCCTTTTGCGTTATATAGCTGTCATAAATGTTATGAAATACCTGAATAATGGATTCTTATAAAATATATTTTATAGTTGTTCTAACAGTAATAATTATAAAATATATTTTTAAGTTATATACTTGAAAGACTAAATCAAACAATATACAATTTTTTTTCAATTGACAACACTTTTTAGATACTTTTATAGTGAATGATTCCAAATGGCTACGCTCAATTTCATACTCAAAATATTCCTCAAAAGCACTTTCACGAAAAATATTTCAATGTTTATCTAATAATAATTCGAGAGACGCTAAAATGGTGGTTCCCATCTTATCGAGACTGAGGTCTACAAAGGTAAACTCGTAGCGTAACAAAAACGAAAAATGATTTAACTTGGAACGAAATATAGAAAGCCGATAGTAGTATTAGCACGTTGAATTTTTTGGTTTGTGAAGCATTGGCATTACTTAGGTTAAACCATGTGATGATTTTCACAAGCCTTGATTTTTAAAATCATTCTATATCGCCTTTTGATTAGGGTTTAAAAACTTGTTTGAGCAATTTATCCAATAATAATTGGCCCCTTTACCTCTTAAACCTGCTAATGTAAAATATTTGGGCTTCTTACTTCGCCTATTTATATTCTATTAATAAAGGATAGAAGGATGAGTATTGCAACTATGTTAAAAGAAATAAATTGGCTTTCAGTTCAGAATTATATTCAGTACATGACTGATATTTATTTATAAAAGAAAAATGACATAGTACCATCGCATCAGATCTATTAGAAAAAATTCAATATAATTCGCAATATCACAACTATAATACAAGAAACCAATCTGACTTTCATGTACGGCAAGCCATCACTAAAAGTTCCCAAAAAACAATTTTTATTTAAAAAATTAAATAAACTGCCTACAGAAATTAAAAAAAAAAAACAATAAATGTATTCAAAAGTAACCTCAAACAATACTTGATAAATAAACAGAACGGATATACTTTCTTATGATAATACTTTTTAAACCTGCCCTTAATTTATGGTTATTGTACCCCTCGTTTTATCCGCATTTATTATAGATTATTTGTTTTGAGATCATGTACTTTATTTTAAAAAATTACTTGTTTTTTAAAAAATTACTTGATGTTATATTAATACCACTTACTATGTTTAAATTATTAATAGTTTTGTGACAATAGGTTATGTTATAGCAACTTATAGCCACAAAACTATTTTTGTGTTAAAGCAGATCCATTGAGAGCAATGTAATTTACAATGGCCTTCTTTCAACATACAAATAAATGACAACTTTATAATTAAAATGAAAAACAACAAAATACCTTGGTATCAAAAATGATCCAAATTTGAAATGGGCTTCGTATAATAACATTATATTATCTGTCTTTCTGTACTTTTATTTATGGAAAGCATGAATTGAGATATTTACTATTTGTATAAATATCAAAAGAAGTATACATTTTTAAATAATTTGACATTTAAGAGCCATTCACATATCACAGTTGACATCTTGATACTTGACAGGCACAGCCAAGCATTATTTTGATTTTTGACAAATAAAATGGCCGGTTAATTATTCTATGGGGTTGTGACAGAGAAATTTGATGAAGGTGTTTTTGTGGCTAGGGGCGAAATAGTAGTACGTTTAATAGCACCACCATAAAAAGTCATTTTTAAGAAACTGCTTACATATTTTTCATAAATTGGCAGGCTTGGCGACTACTTTCGAATGAAAATAGGCTCCAAAATGGCTATATGGTTGCAAGTATGAAGGTCGCAACCCGCCTTAGAAATTTCACCTTTACTGTCAACAGCTGTTTATTGACAGGTCGTTAGAGAATGTTTGCAATTTATGGAATGTGAAGAATGTTAGGAATTTTGACGTTAGAAATAATTGAAATTCCTAAAATTGTTCACATAAGGAATGCATAGGCGGATTTTAAGAAAATTGTTATTAAAGTAGTTAGGATGAACCGAAATTTCTGAAAATCAATAGGGTTCTAAGTTAGAAGTAATTATTCAAGAAAATCAAAACCGCAAGTCAATCAGAACTTTCGTTCTAGAGTTATCGTGCCGGCATACATACAGACGACCAGAGGAAAAATTTTTTTTTGGATTTTCGGATTCAGAATGATCAAAACCATGAAAAAAAGTTTTAAAAAATGGGGGTCAGAAAATTTTTTCGTCTGCACGAATGCAATACTAAGGCCCCATAGGAAGGGCCTCAGTAATTATATAAATTATATTTAACTTAGAAAAGAAAATTTATTTTTTAGAGTTTTAATGTTATATAAAGAGTTGCTACTGTTATTTTTTTGTTGAACCCCAATTTTGTCATTGTAAATATTTTTATAGGATCCTAAACGCTTAGAACAGTGGCAGCATGTATATTAGGGTGGAGCGAATTTTTCATTTCTGGAAATTTAACCACCCTGTACGCTTAATAGGTGCCTAGGGTACTCGTTAGTAAGCCAAAAAAAAACGGACCGACAGAAAACAATATCTTCGGCTGCCAAAACCCCCTTAAAATTTCGATAATTTACATATTTTTTTTTTTAATTTAACGAATTTTGATTTATTTAAATTTAAAGACCATGTGTGCCTAAGAAATACCTATTGCTTGTTGCTCTCTTAATTAATAAGCCAAAAAAAAACTAACGGAAAAACTACTGGGCCCAAAGGAGGCCCAAAGGATTTGCGGGAGACATTGTTAAGACCATTGAATCGTGTGTACCAGTCGTAACTTTTTAGACAATTTTACCGATGCTAAGTATATGTACGATGTGTGTCAAGGAATCTTCACTGGAGTTTGTAAAGGCAATTTGGCTCTAAAAGTGTCAAGGAAAACGTCACACTCTAGATGGCTTACCACAGCCAATAGAGTTCTAAGGTTATACGTTGCTACCAATGAGCCCTCTTAAAACTGTAAAATGTTAACAGAGTTTATAGTAAAAGTGTATGCCGTGTGCTGGTTCGAAATTAAATGCCATTGGTCTTGTAAGGATCATGCCTGGCACTTGTTTAGCATTATTAGTAATTCTCGTTACCTCTCTGAAAAATAAAAAAGTTATTGATCCTGTAATTGAGAGAAACGGATTTTTTGGTCACCCAGAAAATCGTTCAATAGCCATGTGAAGGGATGATAAAAAACATATTCGAGAGTTAGCTTTATGAAGGATTTTAAAATGCAGATCAATCGAGGATGTCAGAATGTTTCGGGTAAATAAGTTAAATTTTAATTGTCAAGATTATGTGGACTTAATTAACTGGCAAAATGTTATTATAACCGAGTCCCCGTTAACAATAAAAATTTCGAACCAAGAATTGACTAACATGTTTTCTTTGGTTCCTGATAAAATAGCATTATTAAAATACCCTTGTCATTCGCAGGCAGTAGAGCGATCTGTTAAGTTATTCACCGAAGCCTCTATGGCAGTTTATGGTCCTGAAGTACGACATGGGTTTATTAGGGCTCGTATTGAATTTAGACAAATATTTCCGCAATTTGATACAAAAAAGCAATTTTTCGCAGTTCTAGAACAGAAAAAATAGATTTTTTTTTAAGAAAAACTAGGTGAGAGCTGCATTTTTGCTTTTTTTGCAGTTTTAAAGATTTTTCATTTTTTTTTTTTTTTTTCATTTCGGCAGCCGATGAAATAGTCATTTGGATTTTTTTGGGTAAATGAGAATCCCGAAAGACCCAGGCATATTCGTTTTCGAAAATTACTTATTTCGGTCAAGTTTTCGCTCCACTCTAATATATATCGTTCTTAGGGCCGATAAAGCACTTTCTAGAAGAAATGATGCTGTTCTGCACTTTTAAAAATTATTTCCAAATATTATGACTCTTTTTACTGATGGTACTGTTAGCAAAATAAAAAGGGGGAACCGAAATTAAAGGATGTGGCAATATCAAATACATTCCCAAATCTCCCTTTATGCTTGTATTATAAGAATAAAAAAATCTGTTGTGTTTTATTTTGCTCTAAACTAGTATATTTAGGTATAATTCAAAAAAATTTAGACACCAAATTGTACTTACCACCATTTAACAAATCTTTTCGAATTGGGTCATACCTACCTAAATTGCATTTTATTTAGATAAAATTAAATAATTTATCAATTAAAACATGCGAGACTTATTTAGAGATAAATACAACAGTATATTCTGTTCTTTATTTGGCAATAAACAAGTTTATTTTTATTATTTTAAAAAATTATGTAAATTTCCCAGAAAAAGCCATGTATTTTAAACAGCGGTACTAGCACCAGCACCCTTACGGTGAATTAAAAAAGCTCAATTAGCGTTCGTTTTTTGGGACACTGGTGTGAAGTTAGCAGACCAAACTTGGAAGCCAAAGATTATAAAAAAACTCTAAAAATAAAAAGTCTGCTAACAATACCTCCTTAACCAGACATACTATAAAGTTCATATTTTAAACACAATAAGTCTTGACATATTATATTAATGGTACTGTTAATTCATCGCAAGCCGTCAAAGAGTAGTAAACAATTAAAAGAATTTAAAAAAACTAAAAATAAAAAGTCTGCTAACAATACCTCCATAACTAGACATACTATCAAGTTCACATTTTAAACAGAGTAAGTCTTGACATATCTATATATAAAAATGGTACTGCCAATTCATCGCAAGCCGTCAAAGAGTGGAAAAAAATTAAAAGACTATAAAAAAACTCTAAAGATAAAAAGTCTGTTAACAAATTATCTACAACACCTCCATAACTAGACATACTATCAAGTTCATATTTTAAACATAATAAGACTTGACATATCTATATATAATAATGGTACTGCTAATTTATCGCAAGCTGTCAAAGAATAGGAAAAAATTAAAAGAACATAAAAAAACTCTAAAAATAAAAAGTCTGCTAACAATACCTCCATAACTAGACATACTATCAAGTTCATATTTTAAACATAATAAGACTTGACATATCTATATATAATAATGGTACTGTTAATTCATCGCAAGCTGTCAAACAATAGGAAAAAATTAAAATAATTTGAAAAAACTAAAAATAAAAAGTCTGCTAACAATACCTCCATAACTAGACATACTATCAAGTTCATATTTTAAACAGAATAAGTCTTGACATATCTATATATAAAAGTGATACTGCCAATTCATCGCAAGCCGTCAAAGAGTAGGAAAAAATTAAAAGAATATAAAAAAATTCTAAAAATAAAAAGCCTGTTAACAAATTATCTACAATACCTCCATAACTAGATATACTATCAAGTTCATATTTTAAACAGAATAAGGCTATACATATCTATATGTAATAGTGGTATTGCTAACAGCAGACTTTTTATCTTTAGAGTTGTTTTATATTCTTTTAATTTTTTCTTACTTTTTGACGGCTTCCGATGAATTGACAGTACCATTATTATATATAGATGTCAAGACTTATTCTTTTTAAAAGTTAGTTATGGAGGTATTGTAGATAATTTGTTAGCAGACTTTTTATTTTTAGAGTTTTTTTATATTCTTTTAATTTTTTCCCACTCTTTGACGGCTTGCGATGAATTGACAGTACCATTATTATATATAGATATGTTCAGACTTATTGTGTTTAACATATGAACTTGGTAGTATGTCTAGTTATGGGGGTATTGTTAGCAGACTTTTTATTTTTAGAGTTTTTTTATATTCTTTTAATGTTTTCCCACTTTTTGACGGTTTGCGATAAATTGACAGTACCACTATTATATATAGGTACGTCAAGTCTTATTCTGTTTAAAATATGAACTTGATAGTATGTCTAGTTATGGAGGTATTGTAGATAATTTTTTAGCAGATTATTTATTTTTAGATTTTTTTTATATTCTTTTAATTTTTTCCTACTCTTTGACGGCTTGCGATGAATTGGCAGTACTACTATTACATATGGATATGTATAGACTTATTCTTTTCAAGGTATGAACTTGATAGTGTGTCCAGTTATGGAGTTACTGTAGATAGTTTGTTGGCAGACGTTTTATTTTTACAATTTTTTTTATATTCTTTTAATTTTTTCCTACTTTTTGACTGCTTGCGAAACATTGACAGTAACTTTTTTTAGTGAGGCTTATAAATAGATTAAATCGTGTTAAAATATCAACTTGTTTTGGACTTATTTAAGATTCTTTGTTGGTAGCGATATATCAAAATCTTAAAAAGACCAATTTTTCATTTCTCTTGAATACAAATATTCTTAAATCTGACTTAATATCTATTTTATGGTTTATATTTTTCTTAAATTTTCTTACTTCTCCTTTTTATTTAATAATTACCGCAATATTTATTTAATAAAATTTATTAACCTGGAACCGACGCCACTGTTCATTCGGGTTCCTTCGCCATTTTGGCTGCCAAGTTTGGTCTGCTAACTTCACACCAGTTTTTGGGACCATATTTCGAGTACACCGATTCGCCTCCTTATCACTAGTCTTCATAGTTAAAAATCTGATGTGTCCAACAGATGTTCCGAATAAAGCTTAAGTTTAAAATTTTATGTGTTTTTCTTTATTTGTTTTTGAGTTTTTTTAAAATTCAAAATGTACACTTTTTCTCAAATATTTCGAAAACGGCCCATTTTACAGAAATTATGTATGGAACAAAAATTATATAGGATTATATCGCAAACAAGTTTTATCTGAACAATTTTCAAAAAAATGTGATTTTTTACGGACCATTTTCGGAAAATTTTATATAGAACAAAAATTATAGAGAAGTAACTTTTATTTTAAAAATTTTCTTCTCCAAACGTAAATAACATAGTTTTATCAAAAAACAAAACGAAGAACCGTAAAACTCAATGATTGCCTAGGATCGCGAGCTCTTATTGGCTGAAATCACAAAATTTGACTAATTTTAGAGATGAAAAAAATAATCATTAATAAAAAAATTATGTATTCAGTACCACCGAGAATTATATTTTTATTTTCTTGTTAACGGAATTATAATATATTACTTCCTCGCCCTCACATTACACAATATAAATGCTCCAATTCGTAGCTCAGCTTTTCAACAAGCTTCGAAATATGGTAATTTAACACCATTTTCACAAAGTTATTTCTCGAACAAAGCTTTTACATTTTGCGTCCTAATTTCCTATCTGGCTGTATAAAAAATTGAACCGTATTATTTAAGCCGTATATTTAACAGTATTCTACCGTCTCACAATCAGAAATTAAGAATATAAGTATAAAATTCGCTTAAAAAGTTAATTTAAAAATATAACATACAGTGTGTAACAGCCAAATTGAATAAATTCAGTAGCTCAGTTAATGTGCATTAGGATGACCCGAAAAAATTAAAGTTAAAATTTTAGTATTTTGAGCCCTCTACCAGCTCCCAAAAAAGCTAAAAATAAAATTAAAATTAAATACAAAATTGTAATTAGCTATACCCATTAAAAGCTGTGATTAAGCATATACACTGGTTGTTATTTTTTCGAAATTTTAGAAATACGTTTTAAGCCCTCTACCACCCCCTTAGAAAATTTATATGGACAAAGAAATTTACTTTCGTCATGACAAAATTGAAATCCAGATTTTTAGTAGAATTGTAACCCAACTATTTTCCACAATAAAAGCGCTCTTTCATTTATACTCTTTTTAGCATCTCACTTCCACCCTTACATAAAAATAGTACCTACTCAAGGTCAAATCACCTAAATCTATTTAAATAAGTAGAAACAAAACAGACCTAATTATTAGAATTTGAATTTTGCAGTTGTCGATGCAAAATTTTACATGTTTTCGGGGTTTCGCTATTTCTTAGATTTGGGCGGTAATATGTGTTTAATCGTCGTACAGCGAACATCCGCGTAACTTTGTTTTTGATTAAAAAGTGAAGCGTTTTAATAAACAATATTGAATAAAAATCTGATGTGTCCAACACATGACTTTCCTATCTAGTTAATATAGGCTTTTCCGGTTATTTTGTATAATCTATTGCACCACCTCTATAAATGTTTAGAGGATAAACTAAATATATATTCATTTTCCACATACATCTGCCTCGAAACATTTTTCTATAGATATTCATTGAAAACGGAAATACTAAAAAATTAAAATTTAGCACTTTTCCTTCAATTTTTCCGTTACGCTCCATTTTAGAAAAATGATGTATAAACAAAAATTATAGAGATCGATATCGCAAACAACTTTTAGTTCAACAATTTTCTTAAGAAATCAGAATTTTGCACATTTTGTCAAATTTCTCGATTACGGACCATTTCAGGAAAATTTGACATAAAGCAAAAATTATAGATAATAATATTAGAAGTAACTTTTATCTAAACAATTTTCTTCTCCAAATATGAATAACAGATATATTCCATAAAATATAAAAAAAAATTTCTTCAAAATTCGAAATTTACACAATTTCTCAAATATCTCGAATACGGTTTATTCTAAAGAAATTATGTATAGGATATTACGAACAACTTTTATTTAAACAATTTTTATAAAATACATTTTGTGAAATTTCTTGAATACGGACCATTTTAGGAAAATTTTGTATATAACAAAAATTATAGATAAATATATTGTAAGTAACTTTTATTTGAAAAATTTTCTTCTCCACACGTAATTAACGGATATATTCCATAAAATATCAAAATGACCACCTGTAAAGTACCCCCCAAATGTTCCGACTCTAAACAAAATCTAATCAGTTCACTGGAGACAAGAATAAAGCTTAAGTTTGAAATTTGGTGCTTTTCTTTGTGTCGGTTTATTAGTTATGGTGGGTACAGACACACAGACAGACACACACACAGACATCATCCCAAAAATAGACAAAACGTATTCAGGGGACCCCAAATCGAAAAAATCGGTCGAAAACTGGAGGTCAAAAAGAAGCATGATTCCTATACTTTCCTTATCTGTATACAAACAGCAAAGTAAAAAATTCAACGTCCTAATACTACTATCAGCTTTGTGGGCCTCAATCTCGATAAGGTGGGAACCACCATTTAAGCGTCTCTCGAATTCTAATTATTTTTAGAATATTTACTGTATTTTTTTAAATATAATTTATTTTTTATTAAAAAATTGTATTTAAGTATGAGTTTATGGCACTGCATTTCAATATGCCATGCGTACATATATATTGTAATACGAGCCATTTCATTATTAAGTCATGCTCTAATCCTCCAAATCCCTCTCTGTCTTATTTGGCCTTTGGGGATCAACTTGTCCGATTCTCATACATAATTAAACCCATTAAGACTAAAAATATGTGATGACTATGGCGAAGGCGCATTCGATTACATTCCAGATTGAACGTGATAATGTTTCTAGTTTTGGCGAGCGAACATTCTAGATTCTTCACCAAAATTTTAAATATATATATAAATATTGGTGGAGGAACAAGTCGTATACAAACAGTTGTGAAGATAAATAGTGAACAATTTAAAGACATTCGAAATATATATAAATTAGAATAGTATTGTCTTAAAATAAATAAGTGTTCAAATAAATTATTAACAAATAAACTGTTGTTTAAAATAAATAAACATAACAATATCCTCAGTAAATCCGGAGAATATGCCAAAACATATCGTGGGCATATGTTTCATGGTGACTTTGAATATTTCTGCAATCTTCCTGTCATATGGCATGGCGGATATGGCATATCCATGGAATATATGAGTAAGAAATTGAGATAGGAATTGAATATTCATGCAGTTTAATCTTAAATGAAATTTATTAGAATTAAATAGGCACTGTTTATGTTACACATTTACTACCATAGACAAGATTTTAAGTAATTTAATTTTTATTTTACTTTGTATTATTATTCCTAATTAGAAAAAAAAGCAATTTCATTTTTGTTTTTAGCCGTTCTAGAGAAATAATTCCAATTGCAATGAGACCAGATTTAACTATGCAAACATTTCTTTTCAATCTAAAGCACACCGTTATATAGATAAAGGATGAGATTTTTTAAAAATGTATTAATATACAGCGGGTTCAATTTAAAGAAAATTTGATTATATGCTTGGAAATGGCGTCATTTTGTTTGTTTTTTTTTTTTCAAAGCGGAAGTCACCATTTCTAGTATACGCTAATAAAACATGATACTACGAAGTCATAAGTGAAAACTACATCGATAGCTGTTCGGAAGATACAAGTCCTCAAAATGTGGAAAAACATAGTGAGACATATTCTTTAAAAAAAATTATGCAAAATAAAATAAATAAAACAAAGTCATATGTGACACATAAAATACGAGCGACCGTTTCTCCTCCGAAAACAACTACTTCTTTGGTTAATACCGCAAAGGAAAGACAGCAGAAATAGAAATTTCTACAAAATTAAGGATTGTTTTTTACTAAAGGTTAATGAGTTGCCTTTTGTAACAAAAAAACGTACTTGTTTTAAATCTGTTTTTATTATTTAAATTCTTACGTACCTATAACTATTAACTACACATATTACAACAAAATTTTATCACATAAAAAAATGTATAATCCAAATCAATGTTCGCATTTGTTCAGAATTCCGGTATATCATCCCTTTCCTCACTGATTTGCCTCTTAAGGATCATAATTTCTTCGCGCTGTTCTAGAATCTGAAAAAAAAAATTATAAAATATTAGGAATATTGCTGTGATAAAAACTTTTAAATAATTAGAAAGAAACTAGTTAAAAGATAGGATGAGAGCAGGATTGGATGCACGGAATAAAAAAATATGCTAACCTTATTCTCAGCAGCTTTAAGCATTTTCCCATGAGTCCTTTCAACTTTCTTCAAAAACAGCTTGGAATCCTCAAGTTTTGTTCTAAAGTTGCCCATTACGACCACGGTACTTTCATCCTTTTGACTGATCACCTTCTTTATCATACTTTCCATCTCATCCAAACTGTTCAAACACTTATTATGGATCTCCTCCAAAACCTTGATGTTCTCATTTTGCTTTTGCTGCAGAATTTTGTTGTATTTTGTACCAGGATCTTGCCTGATGTTTTTTATGCTATCTGATATCAACTTTTGGATGAAAGTGGTTGATTCTTTCACTGCTTGTCTTATAGTTTTTTTACAGTCTTTGCTTTCGGTTTCAATCCAGTTTTCATCTTCAAATAAACTGGTATCGCAGCTAACGGTGCTCAAAGTACTGTCATCATCAAAAAACGAGTCCTTAGACGAAAGCGACACTCCTGATAGGTTATTTTCGGAAGAAGCCAAGGAATCTTTCGAAGTACACGGCGAACAAGTTGCGTCAGAAGAAGATTCGTCTTTAGATGGTTGGTATTTTTCTTCTTCTTTTTGAACTTCGTACTGTTTGGTGGGGAAAATTTTTTCAGAAACTCTGCTTGCGAATTTCATTAAGGCTTTCGATGAGGTGGTCAGTTCTTCAAGCTTTTCAAAAGACCGGGAGAATATCCTGGGGATTTAGTTGGCTCCTGAAAATAATGATAATGATAATGAAAATAATAATGATAATTCTAGAACGATATAGGTAGAAATAAAATTGTAGGAGTACATTTTATAATATTTTTGTCCCTATTCTTATTGGTTGTAAAGATTGGCCGAGTTACAGCTCATTTGACACTAGCAATTTACGTTTGTTTGAAATATTTATTTTAAGTACGTTTGTTTCAACAGTTCCAAAATAGTTTGTTAAAAAACCTATATTCGAAAATACTTTAAATTGAAGATGTTATCTTCGAAGAGAGTTTTCTTTAAAAAATATTATTTATTATATTATTTTGTTCAAAATAAATTAGAAAAAGCGATTTTATAATTCACAAAAATGAGTTCGTTATTTTAAAAACAATAAATAGTGTAAGGCCTGTAGTTTGCCAGCAGTTTTCCAAATTATTAATGTTAGCTTCCCTTTAAAGGGCGTGTACCACGTGTAACACACAAAAATGCATTTTTGGGGAATGCAATAGGTAGGGTATGCAACAGGGAGGGTATCAATAATCATAATCCTAAATTTTAGCACTCTTTTGAAAGAATTAATCAATTTTTGTGTCCAGCGATAATTCTTGTTGGATTTCAATAATTCTTTTTTTTATTGTTTCGACCTTTACTTGATGTAAAATAAGAAAACCCAAAAAAAAAATTAAAAATTACAGTACAACTTCTTCTTCAAATGTAACTTATTTTCATTTCAGTGTATACAAAATAATTAATTAAAGTACTTAAGAAAAATATATTAATAAAATTCCAATAAGGTATTATCATTACCGAGAATATCTTACAGAATAACCAAGAACAGGTAAAGAGAATGAATGAATGAAGGTGAGATTAATGGATATCTAATTTAATATTTTAAGAGGTTAGCTGAATTTTTAAATCTATTTATTTCAAGTGTTTCTAAATGGTTAAAGTTATTGCCTTTATTCTCTATAATATATAAAATTTTAAATTTTTTCTATGATAGATTTTCGGCCAAAATATGATTTCAAAAAGTAAAAGTATTTTTGTTTATAATGTAACTATTGTAATGTTCGGAATAGCGTTTTTTGAATGTTTGAGCAATATTCAATTTAATTTATATTATATTTCCGATTTATTATTGGGATTAATTTTGCCTTTATTGTTTTTAATGTACGCATATTATTGATTTTGAAAGCAATGTCAATATTTTTTTTTTTTAATGTAATACCTTTTTACTAGGGGTTCCTGTATATGTGAGAGTCTCATAGCTACACTTTTGATCTTTAATTATGGGATAAATTTGTTGAATAGCATGTTTTTTTTAAACAAATCTCTCCGAATTTTCAAATTAGTCTACAAGTTATTTGAATTAAAATTTACAATGGGACGAAGCTTCTTACTTTAAAAAAAAAATAAAAAATCATATATCAACAACGAAAAGCGATATTATCGTGACATTTTTATTAAAAATCAAGCTCTATAAGGGGACGAGGCCTATTGATTTTTAAAAAAATCTTGATTTGAGGGGGGTTTAAATTTAAAAAAAAAAAATAATCATAACAAGTTTTTAAAATACGACCAAAAACGGAGACTCTGGCTCGCATAAGCTCCGCTCCCTGTGAAGTTTTAATGAATAAATATTATTTACTTATTAAATATAAAAATTACGAAGTGAAAAAATTCGGGCATCGAACAATAATCCGTGGCCAAAAAAATTTTACCGCGATTTTTTTATTAATTATGCATTAGTTAATTAACTACTTGAACATGAACACTGCAAGTGTTAAACAAGTGTTAAATTGCAAATCAGAAATTTTTCTTTTTTAGAGCAATTTTTCCACGATCTCAGAAGAGATTCCCGTTGGAAAAATTCAAAAGTTGTTATTTTTCACTTTGTTATTAACAATTTACTTAGGTTAAAAATTAAAAAGCTTTTTACTATTAATCCGTTTTGTATCATCAGAAGCCACATCAAAATAATTTTTAAACTTTTTTATTTCCTATTGTTCATTTATCTATTTAGTAGATACCTGAATTGTTTCAATTCATAATTTTCATATTTAATTGGTTTAAATAATATTTAAAAAAACCAAAAAAAGGTTGACAGCTGTGTGCACGTAGTTTAGATTCAAAAGGAAAAACTTGTATTTCGTGCAAAACTTTTTTATTAATCAATGCAAAGCGCTTTCGGCTTATTTGCCATCATCAGTGCTCATTGTCCACAACGTATCCAATAAGTTCCTGGTCATCCTCACTCCCAAAATTATATATTTCGGGATATTTACAACTTGCTAATCATAATTTTATTAATATTAATATTTTCAAATTTAAATTTCTCTCTTCATTTTGGTTCAAGTTGTTTAACCGTTTCCACATGACAAAATATTAATATTAATAAAATTATGATTTAGCAAGTTGTAAATATCCCGAAATATATAATTTTGGGAGTGAGGATGACCAGGAACTTGTTGGATACGTTGTGGACAATGAGCAGTGATGATGGCAAATAAGCCGAAAGCGCTTTGCATTGATTATTAAAAAAGTTTTGCACGAAATACAAGTTTTTCCTTTTGTAAATAATATTTATTCATTAAAGGTCCACAGTGGGCGGAGATTAAGCAAGCCAGAGTCTCCGTTTTCGGCTCTATTTTCAACGCTCTGGGAAAATTATAAATATTGGTCCTATAGTTCCAGGTGGTACGTCAAATAGTTTTTGAGGGGTTTGCAAAAAACCAAACCCTATTTTGTTCAGTTAATTGTTTATAACTTTTGCAAACGGCTGTTAAATTTTTTCAAAAATCTCGTTCACATTTTTCGGAGAGGGAAAAAAAACTTTAACCCCAGAAGCACTTGTTAACTAGACTATTTTGTATTAAATTCGTAATGCCACATTGATTATTGACAATCGTTTGCGCTAATCTTGGAGCGTTACAAATTTGCATTTATTCATAAAAAAGCATTTAAATAACTGTAAAATTTGAAAATCTTTTAATTAAAAAAAATCGTTGGATGGGGTTTCAAATTTACCAGATTGATTAAAATAATATTAACAATTAAACTAAAATTTATTGACAAAAACGGATTGCTCAAACTGTTTTATGCTTACAATTTTATTATCAATATCTAGTGATTTTTCTCATAAATCACTATTTTTTAATTATAATGAGAGTTTGACAATATAAAAAAGAATAGCTTCATTGGACATTCTAAAATTGATGAAATAATATCTCTTTGAAACGGCCTACATAGTTTTTTTTTTATAAAATAGATGGAATTTATAAATGTATAACACTATATATCTATTAGTTTAGTGCTATAAACTGAATAGCAATCTTTTCTGCACATCATTGTGTATTATTTGGTATATTAATTAATATTATTAATATAATACCTAGCTTAAATGAATGAAGATTTTGAAAATTTGGATATTTCTCGAAAGCCAGTATTATGGGTACAATTTATTTGTGTCTGTCCCATTTTTTATATTTTCTGAAATTTATAATTCTGTCCAAAAATAAAGATTTTTTTTAGTAATTTTCATCTATGATTATAAATTGCTTATAACAAGAAACTGTAATAAAATTTGTGGGTGATAATTATTGTAGCCAATGGGTAGATCTCTAGATAATATATGGTCTGCGTGTTTACCCGACTTTTTACCTCTTAATTAGTTTTTTTAATTAATTCCCAATATAGCCCTGTTAGATATCATTGTATATATATTAAAAAAAAAAAACATTTACTAACCTTCGGCGTTTCTTCATTATAAATAGCAGGCGCAGATCTATCCAAAGTATTTCTTACAAAATCTCCCTGGGTTTTCTTTTTTGGAGCTCCACTCCGTCTTAACAACTTAATCGGATGCTTTTCAGATGTCATCATAGGCAACGAGAAACGTTTTGAAATTGAAGAAGACATGTTCACAAAAATTCACAAATAAAAATAGCACTGAACCAAGTAAGTAAATTGTTAATGTAGATACTGAAGAGTTTTGGAAATTATTTTGGTTTAAATACGCGCTAGGGAAGGGTTAAAGTGTCAAAGTACCCAATCAGGTACCATAATTGATTGGGGGAGATGACCGATCAAAATATCATTAGTGCTTGTTTTGAATTATAAATTAGACTATTATGGGGATGATTGAGGGTTGGTTTATACCCGTTAAAAATTACAATGGCAACACACCTCTAAGTGGTCTGTTTACTAGATTATGTATAAATCATGGCGACAAGGATTTGTTGTAAATTGGTACTTAATAAATAGTTTATTTTGAATAACTGTCTGTTGAAACCAAAATTGTCACTTTAGGATTAGAAATATTCGATTCTACGAAATCATTGGTAATGAAAATGACTTTTCGAATATTTGCAAAATATTCTTAATAAATATAAATTAAATTTAACTGTTTGTTTATACATTTATTTGCAAAAGAATATTCAATTGTATAATTCATTTTAAACAATTATATCAGCAAATTAGAACAATTTACTGTGTTTTATCTAATCAGAAAGAATTCCAAAATATTAGTTCCTATATTATTATTCGATTTTTAGCAAACAAAAACTAAATTGCTGATTTTCAGACAGTTTAAAAACAACCGAAAATATAAATAAATGGTAATAATGATATTAATAATTTTCATGAAGATGAGAACTTTTTTCTCAAAGTATTCTGCTTGGTCAGCAGACAAAGTATTGAGAATAGATTGCTTATTGATAAAAAATGCAATAAATTGTTACTAAAAACTAATTCCTTTGTAAACAACGTATAAATGCCACAAATTTGTTTGCAAAGTGAAAATTTTAAGGCTAAATATTATTTAAAACGACTTGAAAATTACATTACAGATTGTTCCGTGGCATTTTTTTGATTTTGTATTTGATTTTTCTTGAACATCTTCCTGTTTTTATTATGTTAACAGTACCATCAGTAAAAATAGTCTCATAATATTTGATAATATCTTCTAAAAAGTATAGAACAGCATCTCTAGAATGTGTTTTATCGGCACTAGGAACGATATATAAGCTGCCACTGTTCTAAACGTTTAGTATTCTATAAAAAACATTTACAATGACACAATTGGGGTAAGAAAAATAACAGTAGCAACTCTTTATCTAACATTAAAACTCTATAAAAAATACATTTTCTTTTCTAGTAAGTTAAATTTAATGCATAATTATTGTTGATTGTAAGTCAGCATCTGTAACTTTAAAATTTTATATTATAGAAACCTTATAATAAAATAAACTACACTTCTTAAGACTCATATTGTGACTAGTTTCCAATAAATATTATATGTAGGCATGAATACATTATTTTACTTACATTAGAAGCTTTAAAAAGACATTGAATTGATTTCTTCTTGTGTTTTCTTTAGTTTTACATTTGATTTTTATCCTGTTTTACAATCTGAAACGACGTAAATCTTGCTTTGATGTTTTTTGTCACTCATGTTACTTGTACTCAGATACTTTTTTTCACATTATTTTGATTCTTTTCATCAATGTTTTAAAAAATCACTTTATTTTACATTGACTTACATAGAAAATTGACTGCGTTATCATTAGACATGCCAACTACAGTCAATTTCGCGACCTATATTAAAAGAAGGACGGAAATTTGAAAATTGCCGATTCACCTCCTTCTCTCTAGTGTTCATAGTATTTCTATTAATAAAATAGCTATCGGTCAATTACACATTGATGGGCCATTCTGTATAAGTTGTATTGGTAAATTTATAAGGAATTTTTTGCTAAACTAATATACATGGCGTTGCATTTGAAAAAATTGGGTAAATTTGACTTAAAACTAGCTATATTTAAAACATGTTTCAAGACACTCTCTATAAAATAATCCATTTATATCACCACTATTCGTTAGCTGTATATTAAAGAATTTTAAAATCATTGTAAACCTACCTTAATTATGATAATTTAATTTGCGGTCTGCATCTAGGCAACCCTGTACTATTTTTTAAAAGAATTCTAGGGTTTAATACAGTATAACCAAATCATTCTAAAACTAATAAAAAAAACAGGGAGTACTATTAAAAAATATACATTTTTAATTGCCAGGCAAAAACGGAACACCCTGTATATCCAAAAATATTTTAAACTTGTTTATGTGTCTATATTACAAATTGAAATTACCACTGTATACAAAGGGGATTTTACAACAATTTAAGTAATCTTACGAAATTTAAACATAACTTTATACGATATCTTGTTTAAAATCTGATGTGTCCAACACATGACTTTGCTATCTAGTTATTACAGGCTTTTTACGGTTATTTTGTACAATCTATTGCAGCACCTCCATAAATGTTTAGAGGATAAACTAAATATATACATTTTCCACATAATTCTACCTCGAAACATTTTTCTATAGATATTCATTGAAAACGAAAATACTAAAAAATTTAAATTTAGCACTTTTCCTACAATTTTTCCATTATGGTCCATTTTAGAAAAATCATGTATAAATAAAAATTATAGAGATCGATATCGCAAACAACTTTTATTTCAACAATTTTCATAAAAATCAGAATTTTGCACATTTTGTCAAATTTCTCGAATACGGACCATTTCAGGAAATTTTTACATAAAACAAAAATTATAGATAATAATATTAGAAGTAACTTTTATTTGAACTATTTTTCTCTCCAAACATAAATAACAGATATATACCATAAAATACAAAAACGGCCTCCCATAAAATACCCCCCAGATGTTCCGACTTTATCCAAAATCTAATCATTTCACGTCAGGCCGAAATAAAACTTAAGTTTAAAATTTAATGTTTTTTTCTTTATCCGTTTTTGAGTTTACACATTTTCTCAAATATCTCGAATGCGGTCAATTTTAGAGAAATTATGTAAGGAATAAAAATTACAGAAAATTATATTACAAACAACTTTTGTTTGAACAATTTTTATAAAAAAATATTTTTTTTACATTTTGTCAAATTTCTCGAATACGGACCATTTTAGGAAAATTTTGTATAAAACAAAAATTTTAGATAATAATATAAGAAGTAACTTTTATTTGAAGAATTTTCTTCCCCAAACGTAAATAACAGATATATTCCATAAAATATAAAAATGACTCCCTTTAAAGTACCCCCCTAGATGTTCCGACTCTGCCCAAAATCTAATCAGCTCATTGGACGCTGGAACAAAGCAGACACACACACACACACACAGACACACACACACACACACACACACACACACACACACACACACACACACACACACACACACACACACACACACACACACACACACACACACACACACACACACACACACACACACACACACACACACACACACACACACACACACACACACACACACACACACACACACACACACACACACACACACACACACACACACACACACACACACACACACACACACACACACACACACACACACACACACACACACACACACACACACACACACACACACACACACACACACACACACACACACACACACACACACACACACACACACACACACACACACACACACACACACACACACACACACACACACACACACACACACACACACACACACACACACACACACACACACACACACACACACACACACACACACACACACACACACACACACACACACACACACACACACACACACACACACACACACACACACACACGCACACGCACAAGTCTAAATAAGTTTAGTTATTTTCTACGTTCTAGCACTCGATATTGTATTTTAAATTAACGTATTTTTGAAGCCTTTTGCCTGAGTAATCCACTGATATATCATATAACTCAGCGCCGATAAGTTTTCATTTAGAAAAATCATTTTTTTTTATGTGAAGTGTCTTCCGAGCCAAATTGATTTTTGACATTTTCAACGTTCTAGCACTGGATATTGTAGTTTTGATTAAGTTATTCTTATAGCATATTGCTTGAGGATTCCATTTATGTATGATAAAACCCAGCGCCATTAATTTTTCATTAAAAAAACAATGTTTGTTGTGTTAGGTACTACTCTAAAACAAAAATATAATAATTTCAACAATCCAGCGCTCCATACTTTTTGATTGACGTGTTCTTGTAGCCTATTACTTGAGGAATCTATTTATGTATGGTTTAACCCAGCGCCGATAATTTTTCGTTAAAAAAAATTTGAATATACATTTAAAGTACCTATATTCATTTCATTTGTACTATTTATTTTTTCAAATACGGATAACATCCCTTTGTTTTTATCATTATTATTGTTATTATAATAAGACAAATTAAGTAGTAAAATTGCTTTATTTTGTGATATCTAACTTGTATACATTTTCTCACACAGGCTGCTAATTCTGGCTGCTAGTTTCAGCTTCATTGAAAATATAAGGCAATTGAAA
The DNA here is from genome assembly GCA_927349885.1 of Psylliodes chrysocephalus. Taxonomy (NCBI): domain Eukaryota; kingdom Metazoa; phylum Arthropoda; class Insecta; order Coleoptera; family Chrysomelidae; genus Psylliodes; species Psylliodes chrysocephalus. The sequence goes on along the minus strand of OV651815.1, from coordinate 74,122,377 downwards.
ACGAAAATAAAATGAAACAGGGAAAAATTGCGAAGATTGACAGAAAAGGAAAGAGTGAATTATATATAAGTTTAAATTAATCTATTTCCCCAAAAATGTCTATTAAAAAAGCCGAATTCACGACTCAGAAAACCATATGGTCAAAGTGCTCATTTATTTTTTTTGAATTTGATTAAAGGTAAGTAATAATTGGTATTAAATATCAAATTTCTTATGTTTTTAAAATTAACGAATTTTATTGAAAATTAACGTATTTTATTACAAATTAACCCAAGTATATAGCAAATTAACGCAGACTTATTGCAAGACGAAGGTGAAAGAGAAGTAGTAATATTTAGAAAAGAAGAAAATTTTGAATTTTAAAACTAGCTGAGAATACGAAAACTAATAAAATTGAAAAGGTAAAGTAAATGAAATAGAAATAGATAGATCAAGTATGATTTACATTAATTACTTAAATTTATTTTTACTCGAAAATACCACTAACGAAGTGTCTCTACTCATTTTCCGTTAAAAGTTCTCTTTCATTATTTGACAAACTTGTATATACCTTTTGTAGATTCACGATATATTCTCGACGTTTTCCTCCGTGAAACATTATTTGGTATCATTGTTGGTACGACATACTTTCTAGACATCCAGAAGTTCTCTCAATACCCGATTGTGTTGAAATGCTATTCGTAACGGAGCTATCTCATGAAGTTTCGTATTTTGAGAAGACTTATGCGAGCAATTATAATTAAAAGTTTCAATATGCGAGAAGGAGAAAGACGTGTGACGGATGCGTTGAATTTTAAACAATAGGGATTTTAATGAACATTCTCAATGAAAAAGTATTTTGCCATGTCTCGTTATCGCAAACTGAGGTATTGCCTACTTCAGAGAAATCTTGTAAATAATTGACATTTTTTTTCAGTCACAGTTTCTAAAGTTATACAGAGTGGACTGGCACTAAGAGACAGGTCGGTAAAGCAGACGTGCAATTTTAAATTTAAATTGTATTTCTCCTGCTAGATATACAGGATGTGACAATTTTGTCAAGAATGTCCGAGGCACACCATGACGCCATTATTAATTAGGGTCCATAACACTTTAGTGTCACAAAATATATATTATTTAAAAAAAAAAAAACCATTTTCAATGTCTTAGAGACTAATTCTTTACAAAAAAGTGCGGGTTTTGTCAAAATATAACAATTTTTTTTCTAACCTTAATTTTTTTTTTTGTTTCGAAACGTGAGCAGGGTTGTTCTTGTCATTATTTTCGTAATAAATCTATTACTTTTTTTGGTTTAAATGTTACGATTTTCTAAAATCTATTACTACTCATTTAAGAAAAATGCCTTAGTAAATTCTCCCTCATGCACAAACAATTTCTACAATTCCAGTGAGCACAATATAAAAATATTACTAACTTTAAATCGCACATGCTCAAAAAATGGATTAGTTTTGGAACAATCCATTGATATGTGCGCATGCGCCAAAATGTTAAGGAATCTGCATTGGGATTCTCATCCTTCAGTTCGGCACGTGTTGCTACTATCTTTGTTTCACAGAATGCGATTCGTATGTAATTTCTCTCTCTATTCAATTTGTTACCTGTTGAGTATGCATATAAGAATCCCTTTCCAGAACATAAAATGACATTTAGTACATTTTACTGAAATCTATTATCTTTTACTGAAATTTATTACGTTTTAGTGCGCCTGTCTATTACGATTTTTTTTGGCGAACAAGAACAACGCTAAACATGAGTGAAATCCTCTTCCCGGCCAACTGACACAGATCAAAGAATATGCATACTTGCTTCTCAGCTTAATATCGCTACTTCTACCAAATAAAACTAAGTACCTATTGATTTTTTTAATAAACACAACATAAAACTTTGAAATATATACTAATTAAAACACATATTTTTCTGAAATATGTTTACAAATATTGGTAAAAGTATCTTTTGTATTGCCACCATATATTTCGTACCACATGAAATGGTCTATATGCTCTGGCAAGAGCCTTGAAGCCATTACATTAATTCTTCTGCAAAATCCCTTAAGTCGAAACCAGTAACCTTCAACATAATTTGTGCAAACTCCTGTCTATGGGTCAACAAAATTAGCAGAATGATTCACCGATTTATGTGTATAAGGAGACACGTAATCATAATTATTTAAACAATCATAGGCAAGCCACTTATCATCCAAATTTCTGTTCCAGGTAGTACATGTTATATAATTTTTTCTAAAATTAATTTTCTAAACCGACCTCTTAAATAAATCACAACACCTCTTTTTGTTGTAGTATCTACCATTCCCAACACCCAAACTTGTGGTACAATCCTACCTACATTATATTTTCTTCTGGTGATTACACTTTCGTCAATTTGAACAACATGTGGCGAGTTCGGGCTACGCACTCTTTTCACTTAAGTACCTAAGGCGTTCGGGAACGGAAGGAGTTAAAATAAAAGTTCCTTTTTGACCGTTCAGAGATCGTGGAGTGGAGTGTGAATCGGGCATGCGCATAGGGTGATTTAAATCGGTAATAAGATAATTGTGACTAATTCTTAATTGAAAATGCTTTTTATTTGGTTCCAGTGCATACCAAAATAAAATAGAAGATACTTATACGCTTGTTACTAATAAGTACGATTATATTTTAAGTATTAGTATGTCACATTGACAACTGACATTGAACTCTGAGGGTAAAAGGAGTAAAACCATATGCGCACTCCATTTACGCCTACTTACTCCACTCAGGAGTGCGCAGCCCGAACTCACCTATGAATAATACCACCTAGTAGAAATAGTTGTGGTACATTCAAAAGTTTCCAAGATGCAACATCTCGAATAAATCGATACATTTGACACTGTTGTAAGTATTCTATTCAATAATCGAAATGCTACTCTGGTGGCACGAGACAGGCCCATAAATATATCAATACCATAATATCCCTTATTGGAACATGCATATTTTCAAAAAAAGATCCCTATAAAATACTATATCGCTTACGACAAATTCGACAATAAAAAATATGACTCAAATTTCCATCGTTTCTTTTAATTCACTTACAAAAGCGTCTACAAGATCGAGTAGAACACCGTAGGCTCTCACGTATCAGGCGATATTCTTGAAGTTTTTGTAAGACACTCAAATCACACTGATTTCGTCCAAAATCATTAAAAATATCTTCGATATTCATATTTACAACTTTTTAAATTTAAAATCCTGATAACCACACATAAAGAGCAACTGCGAATTGAAATTACTACACTTCTGTCAAAATAAGTACTTTTCAACATCCGCAACAAAAAATAGTTCCAACTTGAAAGGACCATATTTTTAAATTTTGTCTATAATCCGCATTTTTTTTGTCTAATTAATTAGTATATATCTGTACTTTTATTTAAAACATATATCAAACCTGTAATTTTGTGACACTTAAGTGATATGTCACCATTAATTATTATAAAACATGTAAGAAAAATGCATAACATGAGCTTTAATCAACGTATACAAGTACTGAGTTAAAATAACCATATTAAGATATTCGCTCATAAACCAATAATATTTCCAAAGGGATGTTACAGCCCTTCGGCACTCTCATATGTAATAGCGATCAATTCAAAGGAAATTGAATTTAAATTCAATATTATTGTTCTTACTACGAATCTAGCTTACCTCTTATTGTGTCCAACTTTTTGATAATTTTCTAAAAGTCTTATTGTGCAGTTTATCATAAAAATTAATATCTATTTTTATAATATTCTCTTTGCTTATATATAAATTAACCATAAATTGGATATTTGGTATTTATTGTTTATTATTTTTACATTGACATGTAAGAGTTAGGTTAATCATTTCAATTGACACCTCAGGGGAAACTTTCAAACTAAGGTACCATGACCTTGACCATGAATCTATCTTTAATTAATTAGCATACATTAAAGGTATACCTAATTTATTAGAGGATTTTTTTGTGTGTCATCGGCATCAACTTCTACGGTTATGAGCCTCGTGTTCTGTGTAGGCTTTGTTACTGTTTCCCAGCGCCACTTTAGGAACAGCACTGTTACTTAGTACCCAACAGTGAAAGAGTATTGAAAACAAAAGAACAATATTAAGTTTTGTGGTTCAAATGGTACTATGGCCTTGACCGTGAATCTGTCCTTTATTAACTAAGCCAATAAAATAGTACAAGTATACTATATTGGAGAATTTACAATAAAAGAACAACAATATATATGATTAATTATGATCTTTGATCTTGAGAAGGAATTTATTCTGGAAAATTTGAGCATGATCTTCCATTTTGTTTCCTGACTTTGATCTGGGACGGTGTCCTGACTCTTTTTGAGGCTTTAATAGTCGAAAATAAGATAGTAGTGTTTTATTGGAAGAAATTTGATTGAGAGATAAAATTACACTAGGTATTTTGTGAATCTCTTACCAATAAAAAAATAACACCCAAAAAAAAAATTCACGTGGCCACCCAACATCTTCAGATAGGATGATATAACCTTCAGCATTTTTACATGCTTTCTTGCTTTTTTTATGCTTAACTTGCGGCTTACACGTATTTTTCATTATTTTAGGCCACTTTGCTCTCACTTAACACCCATTCCGCACACTTTTACTCGCACTTTGTATTAGTACTGCTACTCCTTGAGGGCTGGTAACTCAAATGGAAAAACATGAGGAAGGTAATTTAATACCATTCTAATTAACGGGATGGCGTTCGTATCAAAATGACAGTTCTTAGAGTCAGTTGTCAGTTATCAGATAATATAAAATGGCTGTTGCAGTTGAAGGTTTATTGGATTTTGATTCATCTAGAATCTAGATATATTTTTCAATACCTTCCAACTATAAGCATCTTTTAAAAGATAGGAAAATGGGTTCCAGCAACGAACAATAAAGCACTCACTGATATTGGTAATGACGCAATTTATACATCATATTAAATATGCGGTCGTCATTTAAAGAATAATCCAAAAAATTAGGAGCGAGCATGGTAAGTAATATTTACAGACTTGTTTATGATTTAGTGTTAAAATATTTGGTTTGTTATTTTAATTTCTTTTTGTTTTCAGTTTTTATTGATCATTGTTATTGTAAAGAAAATGTTGGCTATCCAAAATACCCTGTACATCGATGAAATCTGTGAGACTCGTCCATCAGCATCAAAAATTGATTCAATACCATTGACATCAAACAAAAAGAATGTACCTACCCCAAAATTTTCAAGTGTCCAAACGTATTTATTTAATTTATGCTCGGAAACTAAATTCATTTATCACAATGCCCAGAGGATGAATAAAAATTTGAAAAACTACAAATGTTGTAAAAATAAATCAATAAAACAATGATCTGATGTAGAAATATTTTTCAACCTCTAGTGGAATCGATAAACATATGGCAAATTTTATCTACTCTCAAATTCGCCTTGATAGTTGGACACTAAAAGGACGTCGCTTCAACTTCAATTTTTTAAACTTATTTGCCACTTACAATCGCAAAACTCTTATAAATAAATATACATGCCGATTTTGTTACAGAAAATACATTTAATAAGTTTGATGGTGGGTGGAGTTGACAAGTCGCCCCGGAGCACCACGGCAAATAATAATAATAGCCGTCTCTTTCCCCGGAGAAGCTTAGCTTTTGGGGTTAAAATTCACTTCTTAGAGAATGAATTAGGGCGAGTTTTATTGTTGTTATTCTTATTATAAATATTTAATTGATTTAAGTATTTATTCATCAGAGCATTTCCATGTTTAAATAGTCGAATTATATGATGATGTATTAAAAAAAATTAAAAATAAAATACATTGCATTTTATTTTAAATTTGAAATTATTGCAAAAATCTAATGAAGTAAAATCAAATAAAAATTTAAATTGGCAAAAATTTTTACTAGTTTCAGATGATAAAACACTTAATATTGTGGTTTTATGACTTGAAACTAGTCAAAATAAACCAATTTATTTTTTGTTTGATTTTCTTAATTACAGTTTTGTCCAGCTAGCATAAAGTTAAATTTCAAAAAGCCGGCCAAATGTGGCCATATTGAATTTAATACCACACCAATTTCATATGAACCTAAATCACTGAATAACACTACCACTATTTATGCTCTATAAAATTATTACCCTTCATTTTCTACCGGTAAAATTTTTTAATTAACAAAATGATTATCGACATCACTGATTTTTGAAATATTCATCAAACAAACATCATGGCTTTAATATAAAAACAATTAATTATTTTATAAAATTGATCTGTAATGAATCAAAATCAAATATTGAGAACCGTGTTTTTGTAAATATTGGAATTAATTTAAAAATAATCTACCCTATGGTCGATGGCTGTATTTTTTTTTTAACGAGTTTATAAATAAAATTAATGTTTACGATATTCTACCTATTTAATATTTTCTACTTGTTGTTCAATATTATTCCGTGATTTAACTTTTTTCTATAAAATTATTAATATCGTAAAAGGAACTTTACATACTATTTTTACAAGAAAATAAGTATTTTGAAACTGACACTTAAATATTATTTATTTCTGTTTCAGTTACTGGTAGTAGCGCAAAAGTTTTTCGAGTATTTCTGACCAGAGGTCATGAATTTGGGTCATCTATTTTATTTGCAAGTGATATGAAACAACGCATGTCATAATTTCTGATTGGACAGTCGCAGTCATGTTAAACCAGAGGTCCCAAAACTTTTTGCCTCGTAGACCACTTGTCATGTTTTTCGGTTTAGCTAATGTTGCATTTTTGAAAATTCATCAACTTTAAATGTGTTTTGACTAATTTCTAAGTGCTGTGAGGTGTAGAAAGAAAAAAGGGAAAAAAAATAATTAAAAAACAATAAAAAACAATAAAGAACAATAAAAAAACAATAAAAAACAATAAAAAACAATAAAAAACAATAAAAAACAATAAAAAACAATAAAAAACAATAAAAAACAATAAAAAACAATAAAAAACAATAAAAAACAATAAAAAACAATAAAAAACAATAAAAAACAATAAAAAACAATAAAAAACAATAAAAAACAATAAAAAACAATAAAAAACAATAAAAAACAATAAAAAACAATAAAAAAACAATGAAAAAACAATAAAAAAACAATAAAAACAATAAAAAACAATAAAAAACAATAAAAAACAATAAAAAACAATAAAAAAACAATAAAAAAACAATAAAAAACAATAAAAAACAATAAAAAACAATAAAAAACAATAAAAAACAATAAAAAACAATAAAAAACAATAAAAAACAATAAAAAAACAATAAAAAACAATAAAAAACAATAAAAAAACAATAAAAACAATAAAAAACAATAAAAAACAATAAAAAAAACAATAAAAAAACAATAAAAAAACAATAAAAAACAATAAAAAACAATAAAAAACAATAAAAAACAATAAAAAAACAATAAAAAAACAATAAAAAAAAACAATAAAAAACAATAAAAAACAATAAAAAACAATAAAAAACAATAAAAAACAATAAAAAACAATAAAAAACAATAAAAAACAATAAAAAACAATAAAAAACAATAAAAAACAATAAAAAACAATAAAAAAACAATAAAAAACAATAAAAAACAATAAAAAACAATAAAAAAACAATAAAAAACAATAAAAAACAATAAAAAACAATAAAAAACAATAAAAAACAATAAAAAACAATAAAAAACAATAAAAAACAATAAAAACAATAAAAAACAATAAAAAACAATAAAAAACAATAAAAAACAATAAAAAACAATAAAAAACAATAAAAAAACAATAAAAAACAATAAAAAACAATAAAAAACAATAAAAAACAATAAAAAACAATAAAAAACAATAAAAAACAATAAAAAAACAATAAAAAACAATAAAAAACAATAAAAAAACAATAAAAAACAATAAAAAACAATAAAAAACAATAAAAAACAATAAAAAACAATAAAAAACAATAAAAAAACAATAAAAAACAATTTTCTCTTACAGCACGCCTCAAAGGGTGCGACAGATCAAAGCCATGCGCGAAAGCAAGAAAAAATATTTACATTACTTTAACGGATTGAAGAGATATTAACATGCTGGAATTAATAATTATTGTTGACTTGAGGTATTCATTAAACAAAAACATTTATAATTCATATCTTAGTGTATATCTTCCAATTTCGGATATATATTTTTTAATAAATAAATGATAAAATTAATTTAATGTAATTGAGCGAAGTTACTGTATGTAAAAAATAACATGAATTCAAATCACTTATATACTGTTTATCACTAAATAGTAGAAAAAAGATATATATTTTGTTGGTGTCACCCTCTAGACGAAAAAGCTTTTAACGTATTTCTATTTTTATTGTTATAAAAATAAATGCTCCTGTAGGCAAAAATTAAATATATGGCATTTTTTAACATTTCTATTTCTTTTCGTTTCTTTTCTTAGATTTTTTTCAAAAGAGACTGATTCATATTTTTAAAGTGACTTTAGAGAGGTATGGGTTAAGCCTTTACATGTACTTACATAAAATTTCTTTTAGTAAAATTAAAAAATAATCCGTAAAATTGATCTACTATGAAACCCTTGCATATAATATATATCTTAGTATTATAGAAATAAATTACGTAAAAAATAAGGTGTAAAATATGTAAAATTTATTCATCCCTCGTAAAATATCAGTAAAATATATTATAAATTGTTTTCATTCACAAATATTAATTTCTTGAAAATCTAACAGAGGCGCCACTTTCCAGACGAAAAATCTTGCAATGTAAGGGTTTCGTAGTACCCCCACTTTTAAAGTTTATTTTTGAATATTTTTAAAAGAAAAAAATATGTACGGGTAGGTAAAGGTTAAATCTATGCTCCTCTGGAATCACTTTTTCAAAATTCAATTTAGTTTTTTCTAAAAAGAATTGAGAAAATGGGTAAAAATAGTCGAGCTTTGTATTTTTTTTAGAAAAAACAGTTTTAAATTTTAAAAAAGTGTCTCCAGAGGAGCATAGATTTATCCTTTACCTACACGCACATATTTTTTTCTTTCAGAATAAGTCAAAAATAAACTTTAAAAGTGGGGGTACTACGAAACCCTTGCATGCTCCGCTTTACAGCCAAGTAAATAATCCTCTTAAATAAGATCGACTATCGTGGATCTCTGTTTACATCTCACATATACTCCAAATCCTTGTTTTCGCTCACATGGACCCCGTGTAGGTAACAATGAACTGGAGTGGGGTAGAAAGCTAATGTGCATATTGTATCAATAGAACAAGGTGCGACTCTATGGGCGCAGCCATTTTTATTTCTTATCTCACTCGGGAGTATTTATAATAACCATTTTCTGTTTCACATTGTTATTGTTCAATCCACAGGCTGGTGGATCAGACAATAACAAAGTGAAATAGAAAATAGTCTTTATAAATACTCCCAAGTGAGATGAAAAATAACCTGTCTTCGCCCATAAAGTCGCATCTCAAGCCTATTGACAAGCATTCTACCCCACTCCAGTTCATTGGTAGGTAATCGTCGACCCTTATGGGTCGATATAAGTTATTCTTTTATTAAAGAATCTGATTATTTAATCAATTACAGGCAAGCTAATTTTTAAATCACTACAGATTAGCATCATCTCGTCCAATAAAACATTCCGCTTTAATAACATAAAAAAACTATATGATAAAAATTTCATTATATCCCGTTGTCGCCGACGATATATATGGAATTCACAATAGTGGCAAACTCTAATGTATCGAACAATAGAACAAAACAAAACGAATACCCCAATATCTGACACCCCATAAAGTTCCATTACAACCAGATAGAACACAATGACGCATGTTATCGACGCCAAAACATTTATCTTTTGGGAAATATTAGTCGATAATCTGGCTACGGCACTAGGCCAGAAGAGATATAGTTATTAAATGGAATTTCGATTAAATCGCGCGGCGGAGTTTGGGTAATTGAGGGGAGTAGCGCACAAAAACTTCCACAGTCGAAGCTGCAACTGACACGAAAGTCTCCAACTCTCCAAATGATCATTTATAATTTCATATCGTTGTAGTACAAATGAAATATGTGCTCTTGATGTGTATCTCTGGAGGAAACTGTGCACAAGATTAATTTCAACTTAGAAAGCAATTAGGAGCAATTCATTGTTTATTAATCATGTGGAAGATTCGTTATTTAGAAGTTTCTAGTTTATAATTTCACCACTTGGAGGTTCGAGTAGATCATTTTTAATTTTGTAATATCTCATTAGCAAATCAGCTAAAAAGTCAACTTACTTTACCCGTGAGTCATAATTATCTAATATAAAATATACGAAAATCGGAATTTTTCCGATTCTTAAAATAATCAGATGATTCCGATTATTTATAAATATTCTGATTAGCTCTTGAGATCTCGAATTTCATCGGTCTTTGGTATTTCGTGTTGTGGTTTATGACGAATCGGATAATGATTTAAGGGCCGACTCCACCGTTGTGATAAACGAAGTTTAAATTACTCAGCGAAGTTTTAAATGACATTTTTACAAACAATTTTATTTTAAAATATGTTTAGTAATTTAAACTATGTTTAATACAAAGGTGGAATCGGTCTTATTATAAAAACGAATCGGAAAATGACGAATTGCTTGGAATTTGGATTTGAAATATATTGAAATAGGTACAGTCGTGAAAGGAGAAAATTTTGTTTGGAGTTTAGAAAGTAAGGAAATAATCTTTATTCCTAATTCTAAGTATTATTTTAACAAAAATAAAGAATAAACTAAAAACAATACATTGCGAATAACCTCTTTCTAAGTTTTTTTTTAAACCGATTAGAAAAATTACTATTTAACAATGAATAATATTAAACAAAATTACCGATTCTATTTATTTTACGCAATTCGTACAGAACTTATAATTAAAAATTGTGTGAATCCCCTACATTATACGTACTGAAATAACGAAAACTGAATTCAAATATCGATATTAGGACATATACATTAAAATATTCGGAAAGCGGAATATTATTCCGATTATTAAAATCAATCGAATACCAACATCACTACTTTATATAGTATTATTTCTACAGAGTTTAAAAACCGGATGAAATTAGTTACTAAGTACCTGTCTTTTAAGAAGAGAACTATTTTATTATTAGTATATCTACGCTCAGTAGGTCGATGCACTGGAAAGATATAATTATAAATAGAAGAAGAAAAATAAGAAAAATAAGAAAAATAAGAAAAATAAGAAAAATAAGAAAAATAAGAAAAATAAGAAAAATAAGAAAAAAGAAAATAAGAAAAATAAGAAAAATAAGAAAAATAAGAAAAATAAGAAAAATAAGAAAAATAAGAAAAATAAGAAAAATAAGAAAAATAAGAAAAATAAGAAAAATAAGAAAAATAAGAAAAATAAGAAAAATAAGAAAAATAAGAAAAATAAGAAAAATAAGAAAAATAAGAAAAATAAGAAAAATAAGAAAAATAAGAAAAATAAGAAAAATAAGAAAAATAAGAAAAATAAGAAAAATAAGAAAAATAAGAAAAATAAGAAAAATAAGAAAAATAAGAAAAATAAGAAAAATAAGAAAAATAAGAAAAATAAGAAAAATAAGAAAAATAAGAAAAATAAGAAAAATAAGAAAAATAAGAAAAATAAGAAAAATAAGAAAAATAAGAAAAATAAGAAAAATAAGAAAAAAAAGAAAAATAAGAAAAATAAGAAAAATAAGAAAAATAAGAAAAATAAGAAAAATAAGAAAAATAAGAAAAATAAGAAAAATAAGAAAAATAAGAAAAATAAGAAAAATAAGAAAAATAAGAAAAATAAGAAAAATAAGAAAAATAAGAAAAATAAGAAAAATAAGAAAAATAAGAAAAATAAGAAAAATAAGAAAAATAAGAAAAATAAGAAAAATAAGAAAAATAAGAAAAATAAGAAAAATAAGAAAAATAAGAAAAATAAGAAAAATAAGAAAAATAAGAAAAATAAGAAAAATAAGAAAAATAAGAAAAATAAGAAAAATAAGAAAAATAAGAAAAATAAGAAAAATAAGAAAAATAAGAAAAATAAGAAAAATAAGAAAAATAAGAAAAATAAGAAAAATAAGAAAAATAAGAAAAATAAGAAAAATAAGAAAAATAAGAAAAATAAGAAAAATAAGAAAAATAAGAAAAATAAGAAAAATAAGAAAAATAAGAAAAATAAGAAAAATAAGAAAAATAAGAAAAATAAGAAAAATAAGAAAAATAAGAAAAATAAGAAAAATAAGAAAAATAAGAAAAATAAGAAAAATAAGAAAAATAAGAAAAATAAGAAAAATAAGAAAAATAAGAAAAATAAGAAAAATAAGAAAAATAAGAAAAATAAGAAAAATAAGAAAAAAGAAAAATAAGAAAAATAAGAAAAATAAGAAAAATAAGAAAAATAAGAAAAATAAGAAAAATAAGAAAAATAAGAAAAATAAGAAAAATAAGAAAAATAAGAAAAATAAGAAAAATAAGAAAAATAAGAAAAATAAGAAAAATAAGAAAAATAAGAAAAATAAGAAAAATAAGAAAAATAAGAAAAAGAAGGGTCACTAAACCTGACCCCCCAAAAATTTTTTTTTGCAAATTTTTGAATTTCTATTAGCTTAAATCGTTTGTTCGTTGTTTGTTCTTAATTATTCGCAAATAATAATTGTTTGTTCTCATTTCGTTTATTTATAAAAGTAAAAAATAAAATTGATCCTCTATTTAGCCCCCAACAATTTTTATGCAAGTTTTTGAATTTTGATTAGCATAAATCGTTTGTTTTGTTATTTGTTCTTAATTGTTCGTAAATAATAATTATTTGTTCTCATTTTGTTTATGTATAATACAAAATAAATAAATAAAATTTATTAACTATTTAGCCCCCTGTTTTCAAATTATAATTTAAAAGCAAGAGATTACGATTGGATTAATGATTATATAAACTCAGGAGAGGGAAGTGACTTCATCCATCCATCCATCGGAGAATCATAATGATCATAATTATAGTGCGAGCTTCACTGAAGAAAATGGCCAAAATTATATCGGTGTTACTAATTTAATGAATGAAAATTGTTTTCGTTCTATTGACAATGTAAATAATATTTTAAATCTATCACCTTCAACGAGTTATCATAATCAAAATTCTTATGTTACCACCACTGAAACCAATGACGATAATGAAAAATTAGATACATTTGTGCCTAAAAATTATCCTAATCAGATTAATACTACTGAACCCATTAATTTCAATAACTCACCAAAAGTGGTAAAAAATAGAAGTAAAATCAATGTAAATACTTCGAAATATTTAAATTTGAAAAAGATAATGTCCCTCTATCAGTTTCTGTTAAAACTATGACGGAACCAAAATCCATTAATAAAAAAATTGGTCGTTATTTTCAAAATTTTCCAGAAATCGCCATACAAAATAATTTTGTGAATGAAAAAACTTCCAAAATTATAAAAAAACGCAAAAACTTTTTACTACGTAACGGTAATTTAAATGGTCCAGTGCAATTCAATGGTACAAAATGGACAGTATTCAATACTTGTCCTTTTGACACAATTATTCAATTAATATTCACTGCTGCGTTAGATAATACTTCTTTTCACGAATATATTGCAAATATTGAAATTACGATTTTTAAGTTTTTGAGAGAATTTATGAAAAACGGGCCAACAGCAGAACTTTACCAACAACGCCTATTTATTTTAAAACCTATTTATATAAAAAAAAATAATGAACACCACCAAGAAATTACAAATTTAAATGTAATTAATTGTAACGATAATATCAGTAACTTGTGGAATATTTTATTCAAAAATTCACCAAGCATTTATGAAACCACTTATTGTTCAGATTGTAAAATTCATCAGAAAATATACAATGTTCATTGTATATTTTGCAAGAAGGGAAATGCTACACGTGTTGCTGTTCCTAACAAATATTTATTTATTGAATTAGATATACGTGAAAATATTAGTATACAAAGGGGAAAAACTTGTAAACTCGGCGAGCTTCCTATTTATTTAAGCTTCTTAAAACTCAAAAATAATGATGGATCTGAAACTAATCTACGTTACAGGTATACTTCTTACTTTTGACAATATTTAACTTTAAGCCATTTTACTAATTCTTTCATTTTTTATAAATTTTTAGATTATCATATCGAACAGGCCACTATTTTGCTTACTGTCGGCGATTATCGGAAAATTGGGAAATTTACAATGATTGTTCGCCTAAACCGGAATCAGCAACTCTTCATACCGAAGTAGTAGAACCCCACGGAGTCTTCTATATTTTGGACGAAAATAAATAAAAAATACATTCGCTTTTTTGGATGAAAATAGTCCTTTAAAAAGAGTTTTAATCCTGCATGTACTGAGTGATATGATATATCATAAAAAAAGTAAATTATCGATAGAACCAACTTAATTTATAATTAAACAAATGTTGATAAATAGCTAAAGATTAATAGTAATTTAAAAAATTATAATTTGCAAATAGAGGGCTAAATAGTTAATACATTTTATTTATTTATTTTGTATTATACATTAACAAAATGAAAACAAATAATTATTATTTACGAACAATTAAGAACAAACAACAAACAAACGATTTATGCTAATCAAAATTCGAAAACTTGCAAAAAAATTGTTGGGGGCTAAATAGAGGATCAATTTTATTTTTTACTTTTATAAATAAACGAAATGAGAACAAACAATTATTATTTGCGAACAATTAAGAACAGGCAACGAACAAACGATTTATGCTAATAGAAATTCAAAAATTTGCAATAAACAATTTTTGGGGGGTCAGCTTTAGTGACCCGAAAAAGAAGAAAAAGAAGAAAAAGAAGAAAAAGAAGAAAAAGAAGAAAAAGAAGAAAAAGAAGAAAAAGAAGAAGAAAAAGAAGAAAAAGAAGAAAAAGAAGAAAAAGAAGAAAAAGAAGAAAAAGAAGAAAAAGAAGAAAGAAAAAGAAGAAAAAGAAGAAAAAGAAGAAAAAGAAGAAAAAGAAGAAAAAGAAGAAAAAGAAGAAAAAGAAGAAAAAGAAGAAAAAGAAGAAAAAGAAGAAAAAGAAGAAGAAAAAAGAAGAAAAAGAAGAAAAAGAAGAAAAAGAAGAAAAAGAAGAAAAAGAAGAAAAAAGAAGAAAAAGAAGAAAAAGAAGAAAAAGAAAGAAGAAAAAGAAGAAAAAGAAGAAAAAGAAGAAAAAGAAGAAAAAGAAGAAAAAGAAGAAAAAGAAGAAAAAGAAGAAAAAGAAGAGAAAAAGAAGAAAGAAAAGAAGAAAAAGAAGAAAAAGAAGAAAAAGAAGAAAAAGAAGAAAAAGAAGAAAAAGAAGGAAAAGAAGAAAAAGAAGAAAAAGAAGAAAAAGAAGAAAAAGAAGAAAAATAAGAAAAAGAAAAAAGAAAACGCGTGTTAGGCAGGCAAGAGACTGCTAGAGATAAATGGTGCATAAGAGGTTGATGAGGTGAATTATGTAGAACATTTCTGGTATCAATAGAAAATCAATTAAATCGTTCATTTTTAGTCACGTGTATCAGCATATCCAATAAGCTCTGACTTACACTGATAAGTTCCCTAGGTACGTTATCACTCAAGTCAAGTTTGCACCAAACAAACCATTATGTATGAACTATTCCGCTAAATGATAAAACTCAAAATTGGACATTTCGTCTAATAACTATTTTAATAATTATTTATTAAAAAAGTTCAGAGTAGAGACAGCAATTCATAACTTTTTATAAACCTTTCTCATTTAATTAATATCAGTATTTAATATAAACGTTAATCTGTTGTACCACATATGTAAACCGGTATTATAGATTAAAGTTAAGTAGGGTATTCTAATATTTAAGTATATTAATCTACTTAAGAATCTCCTTGTATATTACATTTCTGGTACGGTTCTCATTTGCTAATATCACCAGATTACATGTTAAACAGACTTTAACAGGTTACATAAAACTGTCCACATAAAACTGTCCGTGAGAAAAGCAGGGCATTGGGCTGTTGGTTTGACGGAATATCGAGATATGTCGTTTTTATCAATTCACTTCTCATATTTTTCATACCAGGACGCAAGAAGTTCAATTTGTTTTATTTACTTTTATTTATTTTTATTTATTTTCATTTATTTTCATTTATTTTTATTTATTTATTTTTATTTATTTTTATTTATTTTATTTTTATTTATTTTTATTTATTTTTATTTATTTTTATTTATTTTTATTTATTTTTATTTATTTTTATTTATTTTTATTTATTTTTATTTATTTTTATTTATTTTTATTTATTTTTATTTATTTTTATTTATTTTTATTTATTTTTATTTATTTTTATTTATTTTTATTTATTTTTATTTATTTTTATTTATTTTTATTTATTTTTATTTATTTTTATTTATTTTTATTTATTTTTATTTATTTTTATTTATTTTTATTTATTTTTATTTATTTTTATTTATTTTTATTTATTTTTATTTATTTTTATTTATTTTTATTTATTTTTATTTATTTTTATTTATTTTTATTTATTTTTATTTATTTTTATTTATTTTTATTTATTTTTATTTATTTTTATTTATTTTTATTTATTTTTATTTATTTTTATTTATTTTTATTTATTTTTATTTATTTTTATTTATTTTTATTTATTTTTATTTATTTTTATTTATTTTTATTTATTTTTATTTATTTTTATTTATTTTTATTTATTTTTATTTATTTTTATTTATTTTTATTTATTTTTATTTATTTTTATTTATTTTTATTTATTTTTATTTATTTTTATTTATTTTTATTTATTTTTATTTATTTTTATTTATTTTTATTTATTTTTATTTATTTTTATTTATTTTTATTTATTTTTATTTATTTTTATTTATTTTTATTTATTTTTATTTATTTTTATTTATTTTTATTTATTTTTATTTATTTTTATTTATTTTTATTTATTTTTATTTATTTTTATTTATTTTTATTTATTTTTATTTATTTTTATTTATTTTTATTTATTTTTATTTATTTTTATTTATTTTTATTTATTTTTATTTATTTTTATTTATTTTTATTTATTTTTATTTATTTTTATTTATTTTTATTTATTTTTATTTATTTTTATTTATTTTTATTTATTTTTATTTATTTTTATTTATTTTTATTTATTTTTATTTATTTTTATTTATTTTTATTTATTTTTATTTATTTTTATTTATTTTTATTTATTTTTATTTATTTTTATTTATTTTTATTTATTTTTATTTATTTTTATTTATTTTTATTTATTTTTATTTATTTTTATTTATTTTTATTTATTTTTATTTATTTTTATTTATTTTTATTTATTTTTATTTATTTTTATTTATTTTTATTTATTTTTATTTATTTTTATTTATTTTTATTTATTTTTATTTATTTTTATTTATTTTTATTTATTTTTATTTATTTATTTTTATTTATTTTTATTTATTTTTATTTATTTTTATTTATTTTTATTTATTTTTATTTATTTTTATTTATTTTTATTTATTTTTATTTATTTTTATTTATTTTTATTTATTTTTATTTATTTTTATTTATTTTTATTTATTTTTATTTATTTTTATTTATTTTTATTTATTTTTATTTATTTTTATTTATTTTTATTTATTTTTATTTATTTTTATTTATTTTTATTTATTTTTATTTATTTCTATTTATTTTTATTTATTTATTATTTATTTATTTATTTTATTTTTAATTCATAACCATTTCTTAAAATGTAAAAATAATAAACCCTGAAATACGTTATTATTTATTTTTGATGAGTAGCTACAATTCCAATTTTCAATCCGTTCTTAGTGGGTATCTCACGACATCAAGAAAGGAGTAACTGTGCCAAATTTCAAATCAATCGGGCTAGTAGTAGTCTTGGAGATCTCGTGATGAGTCAGTCAGTGGTATTTTGCTTATATAGATATAAATTAATCCTAAAATTTCACTATACATACCTTTTTCCCAAACCAAATAACGATTTAATTGTACACTTTCATTAATCTCCAGTAAATTATTAATTTTTTCCCTTATTTTCTATTCTATATTCGACGCATAATGGCGAAAGCTATTCACAGCAATTAAAATCTATTGAAAAAAGAAAAAAGAAACCATTTTGTATAAGCCTTTTCTCGTAACCATCCTAACGCGATTGTTTTTCCTATTTCTTGATAAATCCACTTTCGCAACATGCAAATATCGCGAATTCGTTTTTATTCTCGTAAAGCTGCATCTCAAAGGGATTTCAGGGCTCGAATTCTTTCGACCGATTTCTTTCCTGACTTGTTAAGGATGTTGACATTATTTTTTGTTGGAGGCGGAAAATTTAGTACAAACACAAAACCTACGTTTCTAGTTTCAAAAATACTGCGAATAGGTCCAGATAAAGATAAAAAAACAAGGGCTGGTTTTAGCAAGTAAGCGCTATGAGGTCGTTCCAGATTATACACTGTGTTCCAAAAAGTTGGAATATGATTTCTTTTTATTTGAAAAAACTTCGTAGGACAATAGCCTTTGCTTATTTAAAATCTTAAAACATACTATATCAAAGTTGGCTACTGACATTAGATTTATGTTAACTAAAAACAAATTTTGAACGATATTTAAAAAATACTGAATTTGGCCGATAACTAATGCAGTACCTAGCCAACTTTAATATAAGTTATTTTAAGCTTTTAAAAAGCATAGTTAAATGTCCTATGACGTTTTCTTCCAATGGTAATGTTATGGATCCAACTTTATGGAACACCACAGTATATATTTTTACGCATGTTTTTGGTATTACAATTTATTTCAACTCAACTTTTATAAGAACTATACAACTGATAACATTAACAAATAACATCTATCAAAAAACTTCCAAACTGACGTCAGGATTATCGGCTTATATAGCTTGCTTAATCCTTCTCGAACTGCCTAGATTTTTCTTTTGACAAGTAATGACATTTCCAGACATTTCTGGACTATTCTATCTTCCTTTACTCGTTTTTTTACTTATGGCGACCGCAGCACGCTGCAGGGAGTTGCGTAACATTGCTCCCTTCGCTCTAGTTATTCTCCCCGAATAACTTGATTACTGGGACCTGGTTGAAGCTAACGGGAAGGATCTGGACCAAGGTTTGGCGCTAACTTTCCAATGTAAACTATCTTAGATTTACTTCCCGCTGACTGCTGAATGCGATAGATCAGGTCGTTGATTTTCCTTAAGGATGGCGTAGGGGCCTTCCCAGTTCGGTTGCGATTTCTAACAAAATCCTTCTCGGTGCTTGGGACTGTACAGTTGTACTGGGTCGCCTTTCTCAAAATGTGTCCCTGTAGCACGCCTGTCGATTCTAGCTTCTGCTTTATCGCTATTAACTTTCAAACGTTCCCGAGCGAATCCGTAGACCTTTTTCCTGCCATTACATCACATTTTTACACCAATCCACTACATCCCGTCGGCAATTGGCCTAATAAAATCTCTCCCGAACCCATACCAGTGTCCTTTTATTACCAAAATATCCTCCTGAACGACTGCTATGAAGCTCCTTTAACACACTTCTGACATTTGATTTCATCAGTACCACTTGGCAGGCTACATGTACTTCATCAGGGCTTTCCCACTTCCGATGCAATAGGCCATCATGAAGATACAGGGAATCCCACTGAGTCCAGTACCTTTTAATAGCTCCACTGTATTTGGCTATCTCTTGCCAAGTAGGTGTAACTTTATTTTTGAGCCATTCTCGGACAACCTTCAAGTCATTGTCTTCCTTCTGTCCCTTTCTCAGGCGCTCAAGGGCGATTTCTTCTTCGTCGTCCTCTGGTTTGATAGTGGTTGCCCGAAGAGTAACTTTATCAAACCGGTTCCTCCCATTCTCCGAGCCCCGGACTCTACCGGCATTCACGTTCTAAACAGGGTCGACTGGAGATCATGTCTGCGTTGCTATGGAGACGGTCTCTACGATGCTCTACTTCCTAAATATTGCTAGAAAGCCAGCTCGGTGTGGGTAATTGGCTTCTTCGGAACCCATAGCTGCTGTTACTATTTTTTTTTGGAGCCCTGCTTCTGCAGGTTCTTTGAAGGTGTCCGATTCTTCCACAATTGAAACATCTCCTGCTTCCATTTTCGCTGTTTTGTTGCATATTTTGCAGGATATTTAAGATTTGTGAGAGGGTAGGTTGGGGAATAGCATTAGTATTGGCCTCTTCACTTTTCTGGGATTTAATTTCTCTCACTTTTGCGCGAGAAGATCTGGATATGAGTTTTACCGCTTCATATTCCTGCGCTCCAATCAGTTTCTCCCTCAGCTTCTTGCGATGTTGTAGACGAAGGGCTTGCTGCATTTCCACATCTTGTAGTCCATCAATGAATGCCTGTATTCCGATTTGTTCTTGGAAATCTTTCGGCGCCTGTGGATAGGCCAGATGAATCAACCTTCTTATGTCGGTCTCAAATTCCTGTAAACTCTCATTATGTTTCTGACTACAAACTTTTAGCTGGCTTTGGAATACCCGTTGCAAATGCTGCTGGCCATATCTTGTCTCTAAAGCTTGGACGAGAGATGAATAACTGGGTTCTTCTTGGGGAAGTAACTGTAAAACGGTTATTGCCTGTCTTCGCAGCGACACTATCAATGAAGCCGCCATCTATTTCTCGGTCCAGCCATTGGCTCTAGCTGCAGCTTCAAATTGAAGTCGATACGTTTCCCATGTTGTCTAACCGTCAAACGTGGGTGGCTTAATGGTCTTGCTAGTATGGCTTTGGAAAACTGGGTTTTGGATATGGCTTGGTTTGGTTATAGCTGAGGACGAGGTAGTATTTGCAGTTTCTCTGTTGCTTGCCAAAGCTAGGCTACGAATTCTTCTTTCTAATTTAACTAGTTCAGTTTTAATTTGCCTTTCTAACTCTATTCTAGCCATTTCTTATTATGTTAAATTAGTTTTTAAATTCTCTAGTTGTTGTGCTGAGATCTATTCGACTGTTCAGTTGACCTACCTCTTGCTCAAGGTTTTCTTGAATTTGCACTAAGCCATTTATAATCTCCGCCTCAGCTTTCCTATGCCTCTACTCCTTCTCCTCTTCTTACCTTTTCCTCTTCTCTTCTTCTTCCTTCCTACGCCTTTCCTTTTCCGTTTCCTCCTCTTCTTTCTTCCTACGCCTTTCCTTTTCCTCTTCGATCTTTAAAAACCATGCTGGTGGGCCTGAACTATCTATATCTTTTTCGTACTTAGTGGATCTAGTATTTACCACGAACTTCTATCTTGTATCCCACCGCTGCCACCAATGTTACGCAGGTTTTTGGTATCACAATTTATTTCAACTCAATTTTTTCCAAGAACTATACAACGGATAACAAACGGGTATCTAAGTTACTCCATAGTAGAGTAACTTGGCCAAGTAATCAGTGTTAAAATTGATTGATTTGGACTAAGGCAAAGGTCTACGACTATTTAAAACTAAGAGTAATAAAAATGCAAAAATGTACTTAAAATTAGTCAGGCCAGTATCCTTGAAAAGTCAAAATGGGCTATTCCGAAGCTAAACTTAACTGGAAGAAGGTGCAATCAACAAGTTCTCTGATCGAAGTGATAAACAAAAAATAATAATTATTGAATACATAAGTTTTAAAAATATAATAATTTATAAAATAGTTTTTTTTTCTAAAATCAGTTCATTAAAATTGTTATCATCGTACTGACTATTAGCAAAATATTAATTAGTTAATTAATGGAAAATTAAAAATTATAATTTTTTCATTTTATTTAGTAAATAAACTATGACACAATTAAAGCGGCAGTTGAAAAAATAAAAACCGTTACATATCTTGGAAACCAACCGCATTTAATACTGTATTTTACTCAAAACTATTTCCGCTAGTAAAAGTCAGATCAAAGTGTTATCTCTGGGTTAAAGCGTTGGGTGGATATAAACCACTGATGTCAGTTTATATTTAAATTTCGATATTATGCTTGCATTTTTTTGTATATAAATAGAAATAGGTATGATTGGCACGGATATTTTAAAAATAAAGCAAATATTATTTAAAAAATAAGCAGGGTTGTCATCTGTCTTTTTTTATGGCACATTTCCCTTTTTACAGCACATGTCCTTTAACAGGACCTGGTTTTTTTATAAAAATATAAGCTGAATACCTTTTTTTTAGAAGCTCGGCGAAGAACCAAGTGTTTATTAACATAAAAGCTGATATGGACTTTTTTTGCGTAGCTCGTCGTAGAGTTGGTGATATCCGAAGTGTATCATACGAATCCCTTTGAAGAAGGCATCTACTAGTCACTCCTTATTTACTACCTCCTGTTCACAGATAAGTCTTGAATAAATCATTTAAATTTGAATAAGTAAGTCTCTGTGAATTAGAATTTGTCGATACCTTATCTAAAACCTTATTTAATTATATCTAAATGGTTAGTGATTTTGTATATTTTTATTATTAATGGATAGTCAAGTTTAGTAACTTTTAAATATAGTGGCGCTCAACATTCTTTTTCAAAGTAATACGAGTTATTTAATAACCTGACCCACTCCCCAAAATCACAAGAGCTTAAAACACTATAAAAAATAGATAAAATAACAAGTATCATGTTACAAACCCTAAAAGTAAGAGATCCAAAAACGAACACCCGAAATTTCAAAAACAATAATAATAGAGAATACTACATTTGCTTCTGTACGTAAGTTTGTGAAGACTGACTTTGTTATGCTTTATTTTGTTTTGTATGTTATTTTCAAGACATACAATCTACAAAAATTCGATAAAGTATCCAGTGCGATACAAGCATAATTGTATAGTATGTTTCTACAAATCACTAAAGAAAATCTACAACGTTTAAAAAGTAATTTAAATGTTATTAATATAAAATAACTCTTTTAGAAATAATTAACATTAAAATAGTAGTTTATGTTAAAAGGACGAAAAGTTGAGTTTTTCGGGCGACCACGAGAAGCTCGTGTAGGAGTCCGAAACAAACATTTTTCGTCCGTGTTTCATACATTGTTTTTTATTGAAATGTGCTTAGGTATTAAAAAAAATATAGAAAATTAAATCTGAAAAGATATTATTTTCAATAATTTTTCCTCAACTGAGTTGGCTATGACAACAATTGAACAATTTTTGTCGTGTCAATGTGCTCACGTCAAATTAATTTAATTACCTAGTTTTTTGAAAATTGATGTTAAAAAAAAGTACAAAAATAAGTAGTGACGAAAAATTCATTACGGGCACGCCCCTAGAAATTAGAGACGCGACAAATTTGGCATCTTGGAATTTGATTCCAAAAAAATCAAAAATGATATATGAAAGAACCTACCTAAGACTCAAATAAATAATGCCTCTTATATTCACATTAATTTGTCAATAAATAGTAAAAGAAAAATACCTATGTACGGTTAAGCTATAAAGGGTGATCCAATTTTAGTTTCCTAAATTGGTACTACTGTAATAAGAATTTGTTTTCGAAGCGTCAAAAGTCAGTTTATAGGAACACATTTACGAAATGGATCGTTTGATGACCGTAAATTGTGCTAATGTTTTATCAAAACAATTTCGAACGAACCGTATTCAGACTTTTACGCGCAGATTATGGTCAATTTAATCATCTTACTGAGCTAAATATTCGGAATGTCTTAAAAAATTTAAAGATACTGGAAGTGTTGCAGATATGAAAAGGCCTGAGTATCATCGTCATGCACGTTCAGCTGAAAATATTGTTGCAGTTAGTGAAAGTGTAGCTGCCAATCCAAGAATGTGGATTCGCAAGTTTTAGGCTTTTATTTTGGCCCCCTTTGGCGCATTTTGCACCAGGATTTGCATTTTAACCCATATAAAATTCAGCTAACTCAAAAGTGAAGCCTACAGACCATGAGCAGCGACGAATTTACGCAATTTGGGTATTAGCTCGGCAGGAAATCGATAATGACTTCTCAAAGAAAATCCTTTTTTCTGATGAAGCGCATTTTCTTCTGTCAGGATACGCAAAAATACAAAATTGCCGCATTGCGACGTAACTCCATTTTATTTTTTCTGTAGGGTTATCTTCAAAGTCGTATTTATTCCAATCAACCCGAAACGTCGGAACATCTAAAAAACAATAGTTATTGCCGACGTACCGCCCAAAATGTTTAAAAAAAGTAATCAAAAATTAACAAAAAAGGATCGACTGTTGCAGAAGGTCTAGCGGCGGCCATTTAAATGATATTATTTTTCATACTTAATGAAATTCCTAACATTTTCTATTGGTAAAGTTAAAATATATATATTTTTAAATTTTCGAGTTTTATTTTATTTTAAAGTTCGGAAATTCAAATTGGATCACCCCATATCTCTGTTCCGTTGGAATCATTTCTCCAATACTTCATTTAGTTTTTACTAAACTTAAAAAAAAATTGAAAATGGTCAAAATAATCGAAACTTTGCTAAAAAAATTTAACTAATCAAATTTTGACAAAGTCGTTCCAGAGGAAAGCCACAGATTTATCCAACACGTAAATATTTTCCGCCAGAAGCTTGCTTGGCTATAGGTAATTATTTTGCAGAGCTGCGTACATACCACGCCAATGAACGGTATTCGCCCTAGGTTCCTAAACATTGGTTATCCGTCGTTAATATATACATAAATTCGCAATATATTCGTAAAATATAATATAATATTTAATAGGTAGCCACATACGATGTATCCTATCTATAATACGTTAATGGATTACATTTAAATATTTTATATCGAATACAATTAAAATATTATTTTTAAATAACTGCTTATTATATTTTTCATAAATCGACAGGCTTGGCAACTACTATTTTGAGTAAAAATTAGGCATTCTAAAGAAAATGGCTGCCTGTTTGAAATGACAGACAACTGACAGGTACATGATAGGTTATAATATAGCAACACTGTGAGGAGCCTGGTGGTTTGCTAGGGTCAATGCTATAGACAGTTATATAGATTGATCATACATGGTATTAAAAATAAACATAAGCTTATGCATTGAAGTAAAAATGTAGGTAATTATTATTTTTTTAATATTTAAAGGCTTGGTTTTAAAATACATTTTTGCTAAATCGATTCAAATAATTAATGAACACTTGCCAGGCAATATGGCCACTTGCAAACGACCCGCTTTGAACGATCTATGATATAATTATGTATAATCGAATTTAATTACGGGTTTTGAGCTTACATTAAATTATAATTAGATGAAACAAAATGGATTCTATGTATTTTGAGATGATCTTTTCAAAAAAAGGCAAAACAAAATGTAGCTGTTTTTAGAAAGTGCCAAAATATTGGATTTTGTCAATTTTTCAATTTTGCGGAGGCACATGTCGGAAATAAATCAATATTTTCAAAACGCAGTTTACGACATTTGAAATCTTAAGAAAAATGCTAATTTTCATGTCTCTTAAGAAATTTTGATCCGATGCACCGTTCTCGCGGTATGGACGATTGAAATTTGTTTAGTATTTTCAGGCGGCGAAGGTCGAAAAATTGAATTTGTTAAATGTTCAAACACTAAATTCTTCATAACTTTGGTAAAAATTAGGATATTTAAAAAAACAAAAATGCGTTTTAAACCTAAGGGACGTGACTATTTATTCCCAGAAGGGGGCAAGAGAAATCCCAAAATTGGGCATATGGCGGAAGGGCAAAATGTACCGCGGGCCTAATTTCATTGTTTGCCTATAACGGTCAAACTATTTGAATTTTTTTAATGTCACTTACAGAGCTTACTCTTGAATGTAAAATCTTATGCGTGTGTGAATTTTACCGAAATCGGACTATAATTGGCAAAGATATCTAACAAACAAATTTTTTCCCTAAAAAAAACTAATTTTTTTTTTCGAAAGTTTGAAGTGGCACAAAAATGCCAAAAATGCACTCAATGGCTCAAAACTTTTTTTTTTGAGTACTTTATTGTATCTAGAATACGATTACATTACGGAAAATTCTGCAAATATATTTTATCTATTTTTTTCACCACTGTTCATTGAGTGACGACCAAAAAACACGGTTTTTGAGAAAAATTGCCTAAAATTGACGATTTTCAGTTTTTTTGTCTGAAAATTGAACAAACCCAAATTTCATGTGTTCTAGATGTGTATACAAAGTTTAGAGTGTGTATGTTTCTTCTAAGTTGTAGAATTCTCCCGACAAAAGTCCCATTACACGCGCTCCGCGGGATCCAAAACTTGTGTATATACTGTATTTCTGTAATTTGATTTTTTTGCGATTTCCAGTTTTAAATTTCTTACATACCTAAATTTATTGGGCTTAAAATTTATTAAATTGTATTTTACTGACTTGTTATAAGACGTTTCTTGAGTTTTGTGCAAAATATAGAATTAGCGCAAAATTAGCCGCACGTCGCATTAAGGATAGCCATGGTCTCGGCGATCGCTATCCTACAAGTTTAAACTTCAAACGGTCATATTATTACAAATTGAATCACTTGATAGTGTTTATGGGCATAGATTTTTAATAAGCAAGCTCTGTGTACATATGGACTTCTTCAGCAATTTATTAAGTAAATACGTTCCTAAATTAAGAAAATTCTATCACAGTGCTATAATTTTTTTGTTTTCAGGTTGCAATGGCTGGCCTGTGTTTATTATGTCATCAGACACTTGCAAAGGGTGAACTTACCCCAATTAGTTTTTTCAAATATATTTTTTTGTTAGATGTTTTCGGAAAACCCGGAGAAAATCATATGGGAAAAAAGTTTAAAAAATTATGGCAGATTTCGCCGCGGGACTTATTTTATTTGAGAGCCAACAAAAAATACGCAACTTTTCTCATGGGCACATATGTCTAACATTTATACTTTCGCCACAAATTCATTGCAAATTTCATGTCCATGGTTCTGATCAAAGAAACGAAAAAACAACTTTTTGGTAAAAGCACTTCTGGCGGCGAGAAATTCGCCATTTAAACTACCTGTGCAATGAATTTCCGAACTATTTTTGCCTCCTCTTTCGATTGGTGCATTTATTTTTACTATCGGAATGATACTTGCCCAGATAATTAGCATTTACCATGGAAAATTCCGGTAAAACCCGGTTTTTCCTAATTTAAAAAAAAAAACTGAACAACAGCTTTTTTTTGCTTTTTTTCGGAAAGACCACATCAAAATACATAAGGTCCACTTTGTTTCACCCAATTACAAATTAATGTAAGCTCGAAGGGGCTTTTTTTCGTTATTTAATTGGACTAGTATCATTGACCCTGTTAATGAAAACATGCCCACCGGGTTGCCATATCTAAACTGTCAGATCCCACTGGTAGCCATTTGGACAGGTAGTACTAATGGCTAATAGCATCCAAGATGGAAGACTATGTCGCAACCCCCTTAGATATACGAGCCCTTCCCACTGGCAGCTATTGTTTGTTGACAGGTTGTTGGAATGCCTAATTGCCAAAGAAAATTCTTCTTTTGAAGCCATTTGTGCAGTGTGTTATAAAATAAAAGCGTAAAATTCATAAAACTTCTATAGGTAACTAAATTTTGGTAATAATGCAAAAACATCGATTAGTAGTTATACATTTTTTCGTGATCTATTTCACGGAACTATGGCATCTTAAAAAAAGTTAGTTCCTTTAAATACAAATCCTACTCCTAATTATAAATAATAAATATATTTTTTTTGAATAATTTTTAAGAAAATTATACCAAATGACATTTTACAGCTCAGTGAAATAAAACAATAAAATCTATAAAAGCGATTTGTCAATGTTGCCATATCTTAATTACAGGTTTCCTTGAAATAGGTACACTTTTCGTCTTTCGTTTGGCTTTAAATGATCAAAACTAGAATGTGTGAAATCGATCTATCAACGAATGCGTGAAATAAAATTATCGGTATAGAAGCTAGAAAAAAATGTATTGTCGCGTATATTATTTGAAATTTCGGCTGGTATTTTAGTTCTCCATTTTCTTCGTTACTACATCGATTTGAAAATTTGTTTCAATATGATTGTAATTGGTTTTTAATAGACTATTTGCTTGTCTTCGTAAAAAGATTCATTTTATTTTTATAAATAATATTTAAACTTTTATTTTTATTGTTTTGAAGGTCGCATTATTGACATTAGCGTCAACAACTGCTCTGATTTATTAAAAAAAGTCTACCAAATCTTAGGTCTTTATATTTTATCGATTTTAAATTCATTTGCATTTTAAATGTATTTTTAGAACAAAATGTCAAAGGTTCCCTTACTGCAGTTAGCGATTTATATGCGGATAAGACATGTATTATTTTACACTTATTATACAATTATATTCCTGAATAACATTTCTAATAGCACTAAAAAATTGTATTTGTCAAAACAAAAAAGGATGTTTTTACTAATTCTAAAACGAAACCATAAATTTAATTTGTCCGAGATAGTTCCCGGAAAATTAAAATATTTCTGGAGGCTATTCTATAAGCTCATATATAGATTGTACGTCCAGCAAACAAGTCATTGTCCAGACTATTAATTTGTGTAGACAAAAGGACACGACTGAAAAGCATTTAACAAGAGAACCACCGGAGTGGGAAATATCAGTAAAATATCCTTTGAGGCATATTGCCAATGTTCACATACTGATAAGCTTTTGAGTACGCCAACAAAACTATACAGGATTTCAGAGATATCAGCAAATAATAATTATGAAGAGTTTAATTGCGTTTAATTTTATTTTCAAACAAAATTAAAAACACTAGAAGTTAAAGGGCCTAGGATTTTGGTAGACATTTTTTAAATAAATCAATGCAGTTAAAAATTATTGAAAAAACTAAAATGAAAAAAATCAGTTAAATTACTTACTAATAAAATTAGCTTTCATGTGAAGTGCCATTCTTTACACGACGTGACACTTTTTATCCCACTAGGGCGTTAAAATCAAAAAGTAAAGCATAAAATTTACCTTTTCAACGATGGATCATGTTTTTTGTTATACTCAGAAAAAAACCTTTCTAATGATGCGTATCATGACCCATCTTAACTATTCAAATTTCGAGGGTAGGAGTTGCTGTGCAAAGGAGTGAAAAAAATATGATAATTATTTTTATTTTTATCCACAAACGTTTTTTTGTTATGAATTAAGGACATTATATCAGCGTTGATCCAGGGCTTGAGAGGATTTTTGCGAAAACATTTTTTACGTGTGTGTCTATCAATCGTACTAAATATTATTGTGTGAAATGTATTCCACATACCCTTAACATCTTCTATAGGATTTAGAAGCGGCAGCCAGTTTATTACGGAGAGCTCAGAATAAACAGAGTCATAATCGGTTATTGAGTAAATGTTGAAGCTATTCGATTTTGAGTTCTCAAAGGTTATTTGTATAGATGCTGATATAACTAGGTGATCCGATATACCAATCGGAGGGAGATAGTTAAGTTCTGAAATAAGTTGTTCATCGTTGGTGATGATGAGATCTAAGGTAGATGGTTCATTATTTATTCGAAATCTCGTTGGTTGATTAACATGTTGGTGTAATTTACTTTCTAAAATATGTTGCATAAAATTAGTCATGGGATTGTTTAGGTCAGGAATGTGAGTGATTGGCCAAGAAATGTCACGAAAGTTGAAATCGCCAGTAATGACGAGATTTTCATAGCTGGAAATGCGTTCGAGTTGTTGGATGAGTAAATAATTAGCCTCTATAGTAACGTCATTTGGTCTGTAGATACATGCCATATTTACAACAAGATGTTTTTTCGATAACCGTATGAGTAATATTTCAATATCAGGAATGAAAATGTTTTCATTTACGACACAAACATTTTCACAAATGTCGTTATTTAAGTAAATACAGACACCACTCCCAACACGATCAAGCCTATCAGATATGAATAGTGTATATCCATTAATGTTCACGAGAGAATCAGGTATTGATGAATTTATCCAGGTTTGACATATAAAAATTATATCGGGTGAGTTCTACTGAACAAAACATAAAAAATCATTAAATTTAGCATTGAGCGAATCTAAGTTGGTGTAGAAAAATGTCCAATTAAGAAATGTGGAAGAAGATAGCGAACTAGTTACGAAAATTTGAAATAATTTTTGGGACACCTTTGATGTATTTTATGGTGAGATCAGTTTTTCCTAGCTGTTTTCTGTCCTCAATTTCGGTCCGAAGGTCCATTAAAACTTGTACTTGGTTGGGAGTTTGATCACTAATAACGGTGAATTTGTTTGTAGAAGGATTTTCTACAAGTTTTATTTTATTTCGCAGAATATTGCGAGCCTGAAATTTATTTTGCATAACAACTTTTATCATACGAGGAAATTTACGTTTGTCTGTCGGTTTTCCGACACGAAAGAAAATAACTAGATTAGCTGTATAGTTGACAGTATTCAGAACTTCTGCTATCTTGCTTTTATCGTGATCTTTCTTTACAGTTAAATCCCCAGCTACTTCGGGAATTCCTCGCATGAAAACGTTTTTTGCTCGAGTCACTCTGTCTACGGCCTCATGTGCTACTTGGTCAGTAAATTGAGCAAAAGGTGAGTGGTCAATTACCGATAACTTATTATTAATTTCTGTGAATGTTGATCTTAAATCATCTAGTTCGTTTTTAAAAGATTCAAACAAATTTTTAAAATCTCCAAACTTTTCCAGGGTTGCACTGCAACAATTACACAAAATTTTTAAACATTTAGTCCACTGTCTAGTAACACGATCGTCAGCTGCTAGTTCAGTACAGGCGATATGAATGGTCTTCTTGCATCCATCGTACTGGAGTTTCGGTAGGTCTCGAAGCAGCGACGGTTTTATTACAATTAGCACATGTGACCGCCGACATGTTGACGATGGGTGATAACTTGAAACTTGATAAGATGGTAGGTATATGAAAAGACCTTACCGGTATTCAGCAAAAAATATTTAAACTAATTCAGTTTTTGTGTTTTAGAAAGTCACTTTAGACTTCACTATATGTAAAAAAAGTGTTCACTTAATAGCGAGTATCTAAACAAATTTTCAAAATAAAATTGCACGAAATACTAGTATATTTAGTAGGTAAATAGCGGAGCAAAACTTTTGAGTGTTTACACTATCGACATTCGACAACTACAGTGATGGTTTATATTGTCAAAATATGTCTCCTCGAGACCAAAATTTATTTTTTACAAAAATCTATTTTTGCCTGTGTTCCCTTTTCAATATAACACCCTGTATAGTTATGTAAATGGCCAGTCACCATCTTTAATGAATCACCTGTGCGTTAAATAATTTTTGATTGATTTGATATTATGTAAACAGTTCCCTTAAAATTTTTATTCAATTATTTCTCTTGGGTGGCATTTTAAATTATTATTTTCTCCTCAGAAATTTATGCGAAGTTTCTAAGCTTTTTTTACGAGATGAAGAGATATTCAAATGATCATTTCAACGAGTCTTTCTTTTGCCTTTTTTTCTTTGAACAATAGTGAGTTTGCTGATTAATTTTAAGATTGCTGGTACATTCATTACGGTTACTAAAATTTCGAATGATTAATATTTCTTTGGAATAGGAAGATTCATCAAAAAGTTATTTAATTTGTTCTAAGGGAGAAATACATTTTGAATTACCTATTGTCTCTGAGGGAAATAATTACTATAGTATAAAAGTAAATTTAAATAAAATAAAATCTTACAAAAAGAGTTTTTAATAATTATACTTTCTCTATTGAATCGAATAAGTTTACTTTTAACTCAAATTATAGGGCTCATTCCTATTGTTATACGGGAAATATCAAATTATAAAGAGAAAATACACAAAATTAATATCAAGCCCCGTCAAGCTCCCTCATCTGACTACAAAAAGTGGCACGTCGTATTTTTTTTTGCTTGCTATTTGCAGTTGGGTAGAGATGGTTAAATGGTACTATGTTTACGGTAGTGCAGGTGTCTACGGCGTCGCATTCATTTGCGAGCCAATTTTCTGGTAAACTAGACACGGTTTCGGATCCTACGGAAGACCATGTGAATTTATTTGCATGGTTCTCTATTGGATTTGATGGATGCCGTATTAGCAGAAATTTAATTTCTATTGATATGACATCCAGATTATTAAAAATCACCATGCGTTACCGTTTTCGAAGATGTTGGGTGGGGTTTTCCGGGTTTTCCTCACCTGTAAGTCAAATGGCACCATCAATCATCTTTAAGTCACCCCGGAGCGCCACGGCAAATAATAATAGCCGTCCCTTTCCCCAGACAAGCTTAGCTTTATTGGGAGTTGTCGTATGACCTGTTAATTTCAAAGTAAAAAATTGTGCGTATGATAGCGTATTTAGTATTTTTATCAGACATTTCATAAATGCAGGATCAGCATCAACTTCTTTATTAGAATATGGACCAGTATTAGGATCTGACTTTTCTGAATTTTAATGCATGGTCAATGCTGAATACAATGATGTAACAACTAATCGTGATTAGTTAACATTTCGGAAGATTTAAACATCATCAGGTAAGTTTACAAGTACGAACCTGCGTTTTGATAGTTAAAAATATTTGGATTAGTAAATACTGTATTATCGGGTTAAAAAATTGTGAATATTGAATACCAAAGTCAAACTTATTTTTTTTTTTTTAATAAGAATATGATTTATTAATAGTTATCTGTATCTGTAACGTGTGGAGGGTGGGCTAACCCATGGCACTTAGGCATCTAAGCTAAGTAAATAGGCACCTTCTAGTTGGTTAGCCAGTCTACAGATTTAATGTAGTTGACAACGTCGCCGAGAGGTGCTTCTCTTATATCGGCCGATGTTAGCCAATTCTCACCGAACACAAATATTATAATGAATGAGCAATCGTAGAAGATATGCTCTATGGTTTCATCTTCTTGTTCGCATCTTCTGCAGAGTGCGAATTCTGACAGCTCCATGATATGGAGATGCTATGTCAGAATGCCTGTCATAGTCAAGTATTTGTTTGCTGTAGTGTTGTGAGAATAACTCAAAAGCTCCCTGGCAAGTCTGCGGTTTTTTGTTTTATCTTATCTTATCTTGAATTTCACAAGGGAATGTTCTTTAATTAGGTTTGTCAGTACCGATGTTGTCAGTCCAATAAAAGGGCCAAGTCCAAAAAGTATTTGGTTGGTACTGAATTAACAAGACGGTTACCTTTCGGTGTGGCGTGATCTTTGATCTATATTAAGTTGACCACATTTTTGATGGATACTTTGGCCAAAGCTTCGTGTAATTCTAGTACTAACCCTGAGTAAATTCGTGGTCTGTCCAGGGTGAGTAGTGCTTGTCTGCTATCTGTATAGATGAGCATATTTCTTCCAGTGATATTATTTCTGGTGATTCCTTTTGCTGCCATGAGAATCCCCACGACCTCGGTTTTAGACCTACCTCTTTGATGTAAATATCAAGGGATAGTGGGACTAAAAATGACATCCATGGCTCTGGTCGGTGTGGTTTTCATTGCTCCTGTTATGTTGTAAAACGGAATGGAGAAATGTTATAGAAGCTTCTGAAGTAAATATATTATTGAAAGTAGAGTCATCGAATGAAAAAATAAGGAAACTAGAAGCCCAGAATACTAATTTGTAAAATAAATTGGAATTCTTTGAAAGAGATAGCAAAAAAAACAATATTTTAGTTTTTGGTATAAAACAATAAATAGCCGACGTAACAACTGAAGCTGTTTGTACAGCACTATCTGACTTACTTGGAGTCACAGTAGTAGAAAACAAAGTTAACAATATTTATTCGTTAGGAAAATCTATAAACGCGCCCATAAATATAGAGTTTGTTTCATATCTTAACAAACTTAAAATCTTAAAGAACGGTAAGTAGTTAAAAGGGACTGACATAATTAAATCTTACGACTTAACACTTGAACAACGTGAAACTACTGCGATTTTAAGAAGACATCTAAAAGGAGTAAAAACAAGTAGCAAGTGTCATATCAAAGGAGATAAATTATATGTAGACGGCGATAGCTATATAGCTGAACAAATCTTGGAAATCGAAAACCAAATCGAACAGTCAAATACACAACAAGCAAACAGTGTTCCTTCTACTCCGAGTGCCAAACAAGTAGCTGACGTATTTGAAGAAGAAACATCCAAAATAGAAATCACAATCAACAGTCATAAAATAGCCTACTACTCGCTTGCAGGGCGCTAGATCAAGAACTACTTCTAAACAATTACTTATTTTTTCTAATATCTATTTTTGTTATTGTATATGCATCTTGTTTTTTTTAAGCTTATTAACTATTAGTTTTAGTGTATTTGTCTTATTTTACTAACTTTTATGCATATTATACAGTTTACTTATTGTAAGGTTATTAATAACTGTGTAATTTAATATTTTACTATACCTAATAAGATATTTTTACTAACAATTATTTTAAAATGGTTCAGTATATTCGTGAGTTTGAAGCTCCAACAGTGGTGAGTTATATTATAGATAGCACTCACGAATATTCACAAATACTTAAAGTAAATAAAACATTTCAACTTTTGCAAATGAATATTCGCAGCATAAATAAGAATTTGGATGAGTTTTTGATTATGTTACAGAACCTTAATTCTGATATACAGTATAATACTGACTGAAACCAGAGAAATACATGATAAAAATATTTTTAATATTCCTGGATATGACATTCTTTATAACCAGAATGATGGAGCTGTTGTTTATGTACGGTCATCACCATAGATATGTCATCACTAAAATATAAATATGAACTACTACCTATTTATAATAACATAAATGTACTACAAATTAAAATTATATTAAATAATGGAAATTCATTTAAGGTTACAACACTTTACAGGTCGCCAAATTCAGACATAAAAGAATTTAATAACAGTTTGTATGAATTTTTAAAAAAATACGATATGGAAGAGGAAGATTATAGTATATTTGCAAGAGATATTAACATTGACCTTTTACAATCAAATGAAAAACATATTGCTAACTATCTAAACATACTTAGCAAATATTGCTACAATCAATGAACCAACTAGAGTTACTGATTGTAGCAGATCATGTTTAGATCACATTTTTCTCAAACCTAAGATTAGCAACATTGATAATATTATACCGATAGTTTTAAAATCAACAATAACAGATCATTACACGACAATAATGGAAATAGTACTAAATCAACCCACTAAAAAACAAAATTTACACAGATATAAAAATGTTATTAATACGAAAAATATACATAACACATTTCATAACACATTTCATAACATATGTTGGGACTCGATATATACTATTCATAATATAGAAGATGCAACAAATGAATTTATTAAAATAATTACAACAAATTTAAACGAATGCACAGAGAAAAAACTACTACATAGAAAAAACGATAAAATATGTCCTTGGATAACTAATGCTCTTCTAAATTCTATTAATCAAAAAAATAAAATTCATAGTGACCTACAAAAGGTTACGTCTTTAATAAAAAGATAAATGTACATATTATGGAAAACAAATTGAACATAAGAAAAATGACTCGCAAAATGTATGGAAGGTTTTAAATCAAATTAGTAATACAAATAAAAATATACATAACATTGACAAAATAAAGAGTGTAAATACAAATGAACTGTTAAACGAAAAAATTAAGATTGCTAATGAATTTAATAAAAGTTTTAACGAA
Source organism: Psylliodes chrysocephalus (assembly GCA_927349885.1). Classification (NCBI taxonomy): domain Eukaryota; kingdom Metazoa; phylum Arthropoda; class Insecta; order Coleoptera; family Chrysomelidae; genus Psylliodes; species Psylliodes chrysocephalus. Next base: position 74,086,720 of record OV651815.1, on the reverse strand, counting down.
ATTGGCAAAAAATTAGCAAACCAAATAAAAAGCGATGAAAGTTTCAAAGTTACTAGAAAATCTATTCATAATTCATTTGTGTTTGCGCCAATAGAACAGGATGAGGTAAAAAATATTATATTTGATTTAAAAAATGGGACAGCCGTTAGGATTGATAAGATAAAGGCTGAAACAATTAAATTAATCCGTAATTATATTTTAAAACCATTAACACATATTCTATCTAAATGTATAGAACACTCGATATACCCATCAGCTTTTAAACAATCAATTGTTACTCCATTACATAAAAAGGAAGATGTAACAAACATCAGCAATTACCGACCCATATCGTTAATTAGCCACTTTTCAAAAGTTTTTGAAAAATTAATTAAAAATAGATTAGCAACATACCTAAACAAATATGAAATACTCTCAAAACAACAGTTCGATTTTAGAGAAAAAACATCCACACAAGACTCCGTTATTGTCTTAACTTTAAAAGTACCTAATGAAAGCAACCCTTGTTTGTGTATATTTTTGGATCTTTCAAAAGCGTTTGACATGGTTAGTCATCATCTTCTCCTGCAGTGCTTGAAAGATATTAGTATACAGACTATGAGAATCAATGACGTACTCAGCAGTGCAAGAGTTGTTGAACATGGGGTACCGCAAGGATCCGTACTTGGTCCCTTATTGTTCAACATATATATTAACGACTTGTTTTCTTTAAAATCTAGTGGAACTAAAAGAGAAAGCGGAGATAGACTTTTCAGAAATAAAAAAAAATGGTTAGACTACAAACTGCTAACTGTTAATATAAGCAAAACTAATTACTTGCCTTTCAGCTGTTATTCTTCTGGTAGTTTTCCTTTCAATATTACATATTACCTAAACAAAAAATATTTAGGTGTAATTATCGATAGCAATATGAAATGGGACATGCAAATATCTTATGTAACAAGTAAATTACGAAGTATATTATTTAAATTTAGAAAATTAAAAGATTACTTACCTGAAAGTTTTTTTTAAAAATGTTATACTTTGCATTCTTAGAAAGTCATCTTCTTTATGGGCTCCTTGCGTGAGGTACAGCTCTTAAAACTCACCTTTCTGGTTTAGAAGTAATCCAAAGAAGGTTTTTAAAATTAATTTTATCCAAAAACTCGAGGTATCCATCAGATGCATTATGTGCTAAAATAAAAATAATGGACATAAGGCAATTATACTATTTGTGGTCGTGTGGTAGATATCACCTTCATAAACAACAAGCTCCACTTCCATCTCACCAGTATAACACTCGCCAGAAACATCACGTTCTTCTTCCATTTATAAAAAAATCTTGTGCCCAGCGTTCTTATCTGTGTATAGCACCAAAACTATAGAACGCTATATACCAGAAACTTTAAAAACTATTAGAAGTATTTGTGGCTTCAAAATACATCTAAAACACATCTTGATAATCTTTTTGAAAACTAAATAATTATTAAAAATATTGATAATAATTTAGTGTTACGTTGTCTTTTTTTTTCTCTTTTAAATAATTATTAGATTTGTATATGTATTTGTAAATTTTACTATTTTTTATATATGTGTACATTCTGTTGTAAATTTTATGTAGTTGTAAAGATTTATATCATAATTTATATATTTTGTATTTTAACCGAAACAAGTGTCCAGGCACTTATCAGCATTTTTGGCTTTATTTTAATATTTGTTTTCATATATTTTTTTTTTCAATGTTTTTTATTAATAAATCACTTTATTTATTATTATTTGTTTAGAAGTTAATACTTTCTTAAAATTGTTCTCTCATTGTTAGGCAATAGCACATTAAACCCCTTTTGTCTTTTTCCATACAAATGAACGTCGATTTTTTCTTGGGTCATTTTCAACTTTTCTTTTTTTTTGTAAACATCTTCTAAGTTTTCTCATTCGAGATGAATGGAAATACATCCAGTTAAGGCGACCCTACGGAGATTCTGAAATAGGGCAGACGCATTTGTCTGTGAAATGAAATTTATAAAACTTGGACACTTTTCTATGATATATGTAACACTGTTCGCATTGAATAAGGGTGAAATTGTCCACCTAATAGTCTACTTAACTATATTACATTATCTTTATTGTACTCTTTTTTATAGAAAGTTATTTTCAGTGATGAGGATCCCGCTATGTTATGGCCCAATTGCTGTAAATTGCAATCTTTTGTCTGGTATGATATAATAAAGGACACTGATATGTATTTTATATAAAGGACTCACGGTACCTTTATATTATTATAGACAATTTGCAAAATATAGATAAATATAATTTAAAATAGTGTCCAGGGGCGGTTTCTCAACTGTTTCATTGTGATGTAATAAAAACACATTTTAAATTCACATTAATTACATAAAAATATTAATTAAATTCTAAATAGTTATTTATGCAACCAGTTCATTTTGCGGAATCTCGCTCTGCTCGTCCCACATAAATTCACACGATACACAAAATAAGGCATTTCGTAACGTGTAGAATGAAAAAATTAAGTCAAATATCTAGGCCTAACCCTGGACAACAAACTTCTCTGGAACACACATGAGAAGGAAGTAGTAAATAAGGCCACAAACGTCCTAATGGTATGCAGAAACATTGCAGGCAAACGATAGGGATGTAATACTGCGATGGATGTGTACTGCAATAGTAAGACCAATCATCACTTACGGGGCTATAGCCTGGAGTAACAGAACTAGTTTAGCTACTACGAGAGCTAATATCTCAAAAGTACAGTACAAAGACTAGCCTGTGTTTGAATTACTGGTGCAATGAGAACCTGTCCTACGCCTGCAATGGAGGTGATCTTAAACCTCGCCCCTCTACATTTGATGATAAAGAGTATGGCAAAAATAGCTATATATAGATATAGAATGATCAGGAACGGAGTAATCAGACTAAAGATACCTGAGGCATGCCCCAGGATGAAATACTAGAGAAGTGCAGTTTAGTGAAAAACTTCAAAACCACAGAGCTGGGCTGTAAGAAAGAATGGAGCCAAGAATCCATCGCGCTTGCAACCGAAAGACGTGCTATTCAGTGGTATATGGACGGTTCCAAAACCATAGAAGGAACTGGAATAGGAGTGTATGGGCCGAGAACCAAGCACTCCGAAAGCTTGTGAAAATACCCAAGCATCTTCCAAGCGGAAATTCACGCCATCGAGAAGTGCATCCAATTCAACATCGAGAGAAACTATCATAGACAAGAGATTATCATCATGTCCGATAGTCAAGCAGCCATCAAAGCGCTGAGCTCTTATGTATTCAGTTCAAAAATGGTCTGGAGATGCCCAGAACAATTGAATGAGCTAGATGAGAAAAATGAGTTACTATCACTTGGGTCCCGGGACAAACGAGGTACATGGTAACGAAATTGCAGATAGTCTTGCAAGGAAAGGAGCTCAAACACCATTTATAGGACCTGAGCCGTTCTGCGATATCAGCAGTAACATAATATTAGGAGACATTAAAAACGAATTGGGCAGTAGAAGAACCGATAATTGGAACAATCTCTTAGGGCTGAGACAGGTTAAGATACTTCTAAGTGAATATAACCAGAAAAGATCGGAAGCCTGCATCTGCCTGAGCAAGAACAGGATAGGGGATCCTTACCGGGCATTGCTGACTAAAAGGACACCTAAGTAAACTGTGAGTGG